>CM053585.1:419729565-419770381 GCA_028646515.1 Pseudochirops corinnae | reverse complement strand
ATAATTTCACATGTTCAGCCTGTATTTGATTGCTTGTCCTTCCAGTGGGGGTGGGTGACGAGGGAGGAGGAGAAAGAATCTGGAATCTAAAGTTCTATAATCAAATGTTATAAATATATATCTATATCTATATATATGCAATTATTATTATTATTATTTTTATTAACTTCATCCAACTGGAACTTGAGATACGCAGGCACTGTGGCTGGGAGATCCATGCTGCCCTACCGAAAAGTCAGAGGGGTGAGGGGGGAAGACATAGGAGAGAATAGACTGGGGGAGGGAGGATACACTGGGATGGCTGTTTTTGGGGCGATGGGTAGGGGAAAGATGGGGAGAAAATATGTAACTCAAAATCTTGTGGAAATGAATGATGCAAACTAAAGTAAAATTAAAAAAAAAATAAATCTTGCCTCTGATGCTGTTTGTATGGCCTTGAGTGAGTCACTTAATCACCCTGCGCCTGTTTGCTCTGTTCAAAAATTTTTAAGGCTTCCTATGTTCAAAGTTCAAAGTCCTGGCCTTAAGGCCCCCCCACGCTAATAATCAGAATGCTGCCTTTACTTTTTCAGGCTGCTCTGTTACTAATCCCCTCTATGTCCTTTAGCCAATTTCTCTGCCCACAAAGAGGCAGTGAGCTCTTCTCTGTATCCTGGAATAGCCTCCTTCCCCATCTTTGCCTATTCCTAATCCCTTTTACAAGACAAATTCAAATGAAACCTCCTTATATAGCATACAGCACACAGGCACTTAATCGAGGTATAATGAATAGCAAGCGGCTGTCAAAGAACTAAAGCACGGAAGGAACTTACTACGTATCTGTTGATAGGCTATGTTTCTATTGTTCTTAACTAAGGCAAGCTGATTATCAAAGGTGGAGAATTTTTTTGGCCAAAGCAACTCATGAAGAATATTTACTGAACTGTGGAAGGGTTGGAATCTGTATCAGTATAAGGAGGAGCCCAAAGTTATTATCTCCACATTCAAACTTTTATAGTATAGCAAGAGAACTGTGGGCAACATATGAGAAATACTTTTGTAATTAGGCAGTAATTTCCCTTGCCATCACTACTCTACCTACAGCAGAGAACAATTTGTTGAAGCTATGTTCTGGCAAAAAGAAGTTGGCCTAACAGTCCCTGAAGTGGCAATATAGGGGGAAAAGAGGTTTGACTCTTAGCTTGAAAGTTTTTCTTTCTAAATGCTTTTCATCGTAAGTATGTAAATGTTCTTAGGAGGATAAAAATACAAAGGCCATTACTTCAAAAATTACACATTTTCCAACTTTGCCATATTTTTCACATTCTTCCTTGGTTTCGCCTTCCAAATCCTCATCCACTTCTCCAGCACCCACCATGTTCTGCAAATCAAGGAAAAGAAACTGAATGACTATATGTCAAACTGGATGGTTATAGGTATGCAAATAGCAAATCTTAAAATTTCATAATGACAAATTTCCTACTTCAATCCTGACATACTGAAAATGTTCATTCCTAAAACATCCTAAAGCTAAGAGTTCTTTTAAAAACTAAAGGCATTTATATTAAAGGAAGCCCAGAGTATCAAGTTAAAGAAGATCCTTTTCAAACACTAGATTTCTACACAGCTTTCAAGTAGCAGAACAAAGAAATGTCAAAAATAATATTTTCCCCTGGTCTGAGAAACTACTATCATAGCAATCTTAAACAGAGTAATTTCTACCCGCTGAATTGCAAAGAAATGAATACTTCAATGCAAATAACTCTACAATGACATTTTGAATTTTGACAACTGGAGTCAAGGAAAGGAAAATCTTTTTTTTACAAGATCCTGCAATGACCAATCTCTCTCTAAGACTTCCATTTCTTTATTGTTAGTCAGTTTTTGAGTTTTCCCCAAATGTCACCTTGATCTTGATTCCCTTGATAGTCACTGACACAATGAATTGTACCTTATGTAGTAGTTTTGGTGACTTAACACACACTTTTAAAAAGTAAAATCAGTAAGCTATAATTTGTATACAGGTGATCCTTGGACATAAAATATTCAGGGAAAATCATTTAAGCAGTTATTGCTTTTGTTCTTTTATACTTGAACAGTATCTGAAATGAAGCCACACAAAAAGAAAAGACTTTTTTTTTCTACTTACCCTTAGTAGAACCACTTTTGTAGGACACTTAAGGATTTCAGTTAATGGATTTGAATCTGATTTCTTGGATGCATCTGCAGCAACAGAATAAACCAAAATGTATGTTATGACAGTAAAAAGCTGGGTTAACCCTTGCCTTCATGAAACAATGCAATCCAAGAATGAACATCCTGTTTCTCCCAATATCATCTAAAGCACCTCAGCAATCTTTCACCCAACAGAAAAGAATACCTACTTATAAAAAGGCAACCAGTTGGCTTTGTTTTAGGGCACAGTGATTTTCAAATTGGTTTTCAAAGAGAGGTTTTTAGTTGCTGGGTAAGTTATTATTTTGCTTCCCAAAGCAGAGCAAATGGTTTGGGACAAATGCTCACAACTTAATTCTGGCTTGGCTAAGTACAGAATGTTGCAAACTTGACAAGCAGCCACTGGTTCTGTATCAGTTCCTTAGCAGTAACACTTTATGGCAAGTTAATAACTTACTGCAAATTCGAATTACTTTATGGGTAGTATAGCTTAAGGGAGGGCTGTGAAGTACCAAAAAAAAAAAATTGGTTACCAGTAGCCTTGTGATACTCATACTCATTCCTCTTTTACAAGGCAGTCTTTCAGATATCTAAAGACAATTATGTCCCTAAAACTTAATCCTTTCCAGGCTAAACATCCCATCTATTGTACAACTAACTGCTTACTATATGGTAATGGTTCTAATCATACCACTCCTTCCAGAATACAGGTGGAAAAGTGAGGAAATGGAAGCAATGGGTGTAGATTTTCTGGGAGTTTGTGTATGAAAGGGAGGAAGAATATATATAGGTTGATTAACTTGAGGAAATGGTAGGCTCAGGTGAAGGTTTTAAAGGACAGAGGCCATCTGGGCATGTTTGTAGGCCACAAGTAAAGCATCAGTGGCTAAGAAGAGGTTGGAAATTAGGGAGAGAATGATTTAAGGGGAAAGCAATCTTAGAAAAAGAGGAGATGGGATTAAGGATGCCAATAAAGGAACAGAGATTTACAGGTAGGAGGGATCTCAGAGGTCACTGAATCCAACCTCTTTATTTTGCAGATAAGGAAAACAGGTACATAGAGGTTAAATGGCTTGTACAGGGTCACAACTAGTAAGTGTTTAAGGATGGAAATTTACCCAGGACTTCTTACTCCAAGTCCAGTGTCCTATACATTACACTGCCTCTAAATGGGTGGCATTGGAAAGAAGAGGTACCTCTTTCTCTAAGTCTATAGCAAAGGAGAAGATGGAAGATAATGCTGAAATGATATGCAATACAGAACCAGGAAGGAAAAAGAACTTGTGACGTCATTATGGGAAGTGTAATAAAAACTGGACAAGGAATAAAAATATTGGTGTAAGGCAGTGAAAGACCAGTTGAAACTGTATAACCTAAGTTTGTAGGTAACTTTTAGACAGATGAAAACAATTCAAGGCTAGTATTTGAAAAAAGATAAAACAATATGATAACAAGAAAACAAGAGATTTAAAGGTAGTGAACAAAGAGTGCAAAACCCAAGTAATTATCTCAAAGGTCAAGATTTTGAAGGAGAAAAGCAAGGCCAGAACAGGGGCAGTGGTCTAGGGAATCAGGGAGGGATACTGTGAATATAGGCTGTGGTAAGGCAGGAGAATAGACTTAAGAGGGTTAAGGTAAAAGGAAAACCATAAGGACAGGATAGTATTACGAGTGAGAAGTTTCAAAATTATGGATTGTGGAGGTCAATACTTGTGGGTGATGATGTGATCAATGTAGCATGTCAGTATAGATCTGAGAAGGCTACAAGTAAAAGCACTAGGACATAAGGAGAGGCTGAATATTGGGGAGAGGACTGAAGGAAAAAGTTCCTAGAAATACAGAGTACAGGATCAGAGGATCAAAGGCACAAGCACAATATCATAGCTTTAAAGCTGGAGTGGACCTAAGGAGCTATCAAGTCACTATTTCTATGTTAGCATTTACCAGGAATCTTGGCATATCTTAACATATGCATGAGGAACTCACTTTTGGAGGAAAGCCTTTAAGGGTACATTTTACTCTCTTGTGTCACATATTTTTTAATCAGGAAATAATACACTGAATGGAATCTCGTATTCTCTGAACACTTCAGTCAGCTATGTAACTATAAAGATGTAGGCCAATAAAGAAAACTGTGAAGTTTGCTCATTTTCTCCTCATAATTTCATGGAGGCTACTCTTGAAGTGCGTGTATCATTTGATAGATAGCATCATAAAAGAGGAAAATGTAAGCATATGGGTTAGTAATTACTGACATTATCTTTTCTCATTAAGAATATGTCTGTTCAGGGTGGAACCAAGATGGTAGAGTGGAGGTAGCAACCCAGTTGAACTCTGACAACATTCCCCTCTAAACAACTTTAGAACAAAGCATCAAACTGAATTTTGAAGAGGCATAGCCAACAAAAGGTTGGGGTGAGAAATCTTTCCAGCCCAAGACTACTTGAGCAGGAAAGGTTGGTGATAAGGAGGCGGGGCCAGCTTGGAAGGTAAATGGTCCACCAGTGGTGGGCCTAGAGGTGGCTATGACAGGGATAGCAGGAGTCTGAGAACTCTCCGCTCAGAGACAGCAAGGGGCAGTGATGGGAAGAAGTAACTCCAACAATGATCAGGAGATTATGGGGGCCCTTTTGCTGGCACTGGGCAGGGGACCTGGTAGTGTTTGGCAATGCTACTACTTACAGGCAATTCTGGGTCATGATTCCAAGGAAAAGAGGAGCACATGTAGTCAGTCACAAGGGAGAAGAAGCCCTAGTCCCACAGTTCCAGAGAAGAAAGAAACACTAGTGCTTAGGGTAGCAGGGGCCCTTCCTTGGTAAAGACCAGAGAGCATACCAGGAGAGCACTGACCACACCTCTCCCTTGATCACATCACCTTGGAAGCACTGAAAACTTACAGACCTCTAGAACGGCTCTGAAAAAAAGCAACACAAAAAAGCCTGAAGCTTAGGACAGTTCCCCCCGGCCCCCAGGTGAGCAGAATTCAACTTCACCATAAAGTTCAAAGTGAAAAAAATAGGCTTAAAAAAATGAGTAAACAACAGAAAAAGGACATGACTATAAAAAGCTAATAAGGTAGTAGAGAAGACAATGACAAAACTCAGAAGACATCAATGTGAAAAGTTATAAGCAAAACCTCAAAGAAAAATGCAAATTGAATATAAGCCCAACAAGAATTCCTGGAAGAGATGAAAGTCATAGAGGAAAAATGCAAGAAAGAAATGAGAGTGATGCAAGAAAATTATGAAAATAAAATAGTTTGGCAAAAGAAGCACAAAAAATATTGACGAAAATAACACTTTAAAAAACAATTGGCTAAGTGGTATATAAAAGAGGTACAAAAATTCACTGAAGAAAAGAATTCCTTAAAAAGCGGAAGTGACAAAATAGAAAAAGAGGACTGAAGAAAATGTTTCCTTAAAAATTAGAACTGGGCAAGTAGAAGCCAATGACTCCATGAGACATCAAGAAAAAAAAAATTCAAAAGAATGGAAAAAAAATTTAAAAGAAAATGTGAAATATCTCACTGAAAACACCACTGACCTGGAAAATAAAGGAGAAATAATTTAAGAATTATTGGACTACCTAAACGTCATGATAAAAAAAGGTCTTACACATCATATTTCAAGAAATTTAAAAAAAGGAAACCGGCCCCAATATCTTAGCACTAGAAGGTAAACAGAAATTGAAAGAATCAACCGATCACCTCCTGAAAGAGATCTCAAAACGAAAACTTCCACAAATATTACAGCCAAATTCCAGAGCTCCCAAGTCAAGGAGAAAATACTGCAAGCAATCAGAAAGTAACACGTCAAATACCATGAAGCCACAGCGAGGATAACACAAAACTTAGCAGCTTCCAAGTTAAAGGAATATCATACTCCAGAAAGCAAAAGAGCTTGGATTATAACCAAGAATAATTTATTCAGCAAAACTAATCCTTCAGGGGAAAAATGGTCGTTTAATAAAATACAAGACTTTCAAACATTCCTGATGAAAAGACCAAGAGTTGAATAGAAGATTTGACAAACAGAAGACTCAAGAGTAGCATAAAAAGGTAAACATGAAAGAGAAATCATAAGGAACTTATTAAGGTTAAATGGTTTACATTCCTATGTGGGAAGATGAGACATGTAACTCCTAAGAACTCTATCACTGTTAGGGTGGTTAGGAGGAGTCTACATAGATAGAGGGCATAGGTGTGTCTATTATGTAGGCATAATCTAAAAAAAGTGAGGAGGAGTAAGAAAAGGAGAGGAAGAATGGGGAAAATTTTCTCATAAAAGAGTTCAAGGAAGAGTTTTTACAGTGGAGGAGATAATGAGGTGGGAAGCAACACTTGACCCTCTCTCTCATCAGAACTGGTTCTGAGAGGGGACAAAACAAAGTGGAAGAGGAGTAATAAATGGGAGGGTGGGTTAAGGGTGGCAGTGATCAGAAGCAAAACAGACTTTTGAGAAGGAAGGGGGAGAGGGGAAGGAGGAAGAGGATAAACAGAAGAAAATAGGATGGAGGGAAATACTGAGTTAAAAATCATAACTGTAAATGTGAATGGGATGAACTTGCCATAAAATAGAAGCAAATAGCAATGGATTAGTGACCAGAATCCAACAATGTTTATAAAAACATACTTGAAACAGAGATAGATAGAGTTAAAATAAGGGGCTGGAGCAGAATCTATTATACTTCAGTTGAGGTAAAAAAAAAAAAAAAAAGCAGGGGTAGGAATTATGATAGGACAGCTAGGAGGCATAGTGGATAAAGCACCAAGCCTGGATTCAGGGGGACTTGAGTTTAAATTTGGCCTCAGACACTTACTAGCTGTGTGACCCTGGGCAAGTCACTTAACTGTTTCCCTCAGTTTCCTCATCTGTAAAATGAACTGGAAAGAAATGGCAAACCACTCCATTATCTTTTCTAAGAAAACCTCAAATGGTGTCACAAAGAATTGGACATGTCTAAATAATAACAACAAAGCAATCATGACCTCAGCCAAAGGAAAAGCAAAAACAGACCTAATTAAGAGATATAAGCAGGAAAACTACTTTTTGCTATTAAAAATGCTATCTACCTCCAGAGAAAGAACTAATGAACTCTGGATACAAAATAAAATATAATTTTTTTCATTTTAAAAAATTTTTCTTGCCTTTTTTTGGGGGAGGATATGGTTAATATAGAAATATGCTTTGCATTATTTCATGTGTATAATTAATATATTGCTTATCTTCTCAATGGGTGGAGGAGGAACTAAAAGGAGAGAGAATCTGGAACTCAAAAAAATTTGTTAATATTAAAAATAAAAAATACAGCCTGTGATTCTCCCCCTTCTCTCCCTTTGTGATATATTCCCCTCCCTGAGTTATCTTGTGAAATGAGCCCTAAATGCTTTTAAGATGGTGTTGCCTCCTGCACAATTTTCTTCAGTACATAACTGATTTGGTCCAGCAACTCTTCCAGAATTCATCTTAAGAACCATTTCAATGTCCCTAATATCTCTGCTGGGGAC
Source organism: Pseudochirops corinnae (assembly GCA_028646515.1). NCBI lineage: Eukaryota > Metazoa > Chordata > Mammalia > Diprotodontia > Pseudocheiridae > Pseudochirops > Pseudochirops corinnae. Next base: position 419,762,721 of record CM053585.1, on the reverse strand, counting down.
TTGAGTGTCAGGTTCAAATGTGATGAAAACAGGTTGTTACAGAAATACCAATTATTTTGTTCTACTTTTTGCCTATTTTTTGCCTTTCATTTTATCTATGAATGCTCTTGGTTTGTGTAGGTGAGTTAAGCATAATACCAAGATAAACTTTTCTTGTTTTTATTATTTTATGATGAGATACTAATCTTAATCATCTGTCATCCTCCTCCGTAGTGTTTTACAAGTGAGTTAATATTTTGAACACATGCTCTATTTGGATGCCCCATCTCTCCTTTTGGTAAAGAGAGAGGCAACTTGGCATAGTCAACAGAGCACTGGACTCAGGAAAATCTGAGTTCAAATCCTGCCTCAGACACTTATTGACCCTGGACAAGTCACTTACTCTCTTTAAGACCCAGTTTCTGGTCAGCTAGGTAGTGCAGTGAATACAGCACCACCCCTTGAGGCAAGAGGCCCTGAGTTCAAATCCAGCCTCAGACACTTACCATAAAAACCAGCTGTGTGACCTTGGGCAAGTCACTTAACCCCAATTGCCCTGCCTTCCCCCCTCCAAAAAGCAAAATAATAATAACTTAAAAAAATAATAAAAATTATTTAAAAAAAAAGACATTATGATTGTTTCAATTTCACATCAAGACTCTTTCTTCAAAAGAAACTGTTGCCTCATCTTTTCCTAATGACTTTTTTTAAAGAAAGAAAAAAAGATTTTCTTTTCCTCCAATTTCCTCGTTTTTTCCTTGTTAGGAGTTTAAATCTATAGCCTTATCCCAAAAATTAAAGGCAAGAACCTAGCTGTCTCTCATGATAGGAATATTTCTTCCTCCTCTGCTCTGCCTACTGAACTCTTTAAGTCCCAACTAAAGTCCCATCTTTTACTGGAGGCCTTCCCCAAGTCCTCTTACTTCCAGTGTCTTCTCTGTTAATTATTTCCTACTTATCCTGTATATAGTTTGCTTTGCATGCAGTTGTATGCATACTGTTTCCCCCATTAGACTGTAAAGCACCTTGTGGACAGGGACTGTCTTGTTTTTTCTTGTATCCCCAGAGCTTACTATAGTGCCTGGCACATGGAAGGCAACAAATAAATGTTTACTGATTGATGGACTGATGAACCATCTAAAAAAATCTGTAGTTGTGAGGAAAATGTAATGCCAAGGAATATATGCTTCTAGAAAAACTGCCAAGTGAGTGAAAGGCTATAGGCTTTCTTGCTCTCCTCTACATCTACAACCAAACTGTCCTTCTTCAGGAAGACATACCTTTCTCTGCAGCATCACCAACAATAATCTTGCCGCCACGCTTACTCGTCTTCTCAACAGACAGCGCTGTGCTCAGCCCTTGCTCGTGCTTTCCAAGGCCTTGGCCTTCTCGGAAGCCATACTTCTGCATGATTTTATGAGCCACGGTACCACTAGCAAGAGGAACAATGAAAAATATGACATAAGTCAGTTTTCTTGTCCTTAAAATCAAAGTGACATTCAAAGGATTGTGTGAGTTCTGGCATGTTACAAAAATCAATTTTAGGTAATATAATAACACAGAAATATAAACAGTTACTTTGGAATTCAGGTGACAAAATAAGTTGGAATATAGTACTAGATAACAATATAAGCTGGAAAGGAGTTAAGTAAATTAATGGATAATAGGCATATGTAGGATAAAAATGTTACGAAAAGTTAAAATCAAGCGAGCTGAACATACTAAAGTGATGAATTTCCAAATTACAGAGAAAATAGCACAAGAACTACCAGGCCAATGGGACAAGAAAAAAATTCTTGTCTCACTGTATTTAGAATCCTGAAGATTCTAGGCAAATGACATCTAACTCAAAATGGATAGTGTGTATTTTACAAATTATATTTAAAAATTAATAATTAGCAGGCATATTTATGATGAATATGAAGTTCAACACGAAAATTATAAAAACAACTTAAATGGACAACTTTCTAGAGAAGATGATACTCTGTTGGAATGTCCTCCAAATTCACTAGGGGGTCGATCCTTGAAGAGAGTGTAGAACAAAAATAATTTAACTATACACAAAAGCACATACTGATATTCAGGTAATGGCTATGTGTGTCAAAGAGTTTGAAATGTTCCTTTATACCTACATTCCAGATCAAAGATTTTGAGCTATAAAGGATGTTAGGGGTCAACTATTCCAACCTCACTTTACAGATTAATAAACTGAAGAAAACATCAATTGAGATTTGTCCAAGGTTACAAAAGTAGTAAGTGGCAGGGTAGGATTCAAATCTAGTGTCCTGGACTTAAAATCCAGTGGTCTTCCACTATTCTACACTGCTTCCACTTAACAATTGCTCAAATTCTTGCAAATTTATTTTTTGATATGAATTCAACTGAAATAATTACCCCATGTTAGCAAGGAAGGAATTACTGGGCCCTGTTGGAGATCGTGGTCTCTCTTGTTCATCATACACAGGGGGAGGAATAGCAGCTTTGGAAGACTGTGAACGAGGTCTTGACTCCTCTTCAAATGGAAAGTCTCTGGGTACTATTTAGATAGAATGAAACAAGATTACAATAAGAAAATTTTGACAATGAATTTATATCTTTACAAAATTATTTTTATTGCATTAACTACTTCAAATACTTATGCTTCATGAAACTTAATGAAGGTATGGGAAGAAATAAAAATCTTTTATGTCCCATACCCAAAACTCAGGGTATACCACAATAAAGAACAGCTACCAGGATCCCAAACTGTTCTTGGACTACCTGTCTTGCTTCTTGCCTTTAATTCAAAATTAGACAGACAAAATTATGAAAACTGCTAGGAGCAGAGGAGAATGTGATGTTTAAACATTATTCAGCTAGTCCTATACTGATTATACACACACACACACACACACACACACACACACCTTACATAAAAGTGGCATGCTAGTAGGGACAGGAACTCCTATTCTTTCCTTCCCAATGCTAGATCTGCAGTTGTCAACCCTGCAGGAACTACACCAGCAATTTGAAGCTGGGGAGCCACCACTCTAAAGTCTAACATCTCAAATGTGCCAGATTGGCCATGGCAGGACAATTTTAGTCCAATGACAGGGCTGAAATAAGGATAAAGGTATTTGTGACAGTCCAAGGTAGGAACACATAAAAACTTTTTCTCCAGAAATATGGTACTTAAGTTTCATAACACTATACTTCAGTGGCATTACAGGTTAAATACTCATTAGGGGACTGGCCTAAGAAATATAAATTATATTATGGTTAACATCTAAATCTAAATGAGAAAACACATTCTAAGTTAAAACCAACAAATTAAAAATGACCTTTTAGAACCGAATCCTTTTGGATTTGCAACAATAATCTTTCTAGATTTCTATGATTTTAAGTGAATGGTGTTTCAATTACATTAATTATAGGTTAAATAGGTTTGGCCCAGGAACCTAACCACTATTTGTTGTACTATTTCTTTGGAAAAAGCCATTCCTATTTAAATATGTTACATATAAAATAAAAATTTTAACATGCAATATAAGTAAGAAAAATTCGGCTCTAGGAGAGAAAACAGGACAAAATTCCAGTGGTCCTGACTTCTAGTTTTATAGCAATATACTGGCTCGTGCTATTTATGTACTCAACTATATCAGGTGTGAATGCTATTTAATAATTATGAATATGATAGGGAAAATAATGCTTACCACTCACTTACCTTTTCTTCCTCCTCCTAATAATAATTTTACTGCTTTAAAGGTTACAAAGCCCTTTATACATTATTATTTCATTTGATTCTTTCATAGCAAAGTTATAGGACAGCAGATAATTATAACACACATGAACAGCAAATTACAAATTTACAACAGATTGAAAACTGAAACTCAAGACCACACACCCATCCTTTGCAGCAGATCAGAAAATATGGAGACTCTCTTGTTTTAGAGGTTATTATAAGCAGAGTGTTTATACTATATAATTCTACTTTTGGGGGGTTAGATTAAGTAGGCCTGGATAACTCCTCAAATTCTTTCCAGCTCATTACAATTTTGTTAATGGAAGAAGTGGAAAGTAGTAGAGATTTTCTGCCAGGAAGCTTAACAGATCCACAAACACAATGCCTTGAAATTAATAGTAAGGAAATTAAAAATCCAGTAAGCTTCTGCCATCTAGTGGAGAGTGACCTATACTACAATTTTCTATGGTAGTCACTAAAAAAGTGGCAAAGAACCCAGATTTTTTCAATTAACCCACTGATACCTCTTTAATTGGCAAAGGATACAACTTTTCATCTTTAAGTCAATATGCCAATTCCAAAAAATAATCTCAAATAAAACCATCAAAATAAATTGGACCTACTAAAACACAGTATTCTTGAATGGCTAGGTGGCACAGTGAAAAGAGCACCAGTCCTGGAGTCAGGAGGACCGAAGTTCAAATCCGGCCTCAGACACTTAACACTTACTAGCTGTGTGACCTTGGGCAAGCCACTTAACCCAACTGTCCTGTCCTCCTCCCTCTAAAAAGCAAAAAATAAAATAAAAAAATAAAACACAGTATTCAGAACATGGCTAGCACACTGGGAAAGAGAATTTTTTTAAACCACATAGGAGATTGTGCTAGATTACAATGGTAAAAGCAGTAAGAAAACAGATATGAAACCTCTTCAACCCCAGGGGATTAAGGATATGAAAGTCTGACTCTGGCCCTATGGCTGTAAATCTGGAAAAAGACTGATTTGTTTATCTTAAACAAGGGGCTTACACAGTTAAACTGCATCTAGAACAGCAGAAAACAAATCAGTTACTACCTCCCTTAACTTCAGGAAACCCAGCTAAGAATTTTAATCATTGATCATAGCTAGCATGAGACATTTTAAGGAATGAATGAAGTCAAGAAATAGATTAACATACATTCTTTGTCTTTTTCCACGAGAGAAGTTGGTGGTGCAATGGCAGCACCTCCCATACCTGCAAAGTAACATAAATTGAATTGATTAAAGGCATAGGAAAAATAAAACCATATTTCAAATTACTAATAAGAGAAATATATATTAAAACTCTTGAGACTTTACCTTGGACCCAAAAAATTGGCAAAGTTGGATGGGAACAGTTAGTGATGGAGGGGTTGAGAGAAGATCAGCACATTAGCATACTGGTTGGTAGAGCTATGTACTGGTTCAATCATTAAAGAAAACAATTTGTAATTAAACTAGAAAAGTAAGTTCTACACACCCTTTTACTTAGGCAAAGGTTACAAATAAAAAGGTCTCATATATACAAAAATATTTGTGGCAATACTTTTTATGGGAGAAAAGAACTGCAAAGTGGACATGCAATGGTGAACGGCCGAACAAATTATGTTACATTAACAGACTATTATGGTGCTGTAGGAAATGAAGACTATGAAGAATTCTCAAGATTTGTGAAGGCTTGTATGAACTGCTATTAAGCGAAATAAGCAGAACTCTAAAGGTAAAACATTACTCCTCTTCTTAGTAGAGAGGTGGGGAAGCCCACGCCATCAGATTTAGTCAATGTGTTGATTTATTTTACTTAACTACTTTTTTGTTACAAGAGCAATGGGAAGAAGTGAGTTGGAAGTTGGGAAGCGACTACAATTTTTTTTTCAAAAGGCTCATGAATAAAGCTGTTATTGATTTTTAAAGAAAAATTTTTAGAAGTCAGATTCCTGAAGACTTAAATTTGTATTATGGCTGTCATCAAAATGGAAAAAATATCATCACCTAAATCTTATCAACATCTAAGTTAGAGAATCCAATTGACAAACCTCTACTATGTATAAGGTACTGGGGATAATACAAAGACACAAATGAAACAGTCCCTGTCTCAAAGCAATAATATTCTACTGGGGGAAAACTATATGTACAAAAATAAGTAAAGACAAAGTAATTGTGACTGAATGAGGGAGTGCCAACAACTAGGAGGAGAATCAGGAATGGCATGTGCAAGGGATGGTATTGGAGCTCCATTCTGAAGGGTGATAGGAAGTAGGCCAACGTAAATGGAAGGGGAGAAAGCTTGAGGAGAAATAAAATGAAATTGATCTGGAAAAATAGACTGGAGAGTTTTAAACGTCACAGGAGCTTTTATTCTATCCCGAGGCAATAAGGTGACATTGAAGTTTTGGGGCAGAAAAGCAGTATGTTCAGATCTGGTTTCCTCTTTCATCATTCAACTGAAAATGCCCTCCTCAGAGTTGCCAATGAACTCTTACTTGCCAAATCTATAGCCTCTCCTTAATCTTCAACTTTCTTGACCTCTGCATCCTTTGAGACTGAATCATCTCTCCTGGACACACTTTTCTAAGAGCTCCTAACACTGCTCTCTCTTGTTTCTCCTCCTATCTAAATGACCACTCCTTCCCAGTCTTCCTCTGCTGGTTCTTCATCCCTGTCACCATCATTAAATATGAGTGGCCCTCAAGGCTCTGTCCTGGGATGACCTCCTCTTCCTATTTTCTCACTTGGTGATCTCAGCCTTTAGATGTTCAGTTACCATCTCCATGCAGATCTATATATCCAGTCCTAGTCTTTCTCTTGAGGTCTAGTCCTTCATCACCAAATTATCGGATATTTCAAACTGGATATTCCATAAACATCTCAAATTCAACACGTCATTATTTTTCCCCCAAACCCAACTCTTTATAGAATTGTCCTATTCTGTCACCCTTCCTTTGACCCGGGCTCATAATCTTATGTCCTCTAGTCCTCATGCTCACTCATCCTACATATCCAATTTATGCCAAATCTTGTCAATTCTACCTTTACATCTTCTCTCATATACACCCTCTTCTCACTATTCAAATATCCCCAAACCTACTACTATAGGTCCTCATCAACACTTGCCTCATCTATTTCAATAGCCTTCTAATTGGGATTCCTGCCTCAAGTCTCTCTGCATTCTATTCTCTAGTCAGTTGCCAGTGATTTTCCTAAAGTAAAGGTCTGACCATGTCACTCTCCTACTCAATAAATTTCAGTGGTTCCCTATGTCTTCTAGGGTCAAATACAGAGTCCTCTGTCATTTAATGCCCACCCCCACCCCCAAGACAGTCCCTTTCTACTTTTCCTCTTCTTACATTTTACTACCTTCCACACATTTTTTGATACAGTTAAACTGGCTACTTGCTCTTTCTTGTCATTCCATCTGCCATTTCAATACTTTTGCAATGGCTGTTTCCCATGCCCGGAATGCTTTCTCTCCTCACCTCCACCTCTTAGCTTCCCTGGCTTCCTTCAACATTCACCTTCTGTAGGAAGTCTTTTCAGGTTCCTCCTCCCAGTCCCCTATTTCCCCAGCTATTAGTGCCTTCCCTGAGATCACCTCCCATCTATGCTACATTTATTTTTTACTATTTACATGCTGGACAGCTAGATGGCATAGTGGATACAGCACTGGGCCTCATGCACTAGCTGTGTGACCCTAAGCAAAATACTTAACCTCTGTTTGCCTCCAGGTCCTCATCTATAAAACAGAGATACAGTGGATAAGGAAATGGCAAACTAATCTAGTACCTTTGCCAAGAAAACCCCATGGCCCATGGGGTCACGAAGAGTCAGACAAGACTAAACAACATTTACATATTCTCTCCTCCATTACAGTCTGAGCTGCTTGAGAACAGACTGTTTGGGACAGCAGTGTCTGGCACACACAAGAAGTGCTTACTGACTGACTAGCTTTAAGAATGTCAATGTTTCTTCTGTGTACTTTTTATTTATATCTCCAAATTCCTTACTTGAAAAACATATTTTAAAAGACAACAGTAACAATGCTGACAAAGATTTTCATTATTAAAAATGAGAGAAGTTACCATCAGGTACCAGATTACCCTTTCCCCCTGCATATCAATGCTAAAGTCAGCATATTCTAAATTTTCTAGTTTCACTATAAGGCCATTAGATCTCACAAAATAATGACCGCATCTAAAAATATTAGATCACTGTGATTTTTTTTTTTGTTTTTGCTTTTTTTGGAGGGGGGAAGGTAGGGCAATTGGGGTTAAGTGACTTGCCCAAGGTCACACGGCTAGTTTTGTGTTAAGTGTCTCAGGCCACATTTGAACTCAGGTCCTCCTGACTCCAGGGTCAGTGCTCTATTCACTGTGCCACCTAGCTGCCCCAATCACTGTGATTTTTGCCTGTTCAAAGGCTTAGTTCTCAGTGATCATAACATCTTAATTAGTTTCACTTCTTTGACATAAATTTCTAAACTTTTACACTTTGTACTTAGGATCACTGTATTTAAAAGAAAAACTAGCAATCCATGATGAAGTTTGTAGGTATCAGAATAGTTTTGCACTTCACACTGTGAAGCATTGTAAATAAAGTACACTGTAAATAAAGTATATTTGCTTTTACTGTTACTAAGACTTTTGGAAATGTCCAGGGAGAATGCCTCTCCAAAACGCAAAGATCAATCTAATTCAAATAAGGGAAAAAAACGTGGCATATTCTTCTACCGTACTTCTTTTCCTCCTTTCTCAGTCGTAATCTCCCTCCTCATCAGAAATAAAGGTGCAGTGGGCATTTTTTATGGAGAATATAATACTTTCTACTAATTTTAGTGTTTAGTTTTAAATAGTCATTAACTAGAAGTTTCTTATTTAACAGATTTACAAAGTGGGATTAGACTTTAGAATGAAATGCCAGTTGCTCATCTTGGGAGAAAGTAAGTTACTCTAACTGAACTAAAGAACATGTGAGTTAACATGAGGTTCTGGCTACAGCTTAGCAATATGTGACTCACAATGGCAAAGAACTTGGATAGAGCACCTGATATAGTATAAGGCACACAGCAGGCAGATGCTTAAATAGTAGGTATGATCATATGACATATTATTTTATCAATAAACTTCAGCAGCTCCCTGTTACCCTCCAGATTAAAATGGAAAATTCTCTGCTAGGATTTTCTTTTGAGGGGGAAGGAAAGGAATTGGGGTTAAGTGACTTGTCCAGTCACACAGCTAATTAATGTCAAGTGTGTGAAGCCAAATTTGAACTCCGGTCCTCCTGACTTCAGGGATGGTGCTCTATTCACTGTGCCATCTAGCTGTTCTCTCTGCTAGGATTTTAAAGCTCTTCATAACCTGTCCCTTTCCTACCTTTCCAATTTCCTCACCACCCTTCTATGTATTCTGTGGGCCAGAAACACTGGAATTCTTGCACACAGCCCTTCGTCTCCCAAATCCAAGCATTTCCCCTGGCTGTCCTCATTCCTGGAACACCCCCCCCTATCTCATCTCTGCTTCCTCACTACCCAGGCTTCTTTCAAGTCTCAGCTAAGTCCCATCTAGTCTTTTCTAGTCTTTCTTAATCCTAGTACCTAAGAAATAACATCTGAGACCACCCCCAATTTGTTCTGAACATACCTTGTATGTACAAAGTTGTTTAAACATTGTCTCCTCCACTAGACTGTGCACTCCTTGAAAGCAAGGACTGTTTTTTTGCTTTCCTTTGTATTCCCAGGGTTTAGCACACAGCTTGGCACAGAGTAGGTACTTAATAAATGCCAGCTGATGTTAAACACCTGCCAAATTGAAGATTTACAGAAAGAGAAATACAGAAAAAGCACCTGCATGTATGCATTTCACACAGTGAAAGAAAAGTCTATCTGGAAAAACAACAAAGAATACCAATCTAATTCAAGTTGGGGGTGGGGAGGAGGGAACCACAGCATCTTCTTGTTCCTTACTTCTTTTCCTCCTTTCTCGCTCATAATCTTCATCTTCATCAGAATCTGGATCTGGTCGTCTTGAAAATCCACTGGCTTCATGCCTGTCTTTACGCCTCCTAAAAATAAGAGAAAACAAAATATTTGTAAAACCTTTTCCACCCATAGCCAGGCTTCATTCTGCTTTAGTGCAGAAATGTTCAGAGTCTGGCTGTTACTACAAAATGCAAATGTATGTTACTTCTATCTTGCATGTGCCCAAGGATATATCACCTATGTATATTTTTGCATTTTCCTAAAGAATCTAAATGGGAAAAAAAAGTAGCAGGGAAAAAAGGGAAAGAAGAGAGAGCATTTTTATTGCCCTTTCTTTTATTGATGGTAATTAGAAAAATACAAACCCTTGGAAATTCTTTTTTTTATTTTTATTTTTTTGCTTTTTGGAGGGCAACTGGGGTTAAGTGACTTACCCAAGGTCACACAGCTAGTTTTGTGTTAAGTGTCTGAGGCCAAATTTGAACTCAGGTCCTCCTGACTCCAGGGCCAGTGTTCTATTCACTGTGCCACCTAGCTGCCCTGCCTTGGAAATTCTTAGTAGAGCGGTGTGCTTACTTCAGCAATAACAAGCTGACTATGAAATTAAGTTATGTTCGTCAGTGAACAGAGATAAATCCTGGTTGGGACCAAGAGTTGGTGGTATTAGTAAAGGAAAATAGGTAGCTCAGACCTTGAGACCCACAGAAGAACACAAAGGGGTGAACCACACATGGGCTGATACGTATCCTTGGAACTTATGACAGTAGGAACAGCCTTCATCCTCCAAAACCCCTCAACCTTATTTTTTTTTTCACCCTCAGAGACTGAATCGTGTTAGAAAGGTGCTACTGTTGGTCACTTTTCAACCATTTCTCTTCACTGGTCATACAATGCTAGAGCTGATACCATAAACATTACAGGAAAAATAGTAAATTCTTAACTTATCCTGGTTCCAAAGTTGATCCCTAGTCCCTTATAAGGTCCCTAGGTAACTATTCTTCACCACGTTCATTAGATATCCCCTCAGATAATTCCCTACTACTACTGTCTGGTAGATAGGATGAGGGAATCAACAAAACCCACTGCCAAGGATACTGAAGAATATGTTCCTGGTATTCTAAAATGGAATTGTGAATGTGTTTTAAAAGAAACAGTATACGTAATGCTCAAATTCATTCTATAATAAGATTCTTCAGGTACGTCATACTAAAAACTGCACTGAACTGGAAACCAATCAGATACAACATTGTTTATTTGGGAAAATAGGTTTTGAACTCTAATAAACTCACAAATTTTCAGAATATAACCCATTTGTAAGTTTTGGACTGCCTATAATGGATTTCTGTGTTTCTACACAAAGTACTTTAAAAAGTATTTGCTGTTTTTTTGTTGGCTGAGTCATGCATGACCACAAGCTGCAGAAAACAGTAATGCATGTTCAGGTTAACATTTGTGTCACACTTCATTCTAGCACTAATGTAAAACCAATGACAGGGTATTTGGGGAAAACTGAGAGCATACACTATTGTTTTATCCTTTACTGTATGCAGGATGATGACTTAACACTGAATCAATCCAGTTCACACATTGAGAATTCTTTTCTGCCAAATTTTGAAATTATAAATAGTTTAACTTTGACCTTCATAATGACAATTTCAGTATGCAACTAATCACTCTGTGATAGTAACAGTAAGTGAATAATTTTTCAACCAACTAAAAGACAGAGAGCACTGTTTGAAGAAATCTTTTCTAAGTCGCTTTAGTATTAATTATAAACATCTATTATAATGAAAATAGCATAAGTAATATCTATTTTTGATGATAATCAGTATGGACATCATCATACTACACAGGGTGTCCCTAAAGCCTTTGAGACACCCTGTATTACTTTAATAAAGGTTCACAGGCTTTAGTCAAGAGCTTTTAAAAAAACATGAAAACTAGCAAGATCACATTTCTTCAAACCATTAAAGCTCCTGGCCACTAGCAGTTATAACAGCAAGTGTGGCAACAACTTGATAAGATGATCATAGCTTAGTTATTTTTCAAACGTGCAAGGTTGTGACAAATGAAGATTTACATGTTAATGATCAACCATCTTCCTATATAATATACTGATGTTCTCTTTTGGAATCTGTTACAGATAATTAAGATCATGTTAAAATTGTTAGCCTAATTTGCTTTCTACAAAATCCATATACGTGAAGAAACTAAGAACCATTTGAAGATGATGGCAATGACAAAGATTCCCTGGATACTGTATCTAATTCTCTCTGCCTTACTATCTGTACTAACCTTTAAGACAACAATGAAAAAATTATGATTAGAACATAAATGTTTTGAGAATGATTACTCTGATAAAGAGAAAACAGATTTGGAAATTAAAGTTCATGGTTATATGCTAACATTCCAATGAAAAATAAAAGAACTGGATTATTTAAAAATCTAAAGTAGACTCTTACTTTTCTCTTTCTTCAATCTCTTTTTGCCTTTCCAGCTCCCGCTGTCTTTGGCGTTCCTCCCTTTGGCGTTTTACTACTTTCTCATAATCATTAGGAAACATGGGATCATATTCATCAGCTAATGGAATCAAAACTTCTCCTGCAGAAAATCCACTAGGCACAGGATCCTAAAGAAGAGTCAAAATTCCAAAGTAAGCTACCAGAATCATATCCTGTAACTGTCACCATTCATAATGTTCTGTAAATACAGCATTTTCTTGGTAAACCACCAAAAAAAAAAAAAGAGAAAAAGGAAAGAAATGGTTTAAATCTCACAAACTTCTTGTTAGAAGAGGTAGCATGATGAAAAGTAAACTGAACTTGCATTCAAAAACCTGACATTGCATCCTGGCTCTGCCACCAAATTATGCTACTTTACTCCACCTCACAAGTCACTTCATCTCTCTATGTCCATTTACTCATTTGTAAAATGACAGTTTTACTAGCTGATTCCTGAATCCCCCACAATGCTATTTCTAACTCATAAATTACTCAGTCACTGCCTGGATAACACAGTGAATAACTTTACAATAACAACATGTAGAAATTAATATAAAGGAAACAATTCTACTTCTTAAAAAAAATCCTACATCCCTTCCAAAAAAGGTTATGAGTCTCATATAGATGGATGTGATTCTCACATCTAAAGCCAGTTATGTCCTCTAATTTTTGAGGTCTGGTGATCAAATTTGGTATGGGGAAGCTTGTATTTTCTTTTCTACATATTTACAAACTGAAACCATTATTTAAGGTGAAGCTTATTCGTCCAATGCTACATAAGATGGAATGAAACAACAAGAGGCAAGGCTAACTAGAAAATAAAATATGAAAAAAGATATTTTAAAGTTGAGACTCCACTTCTTAGTATGATTCCCTTTGTAAACTTTTCTTTCAGTACAAAATTTTAGGTCTGTCATAATAAGGATTTCCCCCCAAAAGGACCCCAAGTGATTTTTACTGATAATTATTCTTTACTAATATTTTTCATTGAAAATAGAATGGAACTTAAGGTCCTCAAAAGCTTAATTCACTGACTGTGACCCTGCAAAACAAGATGATTTTGATACCAGAAGTTACACTTGTTTTTGTTTGCTACTTGTGATAGACACTTTGTGGGGAGAGAAAGTTAATATATATTCAGGGCTATTTCAAAAGGTATATTTTGTACTTAAAGTACAACGGTTATCATAATGATATAAGATGATGCAGATTCAATCACATGCCTAAATCTAATTCATATTCTTTATCAGATGACTATTAAGTTAACATTTTAATACTACTGGGCAAATTCATCAGTTTTCTTACACTACATAAAAGTAATCAGAAAAACTAGAAAATTCCTTAACATGTAAAATGTAATGCCCCTAAAGGTGTTAATTATATATTTAAGTGAATTTAAAAAGACCTAAAAACATAAATTATATTACATACACATATGTACATATATGTACATATATATATACACACACACACATAATGTGTATATTACTATCTTTTCAGCTATCATTACAGTAAGGAAGAAAGTGATGAACCAACAATTTACATACTATTATCATCAAAGATAACTTGGCTATGTGTAGACAAGCTAAAAGTGCTAGTGTGAAGGTCAATGTTAAAATATCTTTTATCATTTCAAAATCTGACAGAAAATAATTCTCAGTGTCTGAACTGAGTGGATTCAGTGTTAAATCTGCATCTTCTAAGTACACCAAAGAAAAGCAATAAGGACTAAAGGTATTTTAATTGAAACAAAAAACAAAATGTAAATACCACAGCTCATAAAATATCAACTACTGAACATCAGTTACTATATTAGTGTAACAGCAGTCAGCTATGCTGATGGTTCAGAAAGATTGTGAATATAAAAGAACTTTCCTGGTGACCTTGTATATATCACAAATTTACATGCCTTGGGTTTGTCACATGAAAAAATGTGAATAATGATGACTGTTTTAAAGAAATGTTAATGATGTCAATGATAACTTTAAGAAAAGTTAATGATGACTTCAAGGACTTGCAAAAAAAAAGAATGGGGTAAAAGCCTTCTTTTACAAAGAAATAAAATGCAAAATTTTATTGAAAATAAATTCAATTTTATTGAAAAAAATTCCACAAGCAAGTGAAATGTGGACTATTTCGTGTTTCTCCCTATGTCTTACCTTTAAGGTCTTACCTTTAAGCCTGCTGCTACATGTGGCGGGGTATCTACAATCTGACGGTCATCTGAAGAGCTTCCACGTTTCAGATCAATCACTGGAGCAAGAACTGTACTTTGTTTTGTCCTCTGGCTCTAAATCAAAAGACAGATATCATGAAAAATATACTGAAATTTCAAATTCGAGTACTTACCAATTACAACAATTAGCTTTTGTTTCTGCAATAGCAATCCTTTCACACTCCAGAAATCCAATTTCAAAATGTTAACAATTTATGAGCAATATCTTGATTTAATAGGATTTTTATTCTTATCACAAAAATAACCAGTAATAATCTACCTGAACACAAAGATTTAGTTTGACCTAATAATTAAAAAACACGACTAGAAGGAGTCAGGCATTGATAAGTTCAAGTTTTAGTTCCACTAGGGATAATGATCACCCCCTCTGATCTTTGTCCTTTATTTTTTTCATCCATGAATAAAATGGAAATTTTATATCTCTTTTTGGAAGTTCCCTACATTTTTGCAATCTTTCAAACTCATAAACTGTGGCAATTTTAATTCAATTATGTTCTCAATGTCTTTAAATTATACAAAGAGCACCAGAAATATGGTGATCTTGTGGAAAGAATACTGGAATGGGAATCAGTAGATCTAGTCTTGAGGGCAGGATCTAAAAATGGGGTAAACCACTATATGTCTAAGCCTCAGTTTTCACATCTATAAAATGAAAAGATTTTCATTAAATACCTCAAAGGACTTTTGTGATAAAAGAACTTTACTAAACTGCAAAATACTACATAAATGTGAGCTAATCAATAGAAAGTAAGATAAATGCATTATTCAAACCCAATATATTAAAACTCTTATACTATGACCAAATAACAAATAAAATCTTTTAAAATATGGTCAAAAACATAGTCTCAAACTCAAATAGAAACTGATCCCAGCAGGCAAAATACTGACTTAGAAAACTACAAATTAACATCATATATGCTATACTGTATTTTTATTTATTTTGTTAAACATTTCTCAATTACATTTTCGTCTGATTCAGGTGCAGTTGGGAGTACTGTGGCTTGAAGTTGGACACCTCTGGTCAAGAACATTTTGGTTATATGCAACAATGCTTAAAATAGTCACACAGATTTTTCTTTAACTTTTTCCACTAAAATGACATGATTTTTATATATCTAGTTTTAGCTAATAAAATAACTTTATTGATGTAAGTAAAACAAACCATATTTCTATAGGAGAACTCAACATTAGGAGTCCACAGAGCAAAATAAATAAATAAATAAAGTTTCAAAAATTTCACATTCAACAGAATAGATTTCAACATTAACATTTTTTTTAATAATTAGAGTGATCTATGTCGATCTTCCTCTTTCTTCTGAGTATATTACTAAGCTTTTTTTCATCTGTAACTTCTACTGAACTAATTGCTGGTTCATTATTCAGGAAGTTAAATTTTCATGTGGTATCAAAAATGTTTCAATTACTAAATTTTAGTAAGAAGATAATGACTTTGCAAAGCAAAGTAAAATGACTCTAAGTAAAATTTACATTAAAAGTAAAATGACTTCATGAAACTGATCTGAGAGGATACTAACATAAGGATACAACAAGGATTCATAGAATCAGAGCTTAAAGTGACCTTAGAGTTCACACAATCTAATACCTTACTCAGTGAATAAATTCCCTTTACAAAATCCCTGACAAATAATCTATCAGAATCTGCACAAATACTTCCAAAGACACTGGAATCATTCGGTTGTGAAACTGCCCATTCCATTTCCAAATATTTCTATAACTGCTAGGGAATTGCTCCAAATTTTCAGCTCAAATCTGCCTATCTCAAACTTCTACCAATTGTCAAATATGAAGACACTTCAAATCTTAAAAAGTTATGCTCCCCCATGTCTTCTCCAGGACAAAAATCTATAAGTCCTTCAAACACTGCTCATTAAAAAAATTTAAGTAGGAATTTTGGAGTAGGATTTTTTCTGCCAGAAAAAATTGCAAGACTATAGTTTTGAAAATCAGAACAAATCTGAACTCTTAATTCAACTACCTACCTTGTAAAGCAGTTAACAGGAAATGCAAGTAGATTTGGTTAAACAATTTTTTTCCCAAAATGAATTTTTAAGCAGATATATTTGATGGTTAGGTTAAAAACAAAACCATTTCTAGTCACCATCAAATTACATAAAAACAAGCAACCACCAAATTGGGTTTTTTACTTGTTAAAAATAATAAAAAAATTCTAAACAGAATATTAATACATATTGGGAAAAAGATTTAAATATTCTTTAAAATTTAACTTAAAGGTAAAATCTTTTTCAATTAACATTTTCCTTCCCTCCTACCGTCTTGAGAAAAACAAAGTCTTTGTTTGAAAATATGTGTATACACACACACACACACACACACGTAAGCAAGCAAAATATATTCCCACATTAGCCACATCAAAAAACATAAGCCTAATTCTACATCTTGAGTTCATCAGTTCTCTTTTCAAGAGGTGCGTAGTACACTGGTACCCTGGAATCCTAATAGGCCATTATACTGATTGGTATTCTTAAGTCTTTCACAGTTGTTTGTCTTTAGAGTGTTATTATTATAGAAATTCCTTATTTTACTCTGTCAGCCCATATAAACCTTTCTAGGTCTCTCTGAAACCACCAAATCAATTTCATTTTTTAATGGAGACATAATATCCCATTATATTCATGTACCATTATTTGTTCAGCCATTTCCCAATTGACTGGCACCCCTTATGTTCCCAATTCTTTGTCATTACAAAAAAGAGATGTTATAACTATTTCATAGACATGGATCCTTTTTCTCTTTAAGTTCTTTGGGGTATAAGCCTTGATACTGTTGAGCCAAAAACAATGGATTTGGGGGACGTAGTTCAAAACTGTTTTCTAGAGAGACTAGACCAGATTACAGCTCTACCACCAATGCAATAATATGCCTGTTTTTCAGGCACAATATATTTTCCAGCTTTTATCATTTTTCTCTTTTGTCAATTTTGACAGTTTGTTATGTGTGAAGTGGAACCTAAGAGTTGTTGCAGTTTTCTAATTATTAGTGATTTGGGTGCATTTTTCAAGATGCTGTAGATGATTTGGACTTCTTCTTCTGAAAACCACCTGTTCATATATTTTGACATTTATCAATTGGGAAATGGTTCTTACTCTTATAAATCTGAATCTGTTCCTTATGTATCCTGGAAATAAGAACTTAATGCATCAGAAAAATATGCTACAAAGTTACTCCCAAGTGGACTCAAGTCTCCTTATACCATGAGTGACATACTTTCAGCATGTTAATATCATTAAATATTTCTTTTATTCAATTCTGTCAACAGAAAGTACTCATTGTTTACTGATGATAATCATATAGTAAAGGAATAAGAAAAGTTATATCTTGACTATATGGGGAACATACTGTGAATAAAAGATGTAGAGTAACGGAACCAGTATCAAATCAGTCAACAAGCATATATTAAACATCTATTATCTGACAGGCAATGAATGGGACTATAAAGTCAAAACTGAAAAAGTTCCTGCTATCAAGGAGCTTACAGTCAAAGGGAAAACAACACGAATATTTAGGCCATATACGAACTGAATTCAGGGTACCCTTGGAGAAGGTACTAGCAGCTGGGAGGATGAAGAAAACCTCCTGGAGAAGCAATGAACTGAGTTTTGAAAAAAAAAACAAGGGATCCCAAGAAACAAGGGTAAGAAGGAAAAGTATTCCAGGGCACTCTTGTATCAGAAATAAAGTAATTTGTTTTGTTCATGGATCAAAGCAACATAGCTTCTACTGAAGGAATCCTGGTGACCGTGCTAACTGTCTTTCCATTGCCTCATACCACATGTTCTAAAATCATAATAGGGGTTGGGGAAATAAAGTAGCCCTAGACTTGACTACAACTACACTTCAGTCCTAGACTCACACCTACAAATACATAACCCACTACGTCACCCACCAGCCCAATCACAAAGGAGGGGAATATCTGCTACAGCCAAACCATCAGTGACCCTGACAGGTAACCAGCCCTAGGCAGTATATGTCTG
Organism: Pseudochirops corinnae; assembly: GCA_028646515.1. Classification (NCBI taxonomy): domain Eukaryota; kingdom Metazoa; phylum Chordata; class Mammalia; order Diprotodontia; family Pseudocheiridae; genus Pseudochirops; species Pseudochirops corinnae. Next base: position 419,744,279 of record CM053585.1, on the reverse strand, counting down.
ACTTCTTCCCAGTTATTGCCTTTACCTTTGCTTGGGTTAAAGCTGCCTTCTTGACCTGCAGCTGAGACTGCAGCAGTTTGAAATTTTTGGACCAGCCTTCTGTTTTTGAATCACTGGTCTCCACTCCCAGGTCATCATACAAGGACATCTTTTCTTCTTTTTAAAGCTAAAGGACAAGAGGAGGAAATGGAAGTTAAAAGACAGCATGTATATGAATATTGGGCAGAGAGCATTTAAGTTTCCAGACTGTTAGATCTTAATGAAGGGTTCAATCATCAACAAATTGGTAATCATAGTTCCAATGCTAATATATCTTATAATCAATAAATATAGAATTCTGGACCTACAAGGAACATCAGTCTAGTTCAAACTCCTTTACCTTACAGACTAGAAAATAGTGACCCAGAGAGGCCAAGTGAATTGTCCAAGATCACGCAGTCCATGAAGTCAAGAGACGTCAAAGTCCAGGTTACCCCAGTTCTAGTTCTGTGCTTTTTCTCCTACACCATGTAGTCTCCTTTGTATGTCATTTCTGAAAATCCCTTTAGATTATTCCATGTTTATTGTTCATGGGAAATTTGTGATGAGTGATTCATAAAGTGAATTTTTCTTGTTCCAGAGCATACAGTTATAAAGTTAAATTCTGAATTCAACTGTCAAATATCTAAACACTTGTGTCTCAAATTTCATTTTTATTGCAATGTTAAATCAAAAGACAATTTCTCCCTTAGTCTCTTAATTAATTAATATACACTAATGTTTAAACAGGAAGCTCAAACAGAAACCCACCAAGCATTAGAACATAAGCTCTTTGAGAGAAGGGACTGACTGATTCATTCTTTGTCTTCGAATCCTCAACATCAAGCACAAAATAGATGATTAGTAAATGCTTACTAAATGACTGAATTGTAGATGTCAAAGGAGCCCCAATGTTAAAAAAGAAATTGTGGGGGCAGCTAGATGGTGCAGTGAATAGAGTACTGGCCCTGGAGTCAGGAGGACCCAAGTTAAAATCCAGCTTCAGACACTTGGCACACTTACCAGCTGTGTGTCTTTGGGCAAGTCACTTACCCCAATTGCCCTCCAAAAGGCAAAAAAAAAAAAATTGAGTTTCAAAGTTTGTTGGAATTTAGGACACATTTAAATGTGTTATAATAGTGGTTAAAATTCAAGGTTCAACTCACAAATGTGCACGATGTAACACTAATACCTGCAGTCAAAGCTCTGTGTCAGGGACCATGTGTTACAGAAGAGAAAAAAAGAAAATCATCTCTCTTCTTAGATGCAGTCCAACATAAGAAAAATTCTGAAAACAAACTGAAGTTTTGTCTTTTGAATTTTTTACTTGTCTTTCTCTACATTATTCCCTATCTTTTACTGTTCCTCTCTCTCCTTTAGACCTCTAAGGCCCACGTGATATCTAATGTCCACCACAGGGGTATCCTGCTCAAGCCTACTTTGCCCTGGCTCCACTCCTCAAATGTTCCACAGTCCTCCTTCTTGTTTCTCCCTTTCCCCACAAAAACTCTTCCTATTCCAGTAGTGCAGCTGTTTTAGATAGGTTGGAATAGTCCTCTAATCTTCCCAAAAGGTCTTTCCCATTTTTTGAAGTTTTTCCCATTATTTGTCCAACCTCTACTAAGGGCCTACACAGTTGCCGAAAGCTACACAGCCTTGTAAAGGTCTGACCAATGGAAAAAAGGTTTGACTAGGAATTGGTTAATAATTTTTATAGGTGTTCAAAGATCTGGCCAAGTTTGGAAAGGCTCCTCAGGCTAGACAACAGGCAATCACTTCTTAGCCACGGCCATAGCAATTCGGGGAAACCATTTACTACAGGTGTTATTAACCCCACAGTCTACAGAACCCCAAGAAGTCCATGAACCTGGGAGGTGAAAAAAATTACATCTTTATTTTCACTAACCTCTAACTGAAATTTGGCATTTTCTTCACTTGTGAAGGCAGGAAATAAACCACAATAATATTAGTAATATATGTAACTTTGTTATCAATAGAAATGAGAGAAATTTTCACATCACATTACAAGTGAAAATCAACTAGATGTCCAGTCTGACATAGATGTTACCTTGTCAAAGATCATCCTGGATTCTAATGTTCTTTTTAAAAGGAAAAATTCAACTTTAATTTGCTTATATTTTAAATGTTTTGTTGCTTAATGTGTTAAAAAACATATATATTACTGTATCATAAATTTGGGTTTTTAACATTTCAAGAACTATTTCAATATATTTCCTTAGTAATCCTCTATATTTTATTTTATGCCTTTAAAAACATTATTATGAGAAGAGGACTATAAGCTTCACCAGACCGCCAAAAGGGCCCAAGAAACAAAAATGGTCAATAATTTCATGTCTATTAAGACACAGAAGTTTGGCAAGGTACCTCTGGTGGAAGGTGTACTCACAAAATTATACATCTGCCAAACGAAGTGAGATAAATATGGTCAGGTAGTGTGAAAAAGAAGTTCTGATGGGGAGAGGAGAGGGAAGAGAAGAAAGTTAGCTTTATATGTGAATATGTCCCTAAAGGTTAGCCCTCTTTCTGCTTTACATATTTCCTACTTCTCAATACATTCCCTAAAAACCCCCAACGGAAACATCAGCAAGGTCCCCAAAAGTTGTAGATTCAGGAGAAGTCACTACCTTTTTTAAGCTTGGGGTTTCCTTATAGTTTGAAAATTACTATAGTTTATATTTAGGTTAGAGCTCTGTAGCAGTGTGGCAACAAAGAATATATTACGGAATAGTTTTCTTATTGTAACATGGGAAAATTCCTGTAGTTTCAACTTTAGGCACAAGCAATGTCATTAATTCAAAAAATGTAATAAGTAATGACTGAAATTTGTCTTGAGTCACAAGAATTAGCAGAGTCTTGTTTGATGTTAATTTCTTGTACCTATCCTAAGTAGTATATCCCTACTGTGCTTTTTTCTCACCCTAAACACATTTTCCAAAAGCCTCAGGTGATTCTGATTAGCTTTCCTGACATATTCCTCAAGAAGCATGTAACATTTTAGTGTTTGTCTCAGTTATGTATCTTTCCTTTCATCTTTTGTACATTTTTAAAAAACATAAGTTCATTCATATGAACACATAGGCTAAGGGTAGTTTTTCTCTCCTGGACTATCATGACCTCTCTCCCAAGGCTCCTGTTGCTTCTATTTCTTCTGGCTGGTCAGAATCAGGTACAGAAGAACAATTCACTTCATAGTTTTTACCTTCTCAAAGCTGAAATTATCCATAAGGTAAGAAACTAATAAATCTCCTAATTTTAGCAGAGACAAATCTACTCTCCCTCTTATAACTATATCCTGCCTATTCTGTGATCTGTGTCAGGCCTTGGGTACAGGGGATATGAAAGCCATCGTTGAGTACTGTAAGTTGTCATGTAGGAGGAGAACGGGACAGTTTTAAAGAAATGGAGATTCGAAGTGAAAAAACAGTCCTCACCCCCACCCCAGCAGCTGGAATCATTTAAGGATAGAATGGATAGCCTCAGGAGTAGGTCATGTATCACAGCAGATCTTCAGGCACAGACTGGGTGACCATTGTTTGGGAATAGTACAAAAGCCATTCAGTTATATGTTGGACTTGGTCATTTTTGAGGTTTTATCCAAGACTGCTTTTGTGAACTCATCATCCATTTTCTCTACTTGTTGACTGGGCATTCTGAAATACACTTCCATAATAATATCACTTGTTTTTCCTATTCCTTTTTTCTGTTTCCAAATGCTTCTTACCATTTCTCACTTCTTAAATTCAAGGTTTTCTACACAGATGTTTATGTTCTGGATATGCAATGCTAATCTATCTAATCTAGTTTTTTAAGCACAGTTTCTGGCACAGAGTAGGAATTATATTAATAAATGCTCACTGATTGAATGATACAAAATAAGGTTTATATCTTCCTCTCATGACTCATAACTGAATTAGAATTTCTATCCCACCAAGTCTCATACAAACTTAGGAGAATCCAATTATCTCCTTGTAGTAAGATAACAATTTTACTTTATCAACTATACTATAGCAACATGACACATAAATCTCTGAGAATATGAATAACATTTCTATCCCTTTACTCATATTTTCTGGGGGTGCGTGTGTTACTGAGTAGTTCTAATGCTAGTTTTAGGTCACATTTTTATTATGTGATAAGAAGTGCTCCCCCATATGCCAAATTTAACATTTCTAAGTACCTTTTCCCTCTTTTCTATTTTTCACTTTCCAGCACTCTCTCTGCATCAGACTGGCAAGTCTCCTGGAGAATATGTTCTTACTTGTTCTCACCAGATTCACAAAACAGAGAACCTTGGATTTGGACGAGATTTTTGAATTAATCTAGTTCAATCCACGGACCTATAATCACAAGTGACACAGGGCAAGAACCCCAAGGTATTAAATAACCAAATGATCTTCATCTGACATCATAGAAATAAGCACCTTCACACACTTGAGATTAAAACAAGCAAACCAGTAATTCTTAAAGCCTAGAAGGAAAAGAATAAAAGGAGAACTTCAGAAATCCAGTAGCTCTTTTCCACAACCTTCAGTCCATGAACAATATACAAAAGACAATCAACAAGAAGCTCTGCAGTGTTTTACCTGTGAATTCTATTCTACCATTTTACTTAAATATGGTTCTATAAACAAGTCAGTTTGATTTATCTCAATACTTTTCAAACTCTTGGATTCTTTTTTAAAAAAATTTATTTTAGTTTTCAGCATTCACTTCCATAAGATTTTTCAGTTTCAAATTTTCTCATTTCTCCCCTCCCCGGGCCCCGCCCCAAGATAGGGTAAAACTCCTGGCTTCCTTCTGTCTTTCTGGCTAGACTATAAGCTCCTTGAGGTCAGGGACCATTTTTGCTTTTGTCCCCAGAGGCTAGCACCCAGAGGTACTTTTGTCCGGCACTTAGTAAATGCTTGTTGACTTCTGAAATAACTTTTTTAAAAAAGGATACGACAAATACAACTAAATCTTAACTACACACCTCTAACAGCAGGGGGAAAAAAACCTATAAATGGTCTACTAATAAATAAGAAATCTGTATCTCAGTTTGGAAAGTATTCAAAGTCAAATTTTTATATAAGGACCCTTCTGTCATTAAGCAGCTCTTTCTTTGTGTATATACTGTAAAGGGAAGATGTCCATTTTCTTGAACCTAAAAAAAAATCTTATAGAGAAAAAATAAAAAACCAATGACCATAAAATATATAGCCACATGATACACATGCTATTTCATGTCTAATAATCAATAATTTCTTAAACTGAAGACAGAGAACACTGTATAGTAACCGCAATATTATAAGAACTAAGCAAATATGTTATTCTATTATAAATACCCAAACTATAAACAACACATGAAGAGAAAGATGGCATCTGAATCTAGTAAAAGAATTGATAAATAGAAGTATGTACAGAATTTTACACACACACACACACACACACACTCTCTCTCTCTCTCTCTCCCCCCCCCCCTTTTGTGTCTAATGGTAACCATCTTGAGGGTTGGGAGGGGAGAGAAAGGGAAAAAAGTCCAGCACTCTATGACCCAGGACACCTAACTGCCTATGTTAACAACAAATGTGACAGAATAGTGATATTCCATTACGTTAATGTACATCAATCTGTTTATCTATTTTCAACTGACAGGCTCCCATTTACATTCCTTTGCTACCACAAAAAAATGTTAGGAACATTTTTTATCTATGAGACCTTTCTGTTTTTGACTTCCTTGGGGCCTAGTAGTGCTATCTGCAGGTAAAAAGGTGTGGATATTTTGTCACTATTTTTAAAGCCATAATTCCAAAGAGATCTCCAGAACGACTGACCCAATTAGTGGCATCAGTAAGAGTATATTAGTGTGCCTGTCTTTGGAAAGTGCCAACTGTTGGGAAATCATACATATCTGTGCAGCTCCCACGCACTAAAGCTCATTCATCACACCTCCTCCCCTACCCCAAGTCTTCTATTCTCCAGGCTTAACATCCCCACTTCCTTCAACTAATCCTCACATGGCACTCCACTGGAGACTGTCTTTCAGGCTGATGCTGATTCTTCCTGAGACTTGGGCACAGAGTTCCAAATCCATCCCACTGAACTACCATTGCTGAGATTTTTGCCATGTACTTTGATGAATGTAGGCACACTATATGGCATTTCCCTCACCTACCAACCCAACAAACTGTTTTTAAAAAAATTAGTCTGATCTGACATGTTCTTGAAGAAACAACACTGACTTTCTGACATTACTTCTCCCTTACTGAGAAATCTCCATCCTCCAACATGTTCTAGAACTGTGTCAGGAATCAAATTCAAGCTCATTGGCTGATACCTTGCCAAGAGTCTACTCCCTTGCCCTCCCCCTTTTGAAAATCAGAATGTCCTAAAGACACGTCAAACCCAACTTGTCCAAACTCATTTTTTCCCTCCCAAACTCAACCTTTTCCCAAAGACAACGACCACCGTTCCAGCCATGAGTTCAAAACCTTGGCATCATCGTCCCCCCTCCACTCTCATTCACCTCATATGCCCGGTCAGTTATCCACTTTGTCTCTTATACACTCACACAGACATCTCCCAGTTTAGACCCTCATCATCTCTTGACTGAATTATTCTAACCACCTCCTAACTGGTTTCCCTGCCTCAAGACACTCCTGACTCCAAACCATCCTTCACTCTGCTGATCAAATGAGACATTTGTAAATCACTTGGCACAGGGCCTGGCTCATAGCAAGTCACTTAATAAATGCCTGTTCCTTTCTCTCCTTCAAAGCCTAGGTCCAACGATGTCACTACTCAGGTTCCTACTTATCAGCTGCTAAACAAAGCTAGGGAAAATTACCAACTGTGCTGAGTCTACTACAAACGAACTATATAATCTCAACTGGAATCCCACTGAAGCAAGGCAACCCTTTTATATCTCCCTAGTCACGTCACTATCCCAATCACAAAAGCAGCTTTTCCAGACTTTTTCATCATTCCAGAGGCCCCACAACTCCCCTCCCCCATAGCATTGCTTTGAACCTTCTTCCTTTCTCAGTCCAGGGGCAAGGTTCTCAGTCTAGGAGTCACCTCTGACCCTTCACTCTTATTTCACCCCACCTCTCCCCACAGCCAATCTGTTGCCAAGTCCTGTCATCTATACCTCTGCAGCATCTCTGGAACAGGCCTCCTCTGCTCCTACAATGACACCCCTCTCTTTTGGGCCCTCATCTCCTCACACCTGGACTCCTGCAATAGCCGGCTGGTAAGGTTCTCTGACTCAAGTCTTTCTCCACATTCCAGTCCAGCCTCTACTCAGCTGTCAAACTGATCTTCCTTAAGTCAGGCCTGGCTACATTAATTCCCTCTTCACTGAAATCCAGTGGCTCCCTATCGCCCCCAGGATAATGTCTGGCTTTTAAAGCCCTTGTAACCTGGTCCCTTCCCACCTTTTTTGCCTTCTTTTAACTTACTTGCCAACTCCCTCCCTGCCCTCACCCCCAAAGTAACCTACAGCGAAGTGCCACTGGCTTCCTCGTTGTTTCTCAAACAAGATCCTCCAGGTTTCTGTATTCCTAAATTACAGTACTGTCCCTGCCACACAGAAGACATTTAATAAATGCCAGCTGATTAACTTCTTAAATCCCGCAGGACCGTGTCTGTCCTCCTGGAACTTTAAGACATCAGCATAGAGTGGCCGCTAAGCAATAGCATCACTCCATTATTTCAGCACGCTAAGATGCAATTATTTGGGGTCCAGTAACTCAAAATCATCAAGGTGAGCTAACTGTTCTGTAACTTCTCCCTTATTTATCTTCAATCATCTCTCTGTTGGTCATTCTTGTTGCATTCCTTTCTGATGCTAAGATCGTTTTCCTTAGTAGACAACGGCGGCTCTCCTTTTTGTAGGTGGCTATAACTTCATTTGCTCTGAGCACCAGGTACTTTTTAAATCCCTTTCTTTTTCCCAAATATTGCTGCTGCTGTTCTTACCTTTCTTTGCCCATCTTCTGTCATCCTGAGCTTCAGCACTCCTGACACTATCTTTGAAGGACCACGTCTGATCTTCCATGTGTCTTAGTTCTCTGCACAGACATGCCACTCTCTTTGGGTCTCTCCCTTCCTTCTCATCGGAAGTATTTCTTTGGGTTTTCACAATTCATTCTTTCTTGTTTTTGATAGCTCCTAGGCAGACTTTCAGGTAAAATTTTAATCTATGGGCTCCTACCCTTCCTTTCTCAGAAAAGTCTGAAATTGACTCTCCCCAAGACAAGAGTAGGTACCAAACTATGCCCAGCTATCCTCAGCTAATCTATCATAAATACTAAAACAGAGTAGTCACTTTGTCCAAGATTCCCATCATTCACCCCAGCAACCTTTCCACTAGTGCCTTCACTTTTTGAAAAATGAAATGATCGCTTTAGTCCCCTACCAATTCTATAATGTGCCTCTTCACCAGACTGGTGATCTGTGTCTGAAAAGGAGGGTCTCTCTGAAAAGGAAAAAGGGGAGAGAGAAAGAAAAAGGCAGAGTGAGAAAGGAGAGGAAGAAAGAAAAAGGTGAAGAGAGAAGGAGAAAAGGTCAAAGAAAGAACAGAGAAAGGGGGTCAGGGAGGAGAGCAGAAAGTTCAGAGACAGGATGGAAAGGAATTCCAAGGGGCAGCAGGAAGGGTAAAAGTAGGGTCCTCTCTACCCTTCGAAGGGTATAAAGGGGGAGTAGCAAGAAGTGGGTTTGGGGAGGGGGACAGCAAAAAAAAAGCCAGAGGAAAAGAAAGAGGAAGGGGTGGCAGAAAAGGAGTCAAAGAAGGTAGAAGGATGTCAGAGAGAGTAGCAAAAGGGCATTTGGAGTTCGCATAGCGGGAAGGGGGTGGCAAGATTGACAGCAGGAAAGGGGCTGGGAGGGGAATAAAGAAAGGGGAGAAGAGGGAGTAAGAGAAGAGGAGTGAGAGGAGGGTGGCAGGCAGGGGGCGACAGGAAGGCTGTAGGAAGGAGTAGGGGCAGGACAAAGAGGGAGGGGGGTTAATAGGAAGGAGGTAGAGAGAAGGGTAGTAAGAACGGGGTGGGGTAAGAGAGACGGGGGGGGGAGAGGACGAGGGGGCATAACAAGCAGGGATAAAAAGAGGGTAGTAAGAAGGGGACTGAGGGAGGGTATTGCAGGAAAAAACCCTAAAAGCAGGGTATTCCTTGCTCTTAGAAGAATGGAAAGGGGGGACAGGGAGCGGAGGAGGGCAGCAGGAAGGGGACCAGAAAGGAGAAGCAGGCAGAGGGTGAAAGTGGGGTGGTACTAGGAGATGGGGAAAGGGGCCAGGAACTGAGCACTCCTTATTCTTAGAAGGGAGAGAAGGGAAGAAAGGAGAGCAGAGAGAGACGGGAAGAGGGGCCAGCAAAGACCTCGAAGGAGACCCAAGTGTCGGAAGACAGGTGTCTGGGGCCTGGGAAGTCTCGGCCCGAAGCAGCCGGCCATTTCCCTCGGCCCCTCCGCAGCGCGGCCTACAGCCGGCCCGAGCCCGGGGCAGGGGGCCGGGGACCGGCGTCCTCGCTCGGGCCAGGCCTGCGAGGGCCTCGGGGAAGAGGGGCGGGGGTCGGTCGGGGAGGTCGTGCGCGGGGCGGGGGCGACGGGCTGGAGGGGGTTACTCACCCGGAGGACCCGCCTGACTTTCCCCATGGGCCGGAGCAGCGGCGGCAGCGGGGCTGGAGGCGGCCGGGGCTGCCGAGCCGAAGTGCGCAAGCTCCGCACCTCCACCAACCGCGTAAGGGTAGAGCGGCCCCGGAAGCGAGGCGGGAGAAGGATTTTTAACGCAAACGGCGTAAGCGTTAGGAGTCGCTAAGGCCGCGGTCCGTACGAATCTCTGCGCCAAGAGCGTAGGCAAGCCGCGGCTCGCGGTCAGCTGAAGGGAAAGAGGGACGGGGGCAGGCGAGAGAAGCAGGGGTCTGATTGTCTGGCGACATCTATCGGTCGGAGGCTAGGAGCACGTCGCACTCCGTACTCTCCTTCCCTCTCTCCGGAAACATCCTAGCACAAGGTTCTGAGCTTTGGGAAGGGACCCTCGGGCGATCTCTGGCCCCAGCTGCGCAGGCACGCGTTCAGCAGGTCCTTACGATCCCGGATATAAAACTGGACGGCACCTGGCTTCTTTCCTTCTCTCTGATGACTAGAAGTCACCTCTTCCAACACCCCTGTTTCCCAGATGAGGAAACTGAGTCCTTGACTTGCATAGGGTCACACAGCTAGTAAGTGTCTGAGACAGGCTTCGAACCTATGACTCATTTGAGGAGGATGGTGCTGAAGGAAACAATAAATTTTAAACCTGTACAGAAGAGCAATAGCCCCATTGCCATCCTTTCCTGTTTCTACAAACAGTGGCTTTCCTTGAGACCACAGTTTTTGGCTGCCTTCTTTTCTCAAGGTAACTTATAGTCTGCAACAAGATTAGTCCACATTTCAACCAATTTTTTTTTTTTAGATGTGCTCCTGAAGGGAGGAGCTTGCGGCAGGATGAACTTCCAGGCATCAGGAGGCGCTGTTGATTATCTAGTCTGGCTCCCTCAATGGAGGCGGAGCCTCAGCTCCTCCAGCCTCCATCTCCCCCCTGAGAGGCGGGGCTTCCCCAACCTGTCCTTGTCTTTGTTAGCCTCCCGTTCACTCCCTTGTATCCTGTAGTTTTCCTTTTTGATTTCTTGAAATAGAGCTCTGGGAAACCAGGCTTTGGAAAGGCCAATGGGGTTCATATGGAGCTACTTGACCCCACCTTAACCCTGCATCCCTCTGGCTTTCACTGATTGGTCAATAACAGGTCCACATCCCCGCCTCTCTTGCTCTTCCTTTGGGCTCCCATGGATCAGAGCAATGGTTCCCGTTTTGACCAGAAACTCTTTGGGTCTTCCCCTTCCTGACTGATTCTTTTGGGAAGGCAAACAAGGCCGTCTTTAGCCTCAGTTCTTACCTAGCCCTTCATTACTGATTGGGCATTGCCTCAGATAAACAGATGTAGGAAAGACCTAAAAAGGCCAAGGTTTCTCATTGCATGGGGCCATCTGCAGTCCTCCTGACCTGCGTCTGGCTGCTGGGCTACAATGTCTCTGAGGAGAGAGGTGAGGCTGACTTTGCGCAGCCCTGCCTCACTTAAATCCAGTTCACTTGAAAGTCAAGACATCACCCACCTGATATCATTGGTCCTCTTCAGGAAGAAAGGAGGAGCAACAGTTTCTCCCATTAGACCCACGCCTTTCATCATTAATGATAGTTTGAGTTGGCTTATAAGTTTACTGCTTTTCTCACAGAATTCTTGTGAGAAAGGTAGTATAAATATTATAGTCTCTGTTTTATAGGTGAGGAACTCAAGCCCAAAGAGGCGACTAGTAAACGTTCCCCGAGTTCTGCATTTTATAGGTGATATAAGTTCTGGAAAACAGGAGACAATGAGAGAAGGCACTAGCAGCTGGGAAGACTGGCAAGAGCCTTCTTGAATAGATGGGACTTAAAAGTCTTGGAAGAAGCTAGGAAAGCTAAGAATCTTAAGCAAAGTGGGAAAGTGTTTCAGGCAAGTCATCAAGAGATGGAGTCTCCTGTTTCAGGAACAAGTAAGCCAGAAGAGTGGATGAAGAGGAATAAAATTTTAAAAGAATAGAAAAGTGGGAAGGGGTCAGCATAGGAAAAAGCTTTAATTGCTAGAGGAGAGGACTTTGTATTTGGGCCAGGAGGCAATAGAGATCCACTGGAATTTTTTGAGTATGAGGGTGGTCAGACCTCCACTTTAGAGAAATCATCTTGGCAACTAAGTGGAAGATGGATTGAAGGGATCACAGACTTGAGGCAGGGACCTTAGTAAGAAAACATCCATTTAAGAGATGTTCAAAAGACAGATGGTATCTGTTCATAAGACACCCAATGTCCAGCCCTAGTTTCTCTCAGGAAAAGGAAAAGGGGAACTCTTGGCAAATGGTCTCAAATTTTTCAGTGACAGGGAAAGATAGGATAGTCATCTTGGGGGTTGGGGGTCAGGATGGGGCGGAGAGAGTACCATGGAAGACTGGAGGAAAGATGAGAAGGTTTGGAACAGCTGCTTTGACAATGACATGGTAACTTGATTAAGGAGTAGAAGATTGCTTTGCTGTATTGAAAAGGAGTTTTTAGCCCCAAAGTTCAGTCCCTAGGCATACAGTCTGTTGGGGCAAAACAGAAAAGGATTCCCCTGCTCCCTCCTTCCCCATTTCCCCCAACTTAAGCTATGCCCATATTTGTTTTTCCGAAGAATGTAAGTAAAATGATGACTGGAAGTTTTGTTTTTGAGTTTATTAAATTTCTGCAGTTTAACATACTTGTGTTAGGTAATAGGGATGCATTGACAAAAAAAAAAGAAATAGATTGTGCCTTTCAACAGCTTACATTCTAGATGGTGGGGTTGGAGCAAGAAAGGGTATACTACAGATAAGTGAATATACAAATATATACAAAAACACCCAAAGTAACTTCAGGATGGAGGAAATATTAACAACTGGGAAAATCAGGAAAGGCCTCCCCTTGTAAGACGTGAGATGAGAGTCTGAAGGAAGATGAGAGGCAGACTTGAGGGAAAGTATTACAGGTATGGAATGGCGGAGAGTCTTTACAAAGGCACAGAAGCAGCAGCTGGAACATCCTATTACAGAGAATCTGTGAAGGGAAATAATATGGAATCAGCCTGGAAAGACAGATTTGAGCCAGATTTTGAAGGGCCTTAGCTGCAGAACAAAGGTGTTTGTTTTTTATTCTCCTGGGGGCATTTCGGAGCTACTTCAGCTTCTTCAGCCTAGCAGTGACCTGAGTAGGTCTGTGCTTTAAGAATATCAATTTGGCAGCTAAGTGGAGGATGGATTGGAGAAGTGAGAGACTGAAGGGCAAGAACTCAATTAAGAACCTATTTTTTTTCCAAATAGCCAGAAGTAATGAGGCTTGAACTTGGGTGGTTGTTATATGAATAGGGACCAACAGAATGGAGAGCTATGTACCAACAGGAAATCATACCTTCAGGAAACTTACATGAAAACTAGGTTTATTACAAAAGGAATGAGCATGCATGGGGAAGTCTAAGGTGGAGCAGAGTTTTTGCAGAAGTTTATTTTTATAATAGCAGGACAAAGGGAGGAGGGGATACCAGAAAGGGGTGTGACACAGGAGGGACAATCTGCAGCAAAGGTGGGGAAAAAAAGAGAAGACCGTGACCCATAGGGAGGAGCAAAGCCAGGACAAAAGCCACATGTTTTTTCCCTTGGGAACAGCTAGACTATGAAGAGAGGAGGGTCTGCTTATTTGCAAAGGATCCCAGTTTCCCAAGCATTGTCCTAGCCTGCCACAAACTGGCTCACCCCTGTCTTGCCTCCCAATGACACACAGGGAGTCCAGCTTGGGGGTGCAACAACAAATTATGTCAGCTTCATCCTTGATACATTCAGGGCTTCCTGTGTGCTCTGGGTCCACTGTTTCAGGAAAATATGGCAACTCAAAAAGACAAGTTCAGGAGACCCCTTAACAGCCCTTAACACACTGTAGAGGCAGACTCTACAGTAGGACCTTTTGGATATGGGGAGGGAGAGAGAGGGAGAGTAGTTGTGAACCTGAGTGACTGGAAGGATACTCTTCCTTCCAGTGACACTGGCCTCCTTGGTGTCCTTTGAACAACTCACTGCATCTGTGGACTCTGGGCATTTTCACTGGCAATCTCCCATGCCTGGAATTCTCTCCTTTCTCATCTTTACCTACCGGTTTTTTCCAGCTTCCTTCAAGTCCTTGCTAAAATCCCACTTTCTATAAGAAACCTTTCCAGACTCCCCTTAATGCAAGTGTCTTTCATTATCTTCCATAATCTATTATCATCAATTGATCCTGTTCATATCTTGTTTGTATGTGGCTGTTGGCAGGTTGTCTTCTCCATTAGAGTGTAAGTACCTGAAAAACAGGAACTGTCTTTTGCATTTCTTTTTATCCCTAATGCTTAGTAAAGCACCCAGCACAGAGTAGGTGCTTAATAAATATTTACTGACCCACTGATTGTAGAGCCCTAAGTATAAATTAGGAGAGGGATTGGTTGGGGAAAGGTTAATGATTTCTGTTTTGGACATGTTGAGTTTGGGAGGACTATGGGATACAGACACAGAGATGTCTAGCAGGCATTTGGTAATTCCAACCTAGGGGTCAGAAGAGATGAGGGCTATATATGTAGATCTGGGAATCATCTACATAGAGAAAGGACAGGGAAATTCGTGGTAGCTAATTAGATCGTCAAGAGTCCGGCTGTCAACACATTTATATATTAATATGAGGCAATGAGAATAGAAAAGCAAAAAAAAAAAAAGGTCTTTGCCCTCAAGGAATGTGCATTCTGATTATCAAAAGAGAGATGGTAGAGAGAGAAAAGAAGGCCTAGGACAGAGTCCTTACCCATAGAGGGGGTGGCTTGGATGACATTCCTTCAGATACTTTTTTTTTTTTGCTTGTTGATGAAAAAGCATTTTTTTAAAAATTTTACTTTATATTTGAAGATCCTATACATGATTGCACACCACCATGGGGGGGCGGGGAAGGGAGGGGAGAAAATCTGAAACTCAAGTGATTGTGGAACTGAATCTTGTAAATTAAAAGTAAATGCGTAAATAAATTTAAAAAAAATTTTACTTTAGTTTGTATCATTCATTTCCACAAGATTTTGAGTTACATATTTTCTCCCCTTCTTT
>CM053585.1:419710221-419729065 GCA_028646515.1 Pseudochirops corinnae | reverse complement strand
TAAAGTAAGATTGTTAACCCATTTTGAGTTGCTTTCCTTTAGAAAAGCAGATCTAAGAACCTGTACTAGTAGCCGCCCTAGGTATTCTAGGGTGCTTGCTGTTACACAGAAGTCTCAGGATCCTAATCCTAATCAAACTGGAATTGGATTTTTGTTCCTTCCATTGCCCTTAATAGGCAGTGTTTATAAACATAAGGAGGAATGTTTATAAACATAATCTCATGTATATTCACAGTATCTTTGAGATAAAGAAAGGACATCTTTCTATTTTACCCACAGAGAAAAATAGTTCTCATAGAGAAATAAAGAGCTTTACTTTGGTTTGCTCGTTTGGAGTTGCAAGGAAGACTAGAGAGGAAGTGTGGTGTATGCAGAATGACTGGCTTTCTAGCACCTGACCAACAGACCTACCTAGATTTGACTTCCAGTTCTGCTTCCTTATAGTTCTATGACCCTGTGCAAATCACCAGCTAGTTGTTGTGGTGCATAGAGAGTGCTGGACCTAATTCAAATTTGGCTTCAGATACTGACTAGCTGTGCAAACTGGGGCATGTCCCTTAACCTCTGCCTGCCTATGAGATGGGATAATAATAGTATCCACCTGCCAGGGTGGTTGTAAGGCTCAAATGTAAACGCACTTAGTGCAGGGCCTGGCACCACGTATTAGTCTGTTATTATCATTATCACCATTTGTTGTTGGTGACGTTCAGTCATTTCCGTTGTCTCCAACAGTTTGTGACCCCATTTGGACTCTTCTTGGCAAAGACATTAGAGTGGTTTGCCCTTTCCTTCTCCAATTTATTTTACAGATGAGGAAACTGAGGCAAACAGGGTTAAGTAACTTGCCCAGGGTCATACAGCTGGTAGGTGTCTGAGGTCAGATTTGAACTCAGGAAGATGAGTCCTCTTGACTCCAGACCTGCTCTATCCACTGCACCATCTAGCTGCCCCTGGTACTGTCACTTTAATATAACCTCTTTGAATCTGTATGTCCATCTGTGAAATGGGAATAATAATACTTATTCTAGCTAATTCACAGGGTTATTGTAAATATAAAATAAAGTAATATGTATATATATAAAATTTTGCAGAATGATAAAACTGTATGGAAATGTATAGTTAGCATTTCTATAATACTTTAAGCTTTGCAAAGCACTTTAAGAATATTGAATTTAAATGTAAATACTAACTTATTAATATTCATCAATATTTTCTAAGATTTTAAAAATTAGACATTATCTTTTTAAAATATAAGCCATGGCTAAGTCAGACCTTTTAATTCTGAGTTCTGTCTCTTCACGGTTGAATCACTGGAGGTGTGGAGCTCTTATTCTTTTAATACCTTCCAAACAGGGCTCTAGGCAAATTTATTTCACCCGACTACGTAGAACATTGTCGCTTGGCATTTGGCTTCCTACAGGGAGTGAAGAATGTTGAACTCCTAAGGCTGGTGGCATTCTCAAAGAAAACTAGGCAGTAACCAGCTTTATTTTGGCTAAATTATTCCATTCTCTTTCTTTCCCTTTTCTTTTTCCCAGAGAACCCTTACTCCTTCCAACTACCCATCACACTTTTCTATAGAGCTGTCTATTCAAGGTTTATTTTCTTGTTCCTTAGATGAACTGCTCTTTGTGAATGGGGCCTTTCATCACGGCTGTGGTCTCTGATCAGACTCTTTCAGAGGACTTCAAAAAGATCCCCATGCCTTGTAAAATTTCCACTGGCCCATTCACTCTCCTGTATCACCCTATGTCAGCAAATTCAAAGGACTTAAGTCAAATGTGTACGGTATAGTAGTCAAGAAAAATACCCATTAAAACATCAGCGTGGTAACATTTAAATTTTTAAAAATGTATGTTATGTTTTGTTTTATATTACCTTCATTTCTGAATATTAGGGTCATAAATCCAGAGCTGGATGGGTCCTCAGAAGCCATGAGATTATGGCTGGAAAGGACCTTGGAGGTTATCTAATCCAACACCCTTCACCTCCCTGGGCCTCAGTTCCTCTTCTAGAAAATGAGGGAGTTGGACAGGTGATACAAGTTTGAACAGGTAGTAATCATCTGAGGTGGGATCTGAATCCAGACTCTTCCAGAGTCAGTGTTTATTCCAGTGTACAATTCTCCCCCTTCTTCCTTAAGTGAACCATGCCTTGTAGAAAACTTTTTTTTAAGAGAGGGGAAAAAAAACGGTTTAGTAAAATTAATTGATGCTTAAGAAAATGGCAAACTGCTCCAGTATCTTTGCCAAGAAAACCCCAAATGGGGTCATGAAAAGTCAGACACATCTGAAATGACTGAACAACAACGAGATTAACCGACATAGCCACTGAGTACAACAGTATATTTAAGGTTCGATCCCCACGATAGCCAATCTCACAAAGAAGGGAGGGAGGTTCATTTTCTCATCTCTTCTCCTGAGTCAAACTTTGTCATTATAACTACACAGAATTTAATTTCCTTCCTTCCTTTTTTCTTGTTCTTTCCTTTCACATAGTTATAATTGCATATATTGTTTTTTGGTTTTGCTTACTTCATTCAATTTGTCTAAGTCTTTCCATACTTGTCTGAACTCTTCATTTTCACTATTTCCTATAACATAGCCATATATTATTATAAACCACAATTTATTTGGGCGTTCTACTTCATTACCAGTTTTTTATTATACTGAAAGATTTTCTATTAATATTTTAGTGTATGTGGGACCCTTTTTCTGTCTTTGTCCTCTCTGGGATAACATAGTGGAATAACTGGGTTAAAGGGTCTGGACATTTTAGGTAAAAGGACAGTAGTTATAGAATTTATTAAAATTATCTTCACTTAACTGTGTGATTTCCTTTAAGCCTCTGATAAGTGATGGAGAGAAAGAACTAGATGAATCTCCAAAGATATGGAGTTATTTTTTCCTAAGCAACTCTAATAGCCCACCAAGTAGGCTCCTCTCGACAGGCCAATCATTTGGGAAACAATTTGTCAGTAATAGGGATCTATAAGCAGCTTCTTGGGTCATCTCATCAAGGAGTAAGTCTCTTAGCAAAGGCTGAGAATATACATGTAACAACACCAATTGTAACGATGAGCACTTAGGAGTGAAGACCATGAGATTGTCTAGGTGAGCCCGAATCCTTGACTTCTGCTCTCTGGGACTTTTTTCCTCTCCTGAGCATCAGTTAGTGACCAGTAATCCTAAGAAATGGACGTATTCAGCCTTGGCAGTAACCTTGTGAGTTGAATGTTTTTATCCATGTAGGCTGAATTTGAGATGTCAAGTATCTGCTGTTGGCTCCCCAGCAGGAGATGATTTCATCAATGGAATTGCTTCTCAGAGAAGAGCACCACCATTGACAGACAAATTCAGTGGCTGAAGGGCTAAAGCCAAAGGCAGGCCGAGTTGGCCTGGAAATCTGGATCTCGTGAGTTGCTTGGACAATAAGGATATGAGCTAACAATGATATATTTCTTCTGCTGTCCCACAGTGTTGAATTTACTTCCTTTATTCTGCTTTTACTAGTAAAATATTTTTAAATTTTATTTTTCTTAATTCATATAAGAGTGTGGTTAATGGATTCTTCTTTCCCTCTACCTGTATGTCTGTTCTTGGCTGACCTTCCCCAATGGCACCCCAATTTAAAGGAATATCTTTCTTTAGGTTTTTTTTTTAGTATCTAAGCCCTAAATCTGTTTCTTTTATTTCATCAAAGATTCTTAGACTTGGGATTCCCAAGCTACAATAGTATTGTTTCCTTTACAGTTTGTAATCACTGGCTTCTCCCTCAATCCTTTTATTTTTAACCTTTCTTAAGTTGTTTCTGTACATTATTTACTTCCAACAAAACTTAAAACCCTCTCCTTTTGTTGTTTTTTGCTTTTCTTGCCAGCCTCGGTTTACTTTGAGCTCTTCGTAGTGTACTTTCATAGGACAGCACAGTAATTTTGTATGTCATCAATTACATACTCTTGGTTCCATTTAGTAGTGATGTGGGGCTTCATTTCTTTGACTACAGAAGGAGAAATGCAGCATGTCTTAGGAAACTTCCCTTCTCTCCATATTTCCCATATTTTATGTACAGTTTTGGCTGCTGTCTTTTTGGATATTGAATGACTGACCTTGATTACAGACTTCTTCCTGTGTGATACCTGCTATTTTCTGTTGAATTGACAGATTTAAATGGGTAGTATTCTTTCTCTCCATTCAATTGCAATTTAAAATCCTCTTGATCAGATTTCTAGGATTCTAGACAAATATAGCTTATGGGTTCTTGTTAGGTGCCCTTCATTGACTAAGAGACCAATATTTGATTTCTAAGTCAGAAATAATAGACTCCATTCTCAAACCCCATCTTCTTAATTAGTTGTTTGTTTCTCCAAATCTACCATTTTCTTCTGCAGTCTTTGCCTTCTTCATTTGACAGCAGTGATGAAAATATGATCTCATTTTTGCCCATATCTTCATAATCCCCAGTAATGCTTTCTAATAATACTTCATTTGTCCCCATATGAATCACCAGTAATGTAAGTACTTTAGGTCTGACAGGTTTCAGGATGTTCTTTCTCATGTCTGGCAGACATGCCTTGAAGTTGCTGGATAGCTTCTTAGGTACGCATCAGCACAGCATCACAGTCACTCCATCTTATTCCTTTCACCCTTATTGGATGACTTCTTTTCTGATGACATGGGTGGCTCTCCACTGATATTCATTAGAGAATGACAATATGCTTCTTCTGCGGAGGGTCTAACTCTCCTCTCTATGGAAAGAGACTCATACACGTACATAGCTTCAAATGCAGAAATATTTGTAACTCCCTTTATTGTGTTTTCATCCTCTAGTCCATTGAAATTCGGTTAGGATCCGCTTCTACTTCTTCAGATTATTGTTTTTTCCTCTGAAACCCTTTTATTCTTTATAGATCTACAATATTCTTTCAGAAAGTGGAAAGTTCTAGGCTTTTTATTTCCTCCAGAAGGTACATAAACCTCTACTAGGGGGAAAACTCTCCCAAAACTATTTCTTGTCATTGGTAGAACTACATACATAGTGCGTTCTCTAAAGGTCATTTCAAAATCAATGATAATAATAGCTAGCTATGTGCCAGGAACCATGCCAAATGCTTTTCAGATATTTTCTTGTTTCATCCTCACAATGACCCAAGGAGAAGTAGGCGCTATTATCAACCCCATTTTAAGGAAGAGGAAATGGATGCAGACAAAGGTTAAACAACTTGCCCAAAGTCACACAGCTAGTAGTAAGTGTCTGAGGCTGGATTTGAACTCACGTCTTTCTGGCTCAAAGCCCAGTGTTCTCCCTGCTGTGCTAGCTAACTTCATTTTCTTTTGGTGCTTGTTGGAAGCAGGAGGCCCTTTCCTCTTCTCATTTTTGTGATGCATTAGAAATACTCCTGAGACCTGTTAACTCTGAAGACTACCTACTTCTGGTCATTCATATGCGGACAAATGATGCCATTAGAAGGAAAGTTATGTTGTACTTCTGGGGATTATGAAATCCTGAGCAAAAAACTGAAAACTTAAAGGACGCTGGTGGTATTTCCATCATGTATTTCAGAAGGTGAAACCATTTTGGAAAGTAGCTTTGGTTAAGAAGAATATCTTGGTATCTAAGAATAGGACTTGGGTTTCTGAATCATAGATTAAGACATAGGGATAATGGAAAGAATTGCATTGCATGGAAGAAACCACCCAGGGAAGAGATGCCTCAATGGGTTGCAAGAATCGAGAAAGGATATGGAAGGGAGAGTTACACTGGGGACCTTGGATGCTATAAGTAGCTGAGATTACAATGGTCTAGGAGGAACACTTTGCTCAATTGTGAGTACTGTCATCTTCTATGGCAGTGGTTCTCAACCTGTGGGTCGCAACCTCTTTGGGGGTCAAACGACCCTTTCACAGGGGTCACCTAACACATATTTCCAGTGGTCTTAGGAACCAAGACACCGCTCCTCTATCCGTCTCCAGGTGGGTCTGCCCACATGCAGAAAAGCCCACATACAAATATTAAAGGGTCGTGGCATTAGGAAGATTGAGAACCACTGTTCTATGGGCTCTGACATGAACTTTACTTGTTTCCTTTAACTGGGAAAATAAACCTGCTTATGCTTTGAACTTATGAACTTAATGTCTTCCTGTATGTGGGTTGTAGTAGTGAACTGGAGGACTGGGTAATCCCAATCCTCTCTGCCAAAGCATACCCATATTTTTCCCATCAGCATGGGGCCTCTGGCTTAAGGGTTACACAAGCATGAAGGCAAAATTACATGGAATATTATGTTCAGTTTGATTTACGGATTAAAGGACTTGAATCCATGTGACATGAGGATCAGTTGAAGGAATTGGAGATGAGTCTCTGGACAAAGAAGAGAAGGCTTGATGATACCCTTTAGGGATTCTTGGGTTGAAAAGGAACTATATTTACTCTGCTTGATTCCAGAGGGCAAAAATGAGACCAGTGAAAGTAAGACACAGGGAGACAGATTTTGGCTTAGTGAAAAGAACTTCCTAGCAAATAGAGCTATCCAAAAATCGAGATGAGCTACTTTGGGAAGTAGTGAGTTCTCTGCTGCTGGGGGTGTTTAAATAGGGTGACCACTTGTTGGGCATGGTATAGAAGGGATTAATGCCTGAGGTGGGAGGCTAAACCAGATGACCTCCAAGGTCCCTTTAAACTGAGATTCTCTAATTACAAAATAACAATTACAAAACATGCATATATACATATAATATACATATAATACATCTACACAATATATATGTCATTAATAATATATAATTACTAAAGAAGGTGAAACCATTATGTTGACTATAGGGGGGAAAGTGATATGTGGTATAGTGGGAAGGCCACTGACCTAGGAATCAAAAGATCTGACTGGGTTCATGTGTTGGCTCTGCCATTAATTGGCCATCTAATCTTAGAATAACGAGCATAGCTTCTCTGGGACCTAGTTTCATAAGGAAAATAGGATTGTGGAGAATTTGAAAGGTGCCACAAGGTCAGATACTTACGTTACCAGTGAGGAAGCTACTTAGCGCTATACCTGCTCTCTCCCCTGATTGACTGTCAACCCTCAAAGGCAGAAAGAATTACATTTTTGTCTTTGTTTCCCCAGTATCTAACCCAGGTTCCAGCACATAGTAGGGGCATAATAAATGCTTGTTGATTAGAAAAGGGCAAATGTTCTGATTTTTTTTTAAAGGGGAATAGGGAAAGAAAATGGTATATGCTAATTATTGCGCCAGCTAGGCTCTGGGCCTAGAGTTGGGGAGATCTGAGTTCAAATTGAACCTCAGATACTTACTAGCTGCATGACTCTGAGCAACCTGTTTGCCTCAGTTTCCTCAGCTATAAAATGAGCACCTACTTCCCAGGAGTGTTGTGAGGATCAAACATGATAATCATTGTACCAAGTGCCTGGCACATAAGTTAAGTGCTATGTAAATGTTAGCTACCATAATAATAGTAATAGCAATAACTATTATTATAGCATATAATAATATATAGTATGACTATATATTAATATTATACTGTTAACATTTGTGTACCATATTATTATTATACTTATTACTGTTACATGCCAGTTAGTGCAACTACTTTTTGCTGGCGTAGTTTAAAATGTATTAATGTTAATAAATTTTAATTTAATTTTAAATTTAATTTTGAAATATTTTGCTTTTGTATCACCTTCATTTCCAAATATCTCTGCCGTTCCCTAAGCAGTGAGCCATCCCTTGTAACAGAGATGAAAAAAAAAGAAAGATAAACCAAAAACATTTTAACAAAGCCATTCAATACATTGATTGTGTCTGACAGTATATGCCCTATTTCACACCCATAGACCCCCTACCTTTGCAAAGAAGGGGAACTCAATTTTTAAAATTCTTTTCTGGAACTAACATGGGTCCCTATACTTGCACATCAATAAGAACTCAGTGAAAATCTGGAAAAGGGAGCTGTCATTGTAAAGAGTCAGCATGGCTTCATTAAGAGCTTGTCATGGCAGATTATCTTGATTTTCTTTTTTGACGGGATCATAATCAACCAACAGACATTTATTAAGCACCTACTGTATACCAGGCATGGTGCTATGCACTAAGGATACAGAGACAAAAATGAAACAATTCTCGCCTTCAAGGAGTTTCTATTAGGAGAGACAACATATTATATAAGCATATGCAAGATTTAATCAAAATAAGAAAAAAGTATTTTTTTGGGGGGGGGGGCAGAGAAGTTGCTACCTAGGCTCTTAGACTGAACTGAATTAAATGAAATTTAATAGGGATAAATATAAAGTTTTATGCACATTCCAGCCCTAATTCTGTATGATCCTATGACTTGGCACAATATCTTGTATACAGTAGGATACTCAATGTTAAATAAATATAGCATCACTAATTTACAACAAACTATTCACTGAAATAATTCTTATTAGCCCTGAGAGGCAAGTGAGCATGACTTTGCTTTAACTAAGAACTCTAAAGAAAGCTTAGATGGCTTGAGCCAGCTTAGAGCTGTGTGTATGAATGGTGAAATGGGGATTTGAATTTACAGCCTGGGTTACTTTCCAGGACCCTTGAATAAAACATTGCACTGCCAAATGGAGTTGCCGATACTGGCCTGTCTCCCGGGATAGTTAGCCGTGTCTAAAAATCAGCATACACTTTGTGTTATTTTGGAATTTTCCACCATTTTTGGCTCCCCGGAGCAAGGGTCTGTAAACACAATGAATTATTGTGTTTTTCGTATGAGCTTTTGTTTAGGAAGAATCAGTTGTTTTCTCTTAGGAAAGCCACATGAACCCCATTCTGAAATCACCCATAATAATACAAACTTCCCTTTGATTTCTATGTGACTAGTGCTTCCTTTACCCATCTTGGGGAAAGGTTACCATTAAAAAAATTTTACATTTTTTTTCTTAACCTGGCATGTTTTTTGTTGAAGCAGGTCATGGGTATTGGATAACAATGTTATAAGCTGACGAATGCAGTAGGATGAGACAGGTGGACATTGATGGGATTAGAGGAAAATTGTTTAAGATTCGATAGATCAGGGGTAGGGAACCTGGAACCTTGAGGCCACCTGTGGCCTTCTACATCCTTGGGTGTGGCCTTTTGACTGAGTCCAAGTTTTACAAATACTTTTATTAAGGGGATTTGTTCTGTGAAGTTTGGATTCAGTCAAAGGGCCAAACTTGAGGACTTAGAGGGCCACATGTGGCCTCAAGGCTGCAGGTTCCCCACCCCTGGTCTAGATGGTACAGTGGTTAGAGCGTGGGGCCTGCAATTAGAAAGACCTCCATTCACATGTAGCCTCAAACTCTTACTAGTTGTGTGACCTTGGGCAAGTTACTTAACTTCAGTTTCCTTTTCTGTTAAATGGGGGTAATAACACCCACCTCCAAGGGTTTTTATGATGATCAAATGAGATAATAATTGTACAGTGCCTGGCACATTGTAAACACTGTATTAAATAAACATTTATTAAGTGCCTACTATATGCTTGGCACCATATAAATGTTAGTTATTATTGTTATTTTTAAACTTCAAGTCTAGTAATAATGCCACTGAAATAAATCATCTTTCTTTGAGGTGATTCAACAATTTTGCTCACTGCTGACTCAATTAGTCTCACTTCTGAACTGCCACCCCACAAAGAAAGGGGTCTTCAAATCAGTAGAATAGCAAAAATAAAAACTAAAACCCCACATGACCGTCCCCCTCCCCTTCTCCACCCAAACATCTCAACGGCCATATCTGGGATGGTTGTCCCGGGGGGTTGTCACAGGTGGGCCCCAAACCAGGGAAGCTCAGAAGATTCCTTTTGATGTCAGCTCCCCCTCACAGAAATCAGGAGATGCTCGGAGTGCTTTGGTCATTGGTCATTATCACCAGCTAATGGTGGGTGGGAGGGGAAGAAGGTTTTTTTTTCCTCATACCCTGGGCCTTTTAAAATTAGCCACAGCAGTTTCCAATTTAGTGGTTCAAAAGCCTCCCATTAAGCAGAGAGAAGGGAGGGGGCAGATGACTTAATAAGCAGGCTTGGGGTTATTGGCAGGCTTCTTTTTCCTCTGGGGCTCCAAGTTTTCATGCTCTGTTTGAAATTAAATTGATGCCTTTCTCCAAAAAAAGGAAAAAAAAAAAGCCACCCAAGTCTGAAAAGTAGTTGCTATGCTCCATTTTGCAGGGGACTTCCTGTCATTGGTGATGGGTGAGGCAGTTCACTGTGTCCTCAGTTAACCTCTGACAGGGCTCAACCATATGCAAATAATGGGGCATTTCAGTGTCTGCCCCCCCCAAAAAAAGAAGAAACAAAGAGTAAGCCCAATTAATTCCAGTAGAAACGCAGCAAAGCGGACAGCTATGGTAAGCAGACATCCTGTTTTGCTATTCACCTGTCAGATGCTGGGGTACCAAATTGCAAAAGAAGCTGGGAGAGAGAAAGCATTCAAAACATTTGCAGGACGGTCTTCTTAGGCCTCAGTCATTTGTAATGCTATTCTGGGAGTTAATTAGCTGTGGGGATGAAGGGGGGAAGAAGGAAGAGAAGTAAGCTCTGTAATATTCTTACTGGAAATATTTCGAAATGGACTAACTGTTTATTTTTGAAAGAGCCAAATGAATGTTAGTATGGCCTTTGTTGCTGAACACTTAAAGTTCTGGGTAGAAGGGGCACTTTTAAGTTGTACCGACTTCAGGAAGAAAGAGAAAGAGGGAGAGTTAGTACCTGCCACAGATAATACAGACCTTGGAACTGCTTTCATAAATCAGAGTCGTTTGAGTCATGGCTCTCATTTCCTAGCATAGAGATAGTATCTTTTGGTTAAAAGGGAAACAATCTCTGGGGATTTCTCCATTTTAACCAAGGACAGAATAAGATGCATAAAACTTGGCACAAGGAATTTTGTATGGAGGTTATTTAAAAAAAAAGCTTCATGTAGATAATAATACCTAACATATTTACATTCTCTTTCAAGTTCACACAGGGTTTCACATGTATTATCTCACTTGAGCTTTGTAACATGAAAATAGGTACTATTAATACACTCATTTTAAAGCTGGGGAAACTGAAGCAGACTGAAGTTAAGTGTCTTGCCCAAGGTGTTATAGCTATCTGAGGGGGAATTTGTACTTGGGTCTCTCCGAGTTTGAGTGCTTGAACCACTTTACCACCTAGCTGCCTCAAAACCGTTATAAGGTGGTAGGGTGGGAAGAGTACTGAACTTGGAGTCAGAAGTCTTATGTTGAAAGCCTAGCTTCATCCCTTATAAGCCCTGGAACCTTGTAATAAATTTTTTTCAGCCTCAGTTTTCTCTTTTGTAAAATGGGGATGATAACACCTATACTTAACTCATAAAGTTATTTTGCAGATGAAATAATGTATAAAAAGCTGTCACAATCCAAAGGTGCTCTGTAAATGAAACTCATATTTATGAGGGCCACATATGTTTTTGCTCTGGACTTGGAGTTGAGAGATGCACATTGGAGCCCATAGTAGCATTCCTGCATGGAAACATTACTGGGTGGACTAACAGGGTTCTTCCCTTTCAGGTCTCTGGTTCTAAGGATAATTTCAAGTTTACCATGGTGTTAATTTTTATAGGTAGACATGAATCATGGGCACTTATAGACTTTTTAAAGAAATAAATATACTTAAAACAAATAAAACTTCCCTAGTCTCTTGAGTGAAATACTACTGGAAGAATGGCTGGTTGGTTTTGGAAACGGATTGGAGATTAATACTTTTAAGTCTATTGCTTGTTTACATGAAATAAATTATAGCATGTTGTAGTGCCTATGCAATATTCACAGTGCCAACAGTCACTATAAATATACCTGCATAGTGCTTAATTGCAAAATATAACAGACTCTCCATATAGAAGGCAGAAGCAAAACATTTATTCAGACACCAGAAAACCAAATCCCCAAACCAGTAAGCTGATTTCATCATAGTAGCAAAGAAGTTAATAAGCCACAACAGCACAGGGAACCATAGCATCCTTTAGCCTTCCCACAAACTAACACAAACCTAGCTGTCACAGCAGGTGGCAAACACCAACTTTTACTCACAAGCCTAACTGTCTCCCTCCAATTAGTTCTCTCCTCCTTCCAGTCTAGCTGCTATGACTCCCAGCTTTTAGTGGGCTCTGCTCCACCCTTCAGTAAGCTCCTCCCACAATAGGCTCCATGTGATTACCTTCAGCCTATTAGGGGTCAGAGTATATTTTCAAAGCAGGGAAGGTCTTCAAATTCCCTTAGGCTTATTAAGGGGCAGGGAAGATCTTTAAATTCCCATTACCATTACACATGTATAAAGCATTGGCACCATATTCTATAACATGGCTATATACATGTACATATGGTGTGTGTTTGTTTGCAGTGCTATGTCCTGTCCTAGTGTGGTAGGATAATTATAAATGTTCCATGGTATGGCTGGAAGACTCAAAGACCACTTTGGGGTTCCTTGGTTTCTCCCCTGGGATTCTGAAGGCAAGTGTAGTCATGCTAGAACTCCACTGGAGATAAGTAGGGTGTTAATTGGGCTACTAAGTATAGTAGAAAGAAAAAAGGAAAAGAAAAGGAAAAAAAAAGAAAGTTACATGATAACTTTATTATATGTTTAAAAAGAACAGCAAGTTGTATATAATAGATTTACAGTTTCATGTGCAATTTTTTTTTTCTATTCTACTATGTTATGGAAATGCTTGTCTTATTTCTTAAGTTCAGGATAAAATAAATAAAATTTAAAAAGAATGTTCCATGCATAAGAAAAGAAAGATTGCTGGACTTGAAAGTCCAAGGACCTGGGTTCAAATTCCAGTTCTGCTGTTGGCTCTCTATGTGACCTTGAGAAAATCTTAACTTCTCTAGGCTTCCGAAATGGTTGTTCTAAATGATTTCCAAATCACCTTTCAGCTGTTAATCAATGATCTGTGACTCTTCATTGCTCAGTGCTCAAAGTTCAATTTTTCTCCTTCCCTTGTCCTATAAAATGTAGGCCATTACAATAATTCTAAATCACCTTTCATAGGGTTTCATGGTAATGATTCATTTTACTTACATTTGAATGGAAAGGCCCTTAGAGGCTACCAAATCCACCTCCTTCAGTCTACAGATGGGAAAACTGGAGTATGGAAGAAGTTTTGACTTGTCCAACTAAATCTCTGAGGTAGAATTTGAAATCATGTCCTCTGACCCCAGGGGCAATATTCTTTTCTGCTACATTCGAGGAATCATTTATTAAGTGTTTACTATGTACCAAACATCTTGCATATGTTTGTTGATATTGTTCACTTGTTTCAGTCATGTCCCACTTTTTATGACTTTGTTTGGGGTTTTCTTGACAAAGATTCTGGACTGGTTTGCCATTTCCTTCTCCAGCTCATTTTACAGATGAGGAAACTAAGGCAAGCAGGGTCAAGTGACTTGCCCAGGGTCACACAGCTACTAAGTGTCTGAGGTCAGATTTGAATTCAGGAAGATGAATCCGACTGTTCCTGGCACTCTATCCACTGTGCCACCTATGTAGTCAAGAATAAATCCTCCTTTCATTCAGTGAGGCAGTCTGGTTAAAATAGAATTCTTGTCTTGAAAGGAAGAGGGGGAGCAGACAAGTAGAAATGAATGATGGATCGTTAAGATCCAACCACTGGACGTTGAAGGAAATTGACCAACCCCTGTAATCCTTGTTAACAATAAATTCAGCCAACCACCATCAAGCTTTAGTTAGGTGCGAGGCACTTGCAATCTGCTGGGGCTATGAAGACAATACAAAGTGGTTCTAATTCTCAAGGAGACTTTTAAGTATTTCACAAGGTAAGCAGAGTAGAGAACGTTAACTGGGAGGATGGATGAAGGCTTCCCAGAAGAGATCTAAACCTTGATGGAAGTCAAAGACGTTGAAATGAAATGTGGGGCTAAAAAGTACCCTGAGCTAGGGGATGGTTTGTGCAAATATTTAGAGATGGGAGAAAGAATGCTGAGTTTGGAGTATAGTCCAATTTCTCTAGAACATGGAGCTCGTGAAGGGAAATATTATGAAGAAAGTCTGCAGAGGTAGGCTGGTGGCAGAGTGTGGAGGGCCTGCAACAACAGGCTGAAGAGCTTTAATTTTGTCCTATAGGCAATGGGGAACCACTGGAGAGTTTTTCGACATTGATTTTATTTCTTTATTTTTGCATTTAATAACCACTGAAGATTTTTTGATGTAGTCAGATCTATGCCTGAGAAAGATCGTTTTGGTAGCTTGCGGAGCATGGAAACAGGGAAACCAATTAGGTGGCTTTTGTGATGGTCCAGGCAAGAGGAAATGAGGACTTGAATTAGGATAGTGGCAGTTTGTTTGGAGGGATGGATAATCAGCTAGACATTTGTTTGTGTGTGTGTGTGTGTGTGTGTGTGTGTGTGTGTGTGTGTGTGTGTGTGTGTGTGATAGCTGATGTGTTGTTGGTTTTTTTTTCTGTTACTCTAGGCCAATGGTTCTCAACCTTCCTAATGCCGCGACCCTTTAACACAGTTCCTCATGTTGTGGTGACCCCCAACCATAAAATTATTTTTGTTGCTACTTCATAACTGTAATTTTGCTACTGTTATGAATTGTAATGTAAATATCTGATGAGCGGGATATATTTTCATTGTTACAAATTGAGCATAAACCATAGGTTGAGAACCGCTGCTCTAGGTAGTTAGGTGGTAAAGTAGACAGAGTGCTAGGCCTGGAGTCGGGGAGACCTGAATTCAAACCCAGCCTCAGATACTAGCTGTGTGATGTTGGGCAAGTCACTTAACCTCTGCCTGCCTCAGTTTCCTCAACTGAATAATGGGGATAGTAACAATACTTGCTGGATTGTTGTGAGGATCAAATGACAATATTTGCAAAGTAGTTAGCGCAGAGCCTGGCATTTAGCTAGTGCTATATAAAAGCTAATTTTCTCTCCATGATACCACCCCCCCGATTCCCATCCCCCCATCAGACTTGGCAACTAATTAGTTATGGGGATTAAGGGAAAGGGGAATGACAGTAATGACAATATAGCATGTGTATATGTGTGTACATACATGCATTCTCTTCTGCCCAATCATACAACCACCACTCTAGTTCAGTTAAAAACATTTATTAAGTGCTTACTATTTGCTAGGTACTGTGCATATTCTAGTTCAAGACTTTATCGCTTCTTGACTGAACATAGTTTTCTAATTAGTCTTGTCTCAAATGTTGTCCCACTCCAGTGCATCCTCCAATCAGCTGTCAAAATTAGTTTCTTTTTTTAATATAAAATATATGCATAGGTTTATCTTTCATTTTTTCCAATTACATATGCAAACAATTTTTAACATTCATTTAAAATTTTTTTGAGTTCCAAATTCTCTCCAGCCATCCCCTCCTCTCTCATTGAGAAGGGAAGAAATTTGATATAAGTTATACATGTACAGTAATGAAAAGCATATTTCCATGTTAGTCATGTGAAAAAAAAAAAAGCCCCAAGAAAAATAAAGTAAAAAAAGTATGCTTCAATCTGCATTCAGATTTCATCAGTTCTTTCTTTGGAGGCAGATGACATTTTTTCATCATAAATTCTTTGAAATTGTCTTGGTTCATTGATTGTTGAAAAAAACTAAGTCATTTACAATTCATCATCATACTGCTGCTGCTGCTGTGTATAATGTTCTCCTGGTTCTGTTCATTTCACTTTGAGTCAGTTCATGTAAGTCTTTCCAGGTTTTTCTGAAAGCATCATGCTCATCATTTTTCTTATAACACAATAGTTTTCCATCATGCTCATATGCCAGAACTTGTTCAACCATTCCCCAATTGATGGATATCCCTGCCATTTCCCATTTTTTTGCTTGTTGTTTGTCCTTGGTTCTCAAGGAGGACCATGACATCAGGTAAAGGATGACATGACTTGCAGTTGACTTGAATTTGAGTGAGACAGGGCTGTGCAAGGTCACCAGCCTCACTTTCTCCTCCAAAGCCATCTATTTTTTTTTTTGCTACCATAAAAAGAATTGCTATAAATATTTTTATACATATAAGTTATTTTCCTTTTTCTTTGATTTCTTTGGGATAGAGACCTAGTAGTGATATTATAGGGTCAAAGGGTATGCACAGATTTGTGTTCCTTTGGGCATAGTTTTAAACTTCTGTCCAGAATGGTTAGATCACTTCACAATTCCACCAACAATTAATATTAATAATAGCAATTAATGTCCCAATTTTCCCACATCTCCTTCAACGTTTGTCATTTTTCTTTTCATATTAGTCAATCTGATAGGTGTGAGGTGGCGCTTTAGAGTTGTTTGAATTTGCATTTCTCTAATCAATAATTATTTGGAGCATTTTCTCAACTGATTATAGATAGCACTGATATTTTCATCTGAAAGCTGCCTATTTATACCCTTTGACCACTTATCAATTGGGGAATGACTTGTAGTCTTATAAATTTGGCTTAATTCTCTATATATTGAAGAAATGAGGCCTTTATCAGGCAAACTTGCTGTAAAAAATTTCTCCCAGTTTTCTGCTTTTCTTCTAATCTTGGATTTATTGGTTTTGTTTGTAGAAAAATTTGTTAAAGTTTTATTTTTTAAAATTATGTTTTATTGTTTTACCCAATCACATCTTGAGACAATTTTTAGCATTCGCTTTTACAAGATTTTGAATTCCAAATTTTTCTCCCTCCTTCCCATCCCCTCTTCCTAAAATGGTAGGCAGTTTGATTATACATGCGCTATTATGTAAAACATATTTCTTTATTAGTCACAGTTGTGAAAGAAGGAATAGATTAAAAGAAAAAAACACGAAAAGGAATGAAGAAAGTGAAAAAAGTATGCTTCGATCTGCATTCAGAGTCCAATTCTTTATCTGGATGTGGATAGCGTTTTCCTTTGTGACTGGTTGATCAGCACACAATGTTGCTAATACTGTGTACAATGTTTCCTGGTTCTGCTCATTTCACTTTTATCAGTTCATACAAGTCTTTCCAGGTTTTCTGAAATCTGCCTGTTCATCATTTCTTATAGCACAATAATATTCCATTATATTCATATACCACAGCTTGTTCAGCCACAACAACTTGTTTAGCCATTCACCAACTGATGGGCATCCAAAAAGGGCTGCTATAAATGTTTTTCCATATGTAGGTCCTTTTCCTTTTTTTAATATCTTTGGAATACAGTCCTAGAAGTGTCAAAGGGTATGCATAGTTTTGTAGTCTTTTGGGCATAGTTTCAAATTACTCTTCAGAATGGTTGGATCAGTTCACAACTCTACCAATAGTGCATTAGTATCCACATTTTCCCATATTGGATCTTCTCCAACATTTATCATTTTCCTTTTTTTTTTTGTCATATTAGCCAATCTGATAGATGTGAGGTGGTACCTCAGAGCTGCTTTTATTTGCATTTCTCTAGTCAAAAAAGATTTAGAGCACTTCTTTATATGCCTACAGATAGCTTTGATTTCTGTATCTAAAAACTGCCTATTCACATCCTTTGACCATTTATCAATTGTGGAATGGCTTGTATTCTTATAAATTTGACTCAGTTCTTTATATATTTGAGAAAGGAGGTGTTTAGCAGAGACATTTGCTGTAAATATTGTTTTCTAGCTTTCTCCTGTCCATCTAATCTTGGTTGCATTAGTTTTGTTTGTGCAAAAGCTTTTAAATTTAGTATAATCAAAATTACCTATTTTACATTTCATGATGCTCTCTACCTCTTGCTTAGTCATGAACCTGTAACTCATACTTTTCCTTTAAGAATTTGGATGCTATACCACTTGTTGCATATATGTTTAATATTGATATTACTTCATTGTCTATGGTATCTTTTGGCAAGATGTAGTTTCCTTCCTCATCTCTTTTAAATAGGTCTATTTTTGCTTTGTCTGAGATCCCTTTCAGCTGAAGCATAATAGATTCTGCTACAGTCCTTTACCTTTACTCTGTTTGTGTTTCTCTGCTTTAAGTGTATTTCTTATAAACAACATTTTGTGGGATTCTGGTTTTTGATCCACTCTGCTATCCATTTCTTTTTATGGGAGATTTCATCCCATTCACATTCACAGTTATGATTATTAATTGTGTATTTCCCTCCATCCTATTTTTCCTCCTGTTTGTCTTTTCCTTTCACCCTTTTTCTCCTTGACAGTATTTTGCTTCTGTCTATCACCTCCCCCATTTGCTTTCCCTTCTGTCAGTCATCCCCTCCTTTACTTTTTTTTTTTTAATGTGGAACATAGCAATTTATTTATTTGTTTTTTATTTTTATTTTTTATTAAATTGATTTGTTTATTTACTTTTAGTTTACAAGATTCAGTTCCAGAGTCCCTTGAGTTTCAAGTTTTCTCCCCTCCCTCTCCACCACCCCCCCCACCATGGCAGCATGCAATCAAGTATAGAATCTGCCAATACTTTCACATTGGACATTAGTCTGGTTGTATAGAAGGGTTGTAACCAATGGAGCGGACAATAGGAAAAAGGAAACAAAACCAAACATGGAAAAGAGCGATAGCATGTAGATTGCTTCAATCTCCATTTAAACTCTGTTATTTCTAGATCTTTCTCTGAATGTAGGTATTTCCTTCCATTCTGAGACTTGTAGAGTTGTCTTATAGCTGTGTGTTGCTGAGAAGAGTCCAGTTTATCAAGGTTCGTTGTCACACATACGATGTGTCTGTGATTCTGTACAAGTTTTTCCTGGTTCTGCTCTTCTCACTTAGCATCAATTTGTATAAGCCTCTCCAGGTAAATATGAAGTCCATCTCCTCCCCATTTCTTGTAGCACAATAATATTCCATTACATTCATATACCACAACTTGTTTAGCCATTCCCCAATT
>CM053585.1:419650736-419710121 GCA_028646515.1 Pseudochirops corinnae | reverse complement strand
CCTTAATTTCCAGTTTTTTGTCACCACAAAGACAGCTGCAATAAATATGGGTCTTCCTCCTGCTTCTATGATCTCTTTGGGATACAACCCCAGAAGAGGTATTACTGGATCAAAGGGTATGCAATTATTTGTAGCCCTTTGGGCATAGTTCCAGATTTCTCTCCAGATTGGTTGTATCAGTTCACAGCTTCACCAACAATGCATTAGTGTTCTAATTTTTCTACATCCTCTCCAGCATTTGTCATTTTCCTGTTTTGTCGTCTTAGCCAATCCCCTCCTTTACTTAATCTCCTTCCTTCCTACTTTCCTATCTAGTTAGATGGAGTTCTATACTTAACTGATTATGTATATTATTCCCTCTTTGATCTAGCATTTATGATTCTTTTAAGAATTACAAGCATCATCTTCCCATATAGGGATGTAAACAGTTCAGCTCCATTGAATCCCTTATGTTTTCTTTTTTACCTTTTTAGGTTTCTCTTGGGTCTTGATATTGGAGATCAAATTTTTTGTTTAATTCTGGGATTCTCCTTATGAAAACTTGAAATCCTTCTATTTCATTGAATGATCATTTTTTTCCCCTTCGAGTATTATGCTTAATTTTGCCAGGCAGGTGATTCTTATTTGTAGTCCTTGCTCCTTTGCCTTCCAGAATATCATGTTCCATGACTTCTGATCCTTGAATATTGAAGCTGTGTAATCTTGATTGTTGCCTTCCACTATTTGAATTAATTGTTTCTTTCTGGCCACTTGCAGTATTTTTTCCTTGACCTGATAGTTCTGTAATTTGGTTATAGTGTTCTATGGAATTTTTATTTTGGGATCTCTTTCCTGAGGTGATCAGTAGATTCTTTCAATGACTATTTTCCTCTCTAGTTCCAGGATGTCAAAGCAGTTTTCCTTGATAGTTTCTTGAAAGATGCTGTCCAGGTCCTCCTTTTAATTATGGCTTTCAAGTAGTCCAATGATTCTCTCGTTGTCTCTCCTGAATCTATTTTCCAGGTCAGTTTTTCCCACGAGGCATTTTAGATTTTCTTCTATTTTTTTTCATTCTTTTGAATTTGTTTGATTCATTTTGGTGTCTCATAGTTATTAGCAACTTGTGCAATTATAACTTTTAAGGAATTGTTTTCTTCAGTAGATTTTTGCATCTCCTTTTCCATTTGGCCAATTCTACTTTTTAAGCAGGTGTTTTACCTATCTGTTGACTCTTTTTTCATAATTCTCTTGCATCACTCATTTCTTTTCCCAATTTTCTTCTACTTTTAGACTATGATTTGTCTTCCCCCCCCTGTTTTTTTGCTTTTTGGAGGGGGGAGGGCAGGGCAGTTGGGGTTAAGTGACTTGCCCAAGGTCACACAGCTAGTAAGTGTTAAGTGTCTGAGGCTGTATTTGAACTCAGGTCCTCCTGACTCCAAGGCAGGTGCTCTACTCACTGCACCACATAGCTGCTCCTCTTTTATGATTTTTAAGCTACTTTTTGAGTAGCTTAAAAAACTCTACCATGAGTTCTTTCTGAGTTTGTGACCAGTCTCCA
Organism: Pseudochirops corinnae; assembly: GCA_028646515.1. Taxonomy (NCBI): domain Eukaryota; kingdom Metazoa; phylum Chordata; class Mammalia; order Diprotodontia; family Pseudocheiridae; genus Pseudochirops; species Pseudochirops corinnae. The sequence goes on along the minus strand of CM053585.1, from coordinate 419,708,584 downwards.
TTTATCTTTGGGGTTTTGCCCATAGGTGTTTTGACATTGTCTTCTTCTGAGTTTGTGTCTTGGTCTTCCCTGTCACCATAATAACTTTCTATGGTTACATTCTTTTTGTTGTTTTTTGCTCATCTCTCTCCCTCCCTCTCTCTTTCTTTCTCTCTCTCTCCCTCCATCACTCCCTCCCTCCTTCCCTCCTTCCATTTTTCCTTTCTTAATAATTTAAACTCTACTTCTAGGGTGGAAAAGGCACTCTCTCAGGTTTCTTGTGCTATGTGCTGCAGGCCCTGGCTGTTTACCTAGGGCTGTACTGATGTTGCCCTGAAGCCCATGGGGGACCCTTATGTCTGGTGCTGTGCTAAGGGAGTGGCTGGTGCTGCTGGAAGCCATAGGGATCTGACAGCTTACTTGGTACTGAGTGGGGGTCCTTGTGGTGGTGTCTGGTGTGTGCTGAGGCCAATGGATGGGGTGTTTCTGTGTTTCCCTGGAGCTACACTGAAGCACTTGATGGTCTGGCTGCTGGTTTTTAATTCGATATAATTAAAATTATTCATTTTATATATTGTAATGCTCTCTATCTCTTATTTGGTCATAAATTCTTCCTTTATCCATAGATCTGACAGGTAAACTGTGCCATGCTCACCAAATTTGCTTATGATATCCCCCTTTATGTCTAAATCATGTATCCATTTTGATCTTATCTTGGTATGCAGTGCGAGGAGCTGATCTATACCTAATTTCTGCCAAATTGCTTTCCAGTTTTCTCAGCAATTTTTGTCACATAGTGAGTTCTTATTCCAAGAGCTTGGATCGTGGTGTTTATCAAACACTAGATTACTATGGTCATTTACTATACATTGTGTACCTAATCTATTCCACTGATCCACCACTCTATTTCTTAGGCAGTACTGGATTGTTTCAATGAGTACCACTTTGTGATACAGTTTGAGATCTGGTATGGCTAGGCCACCTCCTTCAAATTTTTTTTCTTTGATTCCCTTGGTATTCTTGACCTTTTGTTCCAGATGAATTTTGTTATTCTTTTTTTCTAACTCTGTAAAATAATTTTTGGTAGTTTAATTGGTATGACACTGAATAAGTAAATTAATTTAGATAGAATTGTCATTTTTATTGTATTGGCTCAGTCTCCCCATGAGCAATTAATATTAATGTTTATTTGTGTGAAAAGTGTTTTGTAATTGTGTTTATATAATCCCTTGGTTTGTCTTGGCAGGTAGACTCCCAAGTATCTTATACTGTCTATAGTTATTTTAATTGGAATTTCTTTTTCTATCTTTTGTTGTTGGACTTTGTTGGTAATATGTAGAAATGCTGATGATTTATGTAGGTATATATTATACCCTGCAACTTTTCTCAAATTGTTAATTATTTTTCTAGTTTTTTGGTTGATTCTTTAAGATTATCCAAGTATACTATCCTATCATCTGCAAACAGTGATAGTTTTGTTTCCTCATTACCTATTCTGATTTCTTCTATTTCTTTTTCTTCTCTCATTGCTATCGAAGTGATTTACCTAAAGCATGTAAGTTTGACCATATAAACCCCCCATTTGGTAAACTCCAATCACTCCCTCTTATCTCTAGGATCAAATATCAGATTTGTTTGGCATTAATAGTTATTCACATAGGTAGATTTCCCTCTAACTTTCTAGTCTTCTTTTCCTTTGTTCTCCTTCACACACTTTATCCTTTAATTATATTAGGCTACTTGCTGCATTTTGCCATGGCACTCCGTATTTTTATTTCATGCCTTTGCACTGACTTGGAATACTCTCTGTCTCCTTCCTTTATTTTCCCTGACTTACTTCAAGATTAAAATCAAACTTCCTCTTCTGTTGGAGACCTTTCCTGATATTCCCCTATTCCCCTCCAGCTTCTAGAATCTTCCCTTTTGGTATAACTTTCTCTCTAATCTTGACGATGTCTTGTAAGTACCTAATTATTTTGATGTTTGCCTCCCCCATTAGAACATGAGCTTGTTGAGGAGAAAGGCTCTTTCCTCTTCCCCTAGACTCCCCAGCACTTACCACAGTGTCTGGCACCTAGTAAACTCTTTATCAACATTTGTTGACTGTTGACTAGAATAGTCAACGTTTGTTGACTATTCCAATTAAAATAACTATAGGCAGTGTAAGATACTTGGGAGTCTACCTGCCAAGACAAATCAAGGGATTATATAAACACAACTACTGTCTGTTGACTATCAACTTTGACTGTCTGTCAGGGTATTGGGACTGGTTTAGGTGTTCTCCCAGGGGAAGAAGGACAAAATTAGAACTGCCATGTTTGTAGCAAGATAACAGATTTCCTACAAAAGGTCACAGAATTCTGGGCTGAGGAGAGGAAGCAATGCCTACCCACAATAAGACCAAGACCTAAAATATCAAATCATACAAGCCTATTTCCTAGCGTCTATCCATGTACCACAAAACAACTGGCTGTACCACAGATTAGGTCCTTCTTGTGGGATTTGGGAGAAACCTAGAATTGGGCATGATTTGACAGTCATTCTTTATTTTAAATTGGATGATGCACTAGTCTCCTCATGCCTATGGGGTGGCAGTGGGGAACAGGCTGCAATTCTCCTCATGTTGAGGTTAGGTATAGTGACCAACAACTACACCCATGGGATATATAGAAATGATAGGCACAATGATGTGATGAATGGTATGTCTCAGTGTTGACGATGGTCTTCATTTTTATGGTTATGCCCCAGAGGGAAGAGAAATGAAAATAAGGGGAAAATGAGCCATAATATGGGGGGCACGATGAAGTCTAGGGCTGCTTGAGAATTTGCAATTTGCACTTAGCCCTATGTATCTCTGCACTGGACCAAAGAGGAAATTTCTCTACGAACCGGAAATTTCCATTTTTATTTTGGAATCCAGAATGTGAAAAGATTGGAAAACATCTTGTAGATAACATGAGATAGTAATAGACACTTGGAAGCCTGGCCAGACTCCAGTGACAAGATATTGAATTCTTGTTCTTAATGAAAATTGTTCCAGGGATGCACAAAAAACAACCTTTCTACCATTACCTACAGATTATTTTCTGAGTCTTTGCTTTGGATTTTGTTAGGGGGGTCTTACAGTTTTTTCTCATCTTACAGTATGTGGATTATTTTTAAGGATGGAGTATAAATGAAAGCACTTCAGTGGCTGTATCTATGTATATCAATCAAGAAGTGGAATGAGACAGTCTGGTCAAATTATGCCTGTGCCCTAGAAGGAGGAGGGGTAACATGGAGACAGAAATAGCTGGAATGACTGAGGAGTTCATAAGTCCCTTGAACTGCAAAGGAATTTTTATCAACTATCTATGAGAATATGCAGCATTCTCCACCCACAGTCCTCCACATCTGCAAAGAAGAAAGGAATATACACTTTGACCTTTGACCTTTTGGAGCATTTTTTTTCCCCCTCCTTTTCCTCTCTGTGTTTGTTCTTTCCTGCTTTAAGTGAAAGAATCCTGGAGATGTCTGTGAACTTATGAGCTTCTAAAACAGCAGTTCTCAACCTGTGGGTTGCAACCCTTTTGGGGATGTCTGTGAACTTATGAGCTTCTAAAACAGCAGTTCTCAACCTGTGGCTTGCAACCCTTTTGTGACCCTTTCACAGGGGTCACAGGGGTCGCCTAAGACCATCAGAAAACAGATATTTCTGATAGTCTTAGGAACTGAGACACTGCTCCTTTATCCATCTCCAGGTGGGTCTGCCCACATGCAGATACGCCCACATATGAGTATTAAAGGGTTGCGACATTAGGAAGGTTGAGAACCACTGTTCTAAAAGATCAGAATAGGGATCACCAGATGTCTGAGAGTGGAAGTCCATGCTGAATTGCTGGAAGCCAGCTCGTGAGGAGTGAAGTTCCCAAGCAACCAGTTTGTTCCAACATAGCTCCAAGGCTGCTGAGAGGGAGCTACAGGGTTTTCTTGGCAAAGTTACTAGAGTAGTTTCCCATTTCCTTCTCTAACTCATTTTATAGATGAGGAACTGAGGCAAACAGGGTTAAAGTGACTTAACCAGGGGCACACAGCTAGTAAATATTTGGGGCCAGATTTGAACTCAGGAAGATGAGCCTTCTTGATTCCAAGCCCATGCTCTATCTACTACACAACCTTTATGCATGAATCAAAAGGGCAATGTATGCTCTCAGGTTTCTTGAGGGTATGGTTTTTAACTTACATCTTGGTATATTTCCACACTAGAAGCTAGTTGATTTTAATGGACTCAATGAAACTGGGTTTCTAATCAGTGGCTGAACAGGAAGAACTTGAGCAAATAGCATTAGAGAAAGATATTCTTGACCCTTTATGGGTGCCCTTAGAACCCTGAAGGGTAATATAGTTAGCCTTGCTCTGGGAGAATATATTAATTATTTATGTTATTTTCCTTGTTCTTCCAACTTCATCATGTATAAGTTAATATCCTCATCTAGAAAATGAGGGGGATGGACTCTGTGGCCTCTTTTTCAGCTATAAATCTATACTCTTAAGATATTTCTTCTTATTCTCTATTTTTCCTTTTTTCTTATAGCATACTAATATTTGATTATACTCATATACCATAATTTGCTTAGTCATTTCCTAGTCTAGGGGGAAACTTTATTTCTAGCTCTTTACTATAGTAAAAATCAATTAATCAACAAGCATTTTATTAAGTGGTAATATGTGTCAGGTATTCTATTACACAGTGGGGATACACAGAAAAAGCAAAAATAGGTTCTTCCCTCAAGGAGCTTACATTATAAATACATAAAAGATAAATGCAGAGTATATGGAAGATAACCTTAGAGGTGATGACACTAGTAGTTGAGAAGGGGGACTAAGAAAGACCTCTAGGAGGAGTTAATACTTGCATTAAGTCTTAAAGGAAGCCAGAAATTCTAAGAGACAGAGGTTGAGAGAATCAGCATTTCAACCATCGGGACCAGCCAATGCAACAGAGACAGGAGACAGACACTATGTATTCATGAAACAGGTGTCTAACCCAGGTCAGTTTGGCTGGATTGCTGCTGTTGCTGCTTGTCCTATAGAGTGAATGGATGGAAGTAAAATGTTGAAAAAAGTAGAAGGCAGAAAGGGATCAGGTTTTGAAGAGCTTTAATGACAAATAGAGGACTTCGATCCTGAAGCCAGCCAGGGGATCACTGGAGTTTATTGAATGGAGGGTTGCTATGGTCAGATGACACTTCAGGAAAATGACTTTGACAGCTGAGGCAAGGGAACTGTAATGTTAATGTGATTTAAGATTGTCCATTAATAGGCCTCACATGGAGCCCATTGGGGGAAGCTTATTTGTAGGAAGGCTTTCACACCTTTTGTTAATTTCTAATTAGGCACTGAGTCAAGAGGTTGTGGCTCTAAAAAAGGTATATGTATTTCGAGGTTAGCATTTTGCTTTGGGGCTTACTCATTGGTAGAGTGTTCTTGTGATTTGAGCAGATGAGACTCTGGGTAACCATTAAGGAGTCTCCCAGTTTGGAAAATCCAGATGTTGGTGCTTCTCTCCCTGGTAACTATATATGTATTATCTTGGTCTGACAGTTGGATCTGTTTGTTGATCTGTGCTAATTTCTCAGACAGAAGCCCTGTCTGTTGTTCTTTATTTCTCTGCTTGTATTTTCTCTATTTTCTTTGTTTGGTTTTTCTCTGAAGTTCAGGGTGCAGATTTTTCCCCTGAACTAGTGAATGTAATTAAAAAAGGTTGTTGACTCCTTGAACAGCTGTCTTTCCTAGTAAAGTAGATCTAAGAACCTGTGCTAGCAGCCATCCTAGGTATGCCACTGTGGTTGCTGCTGTAGAGAGCAATCAGAAGTCTATGGTAAAGTCTATGGCAGAGCTGACCAGCTCCTGGTTGGACTACATGTCTGCTATAGGATGTCTTAGATCAAGACAAAAGGGATTTAGGTGCTGTGTTGCAGATGGGTTTACATATTCTCGATTTCCAATGTTGTAATATCAACATCGTCACTAGGTAAACTCACAATGAGTGTTGCCTGTCTTTTCATTAGATCCAAATCTACCATGATAAGTAGGTAATGTATTACTATCTCCATTTTCTAAATGATGAAATTGAGTCTACAAGAGGTGAAATATTGACTCACTATCATGAAGCAGAATTAGAGATTGAATTCAGGTCTTCTGACTCCAGGTCTAATGTTCTTTTCATTAAATAGAATAAAGCATTTAGTTGACATCAGGCAGCAGCATCAGAAAGAATATCCAGACTAATGAACAGAAATGTGTTTGTCTTCTAAAAAGCCCTCAGAGGCTGAACCAGTGGACAGTTGTGTGTCCTTATGCACCACTTCTTCCTATGATCTTTCTTTAATTTGTAAGTCTGATTTTAGTCCAGCAGCCGATCTTCCTGTGCTTATATAGGAACATAATGTATTAAAAGTGAATGCAATGTCTGCAAAGTGCCATCTAAATGCTAATTAACAGTGATAGCCATCTGAGGCCTCTCTCTATGGAGGTGATGGTTTTGCCAAAAGCTTGATACCCACTACATTTTGATAAGTTAATCTGTCTAGACACACAGATTGAATTTCCCTTAAATACATGGCGATTTAAAATGCCAGAGGAAAGAGGGGGGAAAACAAACAAACAAAAGAAACCTATTCTTATTGGCAAAAGATTAAAAGAAATCTGCTGGACTCAAACTGCATGAAAGCTAGTTAGAACCATTTTTGGAAGTACCAAACATGGCATGGATCTTTCATTAGAAATCATAGTTTTATATATTTCATAGGATTTAGGACTAGAAGAAATTTTAGAAATCAGTTGAAAATGTGTAATTGTTGTCTCATTTAAGAACAAAATTTATATGAATACGGATTAAGGATGAAAATTCTGGAGAAGCTAGGAGCAAAAGGAGAGGGCTGGCCTGGATTCTTTGTCAAAGAATAGCCACGTTTGAGATCCTCATTTGGGTTCCAGAATCTGGAACCATGGCTTCAGTTTCCATGGAAAACAGAGGAAAAGATTCTGAGTGAAGTTAGCTTATGGATGCACAAGAGGTTTCCCACCAACACAATGTTGTTATTTCAGTCATGTCCAACTTTTCATGACACCATTTGGATTTTTCTTGGTAGGAGAGACTAGAGTGGTTTGCTTTCTCCAGCTCATTTTACAGATGAGAAAACTGAAGCAAATAGGGTTAAGTGACTTGGCTAGAGTCACACAGCTAGTAAGAATCTGAGGCTGGATTTGAACTCAGATCTTACTGACTCCAGGCCAAGCACTTTATCCACTGTGCCACCTAGCCGTGCACAGAGACCATAGTAAGGTGGAAAAGGCACTTGATTTGGAGTCACAAAACCTAGATTGGAATCCTGGGTTAGTCACTGTGTGATTTCTGCCTTTGGACCTCAATTTCCTCATCTGTAAAATGACCAGGTTTGGGGGTGGCTAAGTGGTGCAGTGAATAGAGCGCCGGCCCTGGAGTCATCCGGCCTTAGACACTTAACACTTACTAGCTGTGTGACCTTAGGTAAGTCACTTAACCCCAATTGCCCTGACTTCCTCCCTCTAAAAAGGAAAAAAAAAAAAAGGCCAGGTTGAAATATGTCTCCTAGGGATCATAGGATCAAAGGTCCAGAGCTAAAAGATAGATACATTAGTCCAACCCCATTATTTTACAGATAAAGAAGCTAAGGCCCAGAGAAGTTAAATAATCTGTCTGAGACCCCCCTAAGATTCCTTCCAGTTCAAAGTTCTATGATCCTGCAGTGGGAGATTTGACAAATTGCCTTACTTTAGTCACCATACCTCCCTAGCTATCATCTGAAACAAAGGTACTGCTTGCATGGATGTACTATGCCTTCCTTTCCATCCATCATCAGAGGGGTTTTAAAGAAAGCACTTTGTCATCTGTGAGCGTCAACAAATAAAGATGATTAGCCGCAATAGCAGCAGCAGCAGTGATAATAGTCATAGCAATAGGCAAGGACATCTTACTTGAGCATGGCTGGCCATCTGGGCACAGTTAATAAACCGTTTTATTTTTATTTCCTTTTTTTTCCCCCCAAGGAAACCAAAGTCTGAAGAGGACTTGCTCATGAATCAAGTGATGGATTGGGGTTAATGCCAAGAACATGGACTTCTGACTTCAGGGCACTCTCTATTTAAAAACAAATTTTCCTTTCCTGCCTCTGACTTTTCTTTAGGTTCCTTTCTTCCTCGAATTGAAGAGGGATCTCACAACTGCTCCATCTTTGAGCCACATGTCAATAGTGTGGTGGTTAGGGAATTAGTTATAGAGTGCGGGATCTGGAGTCAGGAAGACTCCTCTTCCTGAGTTCAGATCTGGCCTCAGACGACTTACTATCTGTGTAACTCTGGGCAAATCACTTAACTCTATTTGCCTCAGTTTCTTCATCTGGAAAATGAGCTGGAGAAGGAAATGGCAAACTGCACCAGTATCTTTGTCAAGAAAACCCCAAATAGGGTCATGAAGAGTCAGATACAACTGAAAAATGACTTAATGGAATGGTTCAATAGTGTGTTAAGTTGTTGGTTGATGCAAGGCAACCTTGTAAATCAGTTTAAGAGTCTGTCATCCCATATTCATTTAAAAAAAATAAACTCTACCTTTCTCAAGGACAAGCATGGCCATCTGGCTCAAGGCAAGAGCCAGAATTTAACCAGTGTCACTTCTAGTTCAAATTTTGGAAACAATAATAGAGAAGTAGTTGCTAGTTATGGTGTTTTGATGTGTCTACACTGAGGTCATTTTAGGTCTTTGAAAAGCACAATGTTATTTCTGACCATTGCAATGATTCACTTCTTTGTTTTTAAAAAATTTAATTATATTTTATTTGTTTCAATCAGCAAAAAAACCCTACTTTCTTTCCCTCCTCCACCCCCCAAATGAGAAGAAAAGAAAAACAGAACCCATTGTAAACATGTATTCAGTCAATCCAAACAAATTTCCACAGTGGTGTGTCCAAAAAAAATATTTGTCTCATTCTGGACTCTGAGTCTTTCACCTCTCACAGGAGGTGGGTGGCATGTTTCATCATTAGTTCTCTGGACAATATTGCAATTCTTAATGGCATCTATCCCTTCTGTTCACGTTTGCTTAAGAGATTCATGTGTGAGTAGCTCTAGGGCTATGGGATTTGGGAGGTAGAGATGATAAAACTATCCTATTCTAGTTCTACTCCAGAATCATTATCTCCTTGATATGTGCAAGTGACTTGATGAGATGGTAGTGGAGTGTGTGGATTTCTCTTGACAGTATCCATGATAGAATCATAGGATGCTGAGATTTGTAATGATACTTAAACTCAGGGAACAATGTCTTCTCCTTGTCTCCTTATACAGAAGAGGGAAGAAGAAGTTGTCAAAGACATATGTTAAATAGGAATGTTGGAAAATCTTGGGTAAGGAGGAAGAAAAAAGTGAAATGGAATGCTCTGTAATTTTAAGGACCAAGCATGGCTCCAGAGAAGAACTAAGACAACATAATTTCTCTTTGCATCATCACTGGGAGACTCTTGGTATAGAATGTTGCATATATCATTAGATACAGTTGTTTATATCTGTTTGTTCCTGCAAAAATTGTTGCCATTGGCTTCATAAAGTTCCTAGGTCTGTCTTGGCAGGTAGACTCCTGAGTAATTTATGCTGTCTGCAGTTATGTTCAATAGAATTTTTCTTTCTCTGTCTCTCCCTGTTGATCTTTGTTGCTCATCTAGAGACCTGATGATGAAGGTGGGTTTATTTAATATCCTGTAACTTTGCCAAAGTTAATTTTTTTTCAACTAGTGTTGATTGGTTTTGCTGAATTGTGCTGATTTCTCCTTTTAACATACTTGTTACAAAAGATAGCTTTCTGGGTTGGCAGAAGGGAGGAATATATTCAGAAATGATGGGATGGGATTGGATCTGTGATTTCATTGACCTAGGGAACTCTCCAATAGCAAACTCCTTCTACTAATGCAGGTTGGCACCTGCTGTGTAATTGATATTCTTAGACAGTTGTCTGGGGTTACACAGAAGTTAAATGACCTGTCCAGGTCCATATAGTTAATATGTGTCATATACTGAATTTGACTTCAGCTCTTCTTCACTCCAAGATTCTATCAATGATACCATGCTGCCTCTTAAAGAAAAATTACAATAAGAAAATTCACTTCGTTGAAAGAGAATTTGAGGGAATATGAATGATCTGCTCTTGGTAGATAAGACTTATCGGAGTCTCATTGTGAAAGCAGGGAGAGAGTAGAATTAGCCACCCATTCATAAGATAAGTACAATACTTATGCTCTTCCCTATCCGGTGCCGTATATTTCCATTGCTTTTTAGAATAAAAGCTCCCAGGGGGTAGTTTAATGGGCCAGGTTGACTGAGGCTAGTTTAGATCTTGAACATTAGGTTTGAGAACAGATCAAAATGAGATACCTGTAGTTCATCCACGAGTTAAAAGAAGGAGGTTTATTTAACCACAGCAAGAGAAGGCTGTTCAGCCAAGATACAGCATTGAATTCAGCTGAGCACAGTTTCCCCCTCTGGGTCATGCTGCTGGACTGCCAGGCAGAAGCCTCACAGAAGCTTCCAGCTCAGAAGCCCTTGGGCCGTGGCCCTTTTGGGTCCAGGGAACCAGGAACTACATCAGTGACCTGAGTCTTCTGAGTGAATTGTGTCTTCAATATGATTTCACTGTCTTTTAAGATAGAGAATTGACCTACCCTACATGGCAGGGGACCCTGATGGATAGTCCTCCTAACACAAGTGCCTTGTTGAATAGATTGAAAACTATTTGAGGAGAGAATCTAGAACATTTTAAATTTTTTTGTATTCCCTGGCACTAACACAGAGTAGGTGCTTAGTACATGTTGTGTTGCACTATATTGTACTAAATTTTAAAAGTTATACAAAGTATTTTTATGTCCAAATTGGCTGCTGCAGAGGGATGCATTTTTCCCAGCTCTAGAAGCTCTAGAAGATCAGTGAATAGTCAATAAATATTTATTAAGTACCTACTATGTGCCAGGAATCATGCACAGTGCTGGATCACTTACAAATCCTGGAGGGGCCATGATTTGTACCAGTGGAGGGAATGTTGACATTGATGAAACTATGGATCTTTGAGGTATTTAATTGCCAGGATCTCTATGTTCCTAACTTTTTACCACCCACCATCATGGTTACACATTTCAGCCTACTGGTGCTGTTCAAAACAAGGCTTCCTTTATGAGAGAGGGGATAGAAGTTGGTATCAGCAATAACACAGCTGATGTTCCCTTAATGCTTTAAAGTTTGTGAAGCTTTAAACTAACACTATCACCTCCTTGCTTTTTGATGTGTGTGACCCTTTAGTACAAAATCATAGAATCCAAAGTCTAGAAGACATTAAATCTTTTTTCCTAGTGTCTGGCATAATTGCATTTAAACCAGCCCAGTGAGATAATTGCACTTCATTCATAGCATGTGCACACACATTATCTCATTTGATCTTTATAAACACCTTATGAACCTTGTAGAGCAAGTCATCTTACATATGAAGAATTTGAAGCTTAGAGAAATAAAGTCATTTGACTATGGTTCTACAGTAAGAGTCAGTGGGATTTTGAAGGCTGGTTCGTGGAGCTCAAAGGGACCTCGGGAGTGAATCAACAATATCCCCGATTTACAGATGAGGAAACTAAGTCCCAGGTTCCCACAGGGAGTCCCTAATGTTCACTAGGTTTTAACCCAGATCCTCTGACTTAAGAGCCAGTCTTCTTTCTACAGTCATTCCAGCTCTCTTTTTGCCTCTTGATGGATGTCTGGTCTATTTTTTAAAAAGACTGTTAGTGAAGGGGTCATAACCTCAGCAACCAGAAGCAATATTTAATTTAATTATTTTCACTTGATTTAGCTCCACTGTTAGGAAATTCTTCCATTTCCCTAAAATGGAGTAGAGTGTGGGATGGGGATGTGGGTAGAGTGAGAGAGGTTATAATGAAGAATTACTGGAAATATTTTCGCCAAAAACAGGATATAAGAGCAGAGAACATGCAATTGGCACTTTAAGGGAGTGGATTGTCTTTTGGTGTAAATGGATCGATATTCTGCTCTGGAGACAATCCATTTGGACCTTTGTTTTAGAGGAAATGCCATGTCCTTACCAAGTCTGAACCTCCTTTTTCTTCTCCCTGGAGAAAATATCACCCCTGTCACTTCTGAGAAATTGGCTTTTGGTGAAAAATCAAGCTAGCTTCAGTGAAACCCAGGCAAGACTTTGGGCCTGAACAAAATGTTCCTTAGTCTGATGGGCAGAACTAAGTTTGCCAGATACTCATGAAGGCTCTCTCCTTCCCTGAAACAGAGGTGGTACAAAGGATGGAGAACTGGACCTGAAGTCAGGAAGATCTGAGTTAATTTAAATCTAGCCTCAGACACTTACTAGTTGTGTGACCTTGGACAAGTCACTTAACCTATGTGTGCCTCAGTTTCCTCATATGTAAAATGGGGATAATAATAGCACCAAACTCCTAGGGTTACTGTGAAGATTGCATGAGATAATATTCACAAAGTGCTTAGCAGAGTATTGGGCACATAGTAGGTACTACTATATAAATGCTATTATTATTATTGCTACTTAATGGCTGTTGGCAACATATTACACGGGATCATAGGATCATAGATTTAGAGCTTGTCACTGAGTCTGACTTGCTTGTTTTACAGATGAAGAAACTGAGGCCCCAAAAGAATAAGTGATTTGCCCAGGATTGTAGAGGGCCGTAGTGTCTGAGGGAGTATTTAAACTCAGATCATCCTGTCTCAGGTCTTCCCAATAGATATGGTCGTCACTTTGGGAGATGGGGAGGGGCTGTGGGTAGGACAAAAGAAGGCGGAAATGAAACAACAGGAGTGATCTTGGGAAACTCGTTTTCCCCTTCATGTACTTCAATTTCCTCATCTGTGAAATAAGGGGACAAATTATAAATCCACAAGCATTTATGAAGTACCTATTATAGGGAAGAACAATCCTTTTAAAATTTTTAAAATTAATTAACATTTAATTTTCAACATTCACTTTTATAAGATTTTGAGTTCTAACTTTCCTCCCCCTCCATCCCCTACCCCCTACCCTGACAGTGTGCAATCTAATATAGGCCATACATGTACAATCATATTAAATATATGTTCACATTAGTCATGCTGTAAAGGAGAATAAGAACCAAAAGGAAAAACCATGAGAAAGAAAAAAACAAAACAAAAAAAGAGAAAATCGTCTGCTTCAATCTGCATTCAGACTCCTTAGTTCTTTCTCTAGATGTGGATAGCATTTTTGATCATGAGTCTTTTGGGATTATCTGAGATCATTGCATCCCTGAGAAGGGGAAGAGCAATGCTATTGTCTTCATTACATAGTTTGGAAAGAGCATGTTTATTACAGACTTCTCTCTCTAGGTAAAGGAGGTAGGTGGAGGGAGGATAGCTACTAAGATTAAGTGATGAGTACGAAGGCACCGGCCAGTGAGTTCAGGTTTAAACTCTGTTGGAAATATCCAGATTGATTCATGAGTATGGTGAAGAGTACTATCTTTCTTGACCCACTGGATTTATGCAATTTTGGCCCAACATCACTCCAAAAGGGATTTTGTGGACCATGATGTAAGTATATTCCATGAATGGAAGAAAGTACTATGGAAAGAGCAACCAGAAAACCTTCTGTTGTTTATTCAGCGGGGGAACTTAAGTGTTAGTTCTCTGGACAGCTCTTCTACCTAGGAGGCTATTCCCAGGCTCTGCCTCTAAGTTTTAGAAGAGGTGTGTTGATTTTTCTCACCTCATGCTCTTTTCTCACTCAATGTTCACAGTGAAAAATAAAAGAAATGTGCTATCTTCAGTCAGAATTAGCCTTCTCCTTTTAAAAAGCATGCATAAAAGTCAGTCACATGGACTGTTCTTTGCTGGCAGGATTATAACTAATGACTAAAGAATTGGATGTCTGTTGTTTATAATCTTTTTTGCCCGTAGGGGACCAAAAAAAAAAAAGTAGCAGTGGAGTATAGTGGAAAGAACACTGAATTGGAGTCAGAGGTCCCTGGTTCAAACCCACTCTCTCGGGAAACTCATTTTCTCCTCTGTGTCTGTGTCTTCATCTGTAAAATAAGGGTATTGAATTATCAATTAACAAGCATTTATGAAACAAATACTGTGTGTCAGACCTCATGCTGATCTTCTGGGGATTCAAAGACAAAAAAAATGAAACAATCCCATTCTGAAGGTACTTATGTTTTAACTGAAGAAATAAGAATTAGGTATATTAATACATACAGAATTAATATTAACAAATCTCCATGATCCTTTCCATCTTTAAATGTTATGATTCCTAAATATTGTACTTCCGTCTCTTGCCACTTGGAGACGATATGGAGCAGAGCCCATCTTTAATCAAATAGTCACCATGGATTTATTAAGCATCTATGTGCCACATACTGTGCCTGTCTTAGTGAGGTTGCTGAACAGCAACTGTTTTTGCCTTTTTTGTGTGTGTGTGTGTGCTTCTAGCTCTTAGGACATTGCCTGGAAAATAGTAAGTTTTTCTTCTTGGCTGCCTGACTAGGGCAGGGAGCAGGAAACTAGTAGCTCTGATTTAGGAAGGTTCTGGCCACTCAACTGCCCCACCTGAAACAAAACTTACCTCTGCTTCTTCCCTTTAGGCTGAATTTCTTCTATTTCAATATCTGAGATTTAGAGCTGGAAAGGAATTTGGAGGCTAATGAGTCCATTCCACCATTTTACATATGAGGAAAATGAGGTTGAATAGTTAAGGGACTTGCCCAGGGTGATTCAGCTATTAAGTATTTTGAACCTGGGTCTTCTCATTCCAGGTTCAGCACTCTGTATACATGATACAATGCATTGCGACCTCTCTGTGGCTTCTTTTCTTTCTTTCTTTCTGGTATAACTTTAAAAAAATTATTTACTTTTAGTTTACAACATTCATTTCCACAATCTCTTGGGTTCCAAATTTTCTTCCCCTTCCTCTCCTCCCCCCTCCCCCCCATGGTGGCATGCAGTCAAATCAGGTTCTACAAATGCCTTAGCATTAAACATTAGTCAAGTTGTAAAGAAGAATTATAACCAATGGAGTGAACAACGAGAAAGAAGGAATGAAACAAAACACAAAAGAGAGAGAGCAAGTAGTTTGCTTCAATCTGCATTCAGACTCTGTAGTTCTTTCTCTAGATGTGAATATCCTTTTCTATCATCAGTCTTCTGGAGTTGCCTTCTAACCTTGCCTTGCTGAGAGGAGCCCAGTCTACCAAAGTTAGTCATCACAAATACGATGTATCTGTAATTGTGTGCCAAGTTCTCCTGGTTCTGCTCTCCTCACTCAGCATCAGTTTATATAAATCTCTCCAGGTTATTATGATATCCGTCTGCTCCTCATTTCTTATAGCAAAATAGTATTCAATTACATTCATATACCACAACTTGTTCAACCATTCCCCAATTGATGGGCATCCCCTTGATTTTCAATTCTTTGCCACCACAAAAAAGAGCTGCTATAAATATTTTTCTACATGTGGGTCCTTTTCCCACTTGTATGGTCTCTTTGGGATCCAGCCCTAGAAGTGGTATTGCTGGGTCAAAGGGTATGCACTTTTTTATAGCCCTTTGGGCATAGCTCCAGATTGCTCTCTAGAATGCTTGGATCAATTCACAACTCCATCAACAATGCATTCGTGTTCCAGTTTTTCCATATCCTCTCCAAAATTTCTCTGTGCCTTCTTATCCTGCATCTCATCTTGTCCATGTCCTACTATAAATCCTTCACAGAGGGTCCTCCCCCAAGTGCTGGGGGCCTTCTTCATGCTCTTTTGACCAGTGGATACCAGTGGAGAACACAAGCTGCCCTTCTTTTCTTTTTTACTCCATAACCAGTTTTCACTCCTCTTTCCAGTCAGTCTGTTCCCTGAAAATGTCTTTTACGACACTTCTCCTGTACAATTATTCATTATTCAACTGACATTATTCTTTCCAAAGACTGAAGTGTTCTCCTAGTTGGGAAATTTGATGACTCTTTGTTAATCCTTATCCCTCTTGACTTCTCTGCACCATTTGCATTTGACATCATAAGCCAAGCTCTTCACCAGGTTGCCCTCTCCTCTCTGGAAAGGATACCCCTCCCTCTCAATTCTCTTCCTATTTGTTTATCTCTCAGTCTGCTTTGCTAGATGTTCATCCATGTTATGCTTTCCTTGTTCAGTCGCTTCTTAGTCATGTCTGACTTGTCATGACCCCTTTGAGGTTTTCTTGGCAAGCAGACTGAAGAGGTTTGTCATTTCCTTCTCCAGCTCATTTTACAGATGAGGAAACTGAGGCAAACAGGGTCAAGTGACTTGCCCTGGGTCACAGAGCTAGGAAGTATCTGAAGCCAGATTTGAACTCAGGAAGATGAGTCTTCCTGACTCCCGGCCTGGAGCTCTCTGCACTATGGTGCCATCTGGCTGCCCTGTCATGTGCTCTTAACTATGGGTATCTCCTAATGATTTGTCTTGTACTCTCTTCTTTTTTTTCTCTCTATTATCCCTTAGTTATTTTATCAACTCTCATTGATTAGCATCTCTGTTCAGATGACTCAGAGGCATAGTGTATAGAACTAGCCTTGCCTGTCTCCAGAGATGCAACCCTCTGTCTCTAGCTGTCTATCAGACATTTCAACTTAAATGTTCTGTGAGCATCTCAGACTAACATATCCAAAGCAGAAGTCTTCATCTTTTCTCCCAAACCCATTTCTCTTCCAAGCTTCCCTATTACTGTGGAGGGTACCAGCATTCTTCTGGTCACTCATTCACAACTTTGGTGTTCTCCCTCACCTCACATATTCATTCAGTTGGCCCAATCTTATCTCTACTTCTATAAACCTCGTGAGACAGTTTCCTTTTATCCATTCCTATACCTGCCAGACTAATTCAGGCCCTCATCACCACTCACTTAGACTATGGCAAGGGCTTCTCCTTGCCTCACACCCTCTCCCCACCCACCCACCCCAGCTCCATTCATCTTCCACGCAGCCATCAAAGTGGTTTTCCTAAAGAAAGCATGGATCTGACCATGTCATTCATTCATTTATTCAATAAACATTTATCAAGCACCTACTAAATGCCAGGCATACTTACAAAAAGAGGCAAAAGACAGTTCTTGCTCTCAAGGAGCTTACAATCTAATGGGGGAGATAACACATAGACAACTCTATACAAAACAAGCTATGTACAGGCTAAATAGGAAATAATTAAGAGAGGAAGTCACTGGAATTGGGAGGAATTAGGGAAGGCTTCCTGGAGAAGGTAGGATTTTAGTTGGGACTTAAGGGAAGCCATGGAGGTCAGTAGTCTCAGGGGAGGAGGCAGAACATTCCAGGTGTGAGGAATAGCTGAAGAGAATGCCCAGAGAGGGAATGTCTTGGGCGTGCAATACAGGAAACCAGTGTTACCCAAAAGCTCTTTCAATAGATGCCAGTGGCTTCACATTATCTCTGGGATCAAACATAAATTCTTCCATTTGGCATTAGTCCTTCAAAACTGGGTGCCAACCTACTTTTCCAGGTGTATTGCCCATTACCTTCCTTTATACATACTATTTATTGTCAAGTCAAACTCTCCTCCCTCTTCCTCATAAATGACAATCCATCTTTGGTTTCTTTGTGTTTGGACAGGCCCGGGCCCAGGCCTTAAATATGCTCTTTCTTCACTTCCACCTTTTAGAATCCCTAGATTCTTTTAAGGCTCAATTCAAGTATTATTGTATACATAAAGCTTCTCCTTCACCCCCAGGTGCTAAAGCCTTCTCCTCAACATGCCTTGTATCTGCTGTGCACTATTTTTGTATGAATCTACATAGATCCATGGGATCTTTCTCAAAACAGAATCACTTTAGAGACAGATATGATTATTTAGGAGGCCCCATGATTTTCAGTTGTCTTCTTGAGATCAAAGACTATATCAAACATATAGTTAATTATATCAGCTGCCACTAGACTGGGCCATGCTTCACATCCTTTCCAGCTGTCTACCCTGGTGGTCATCTTGCCATCTGCCCTGATGCCATGTCTTCATTGCTCTCCCTTTTTAACCTTATACTCTGGGAATAGTAATCAAATCATACTATCACTAGTTCTAGAAGGGACTGATGTTTGACTCAGTACAGGTAGGTGGCACAACGGATAAAATGCTGAGACTGGAGTCAGAAAGATTCATCTTCTTGAGTTCAAATCTGGGCTCAGATACTTACTAGCAGTGTGACCTTGGGCAAGTCACTTGACACTGTTTACCTCAGTTTCCTCATCTGTAAAATGAGCTGAAGAAGGAAATGGCAAACCACTTCAGTATCTTTGCTAAGAAAACCCCAAAAGTGGTCACAAAGAAATGGACATGACTGAAAAACAACTGGACAGCAATGCTCTGCTCACAATCTCTATTGATTTCCCAAGCCAAAACATCCTTTCATGGTCACCACTACTCTACATACATTATCTCTTCATAACAGAATTTAAGTTCATTGAGGGGAAAGACTGTCTCACTTTTGTATTTATATATCTAGGCTTAGCACAGTTAACAAATAGAAGATAATTAGTTCTTAATAAATGCTTCTAATTCATTTATTCATTCACTTTCATCTATGTATCCCCAGTGCCTAGCATGTAGCAGTCCTTAATAAATACTTACTGACTGATTAGTAATACTTGTAGTCTACTCACACCTATCTTTCCATTCAATCATATACAACTTGTTCAGAGATTATAGTGTTCTATGTCTTGTATATACTATATATCTATATCACTAGAAGTATGTTGGTATACTGAGGTTTAACAAAAACACACATACAAACAAAACACAGACCTTTTGTGAGAGAAATCATTGAAAAGACCATATGATTTCCCAAAGGCAATTCAGCCCACTCTCCACCTCTTCTTCAATTCTGGGTCCCAGTACACTGTCCATCTGTAAATGCTGGACCAAGATACATAAACTAATGGATCATATGTACGGGTTGTCTATTTAAATGTCATATAATGTAATCTGGACAATGGGTTTTCTTTGTCTCTGTTTTTTCTTCTCCATCACTAGTTATGCTAATCTCTTTTGAGTCATTGATTGCAGATCTCATTTAGGAAGCTCCACCATGTTCTGGGTGTAGGACAGCAGTTCTCAACCTGTGGATCACAACCTCTTTGGAGGTTGAACGACCCTTTCACAGGGGTCACCTAAGACTATCGGAAAACACATATTTCCAGTGGTCTTAGGAACTGAGACACTGCTCCTCTGTCTCCAGGTGGGTCCGCCCACATGCAGATACGCCCACATACAAGTATTAAAGGGTCATGGAGTTAGAAAGGTTGAGAACCACTGCAATAGGACAATGTAATCTGCTACCGGGAGGACATGGGACCTCACCATCTATTGGTAATCCCTCCTTCCTTCGGACTCTGCCCTGCCCTCTCCATGTCAGTAGGAAACACTTCTGCTGAGCCTATATTTCCCATTTTTATGCCTCCTTTGGTTTAATAATCAGAAGGTCATTGAACATAACTATATTATTACATCTTTCAAGGGATCTTTTATCAAATTAACATCTACATGGGAGACATGAATTCCTGTGCTGGGGGAAAATCATTCATTCCACAATTAGAGAGAAAACTTAAAATGAAGATGCCTCTGTGAAGCCTCCTGAGAGATATAGCGCATTGATTCAAATTCACAGAGAAAATTTCTGAGAAAAGGTTTTTCTTTTAACAATTTAATTAAATTTTAAATTTATATCCTGTTTTCATTGTATCTTTATTTCCCAATACATCCTCCCTCCTTTCTCCTTGAGAACCATCCCATATAACAAAAAACAAAAAACAAAAAAAACTGAACAAAACATCAAAAGATCAGCCAAATTCAACATTAAAGAACAGACAACTGAAAATGACTAAACCACAGATCTGGAGACAGGGACAAAGGGTGGGAGAGCAAACTAAGATCAAGGTGGAGAAGGCTGGAATGAGGGAAAGGGAAAACACTCAGAGGGGAGTAGGAATAAAGGAGACACTAGGGTTCTGATATTATTTTTCACTCATTTCACAGCTTTGCCTAGATCAGAGATGCTTTATTGCTCAAAAGGCCACACAGACCTAACAGGCATATTTGCAGACAGCCTTGCTATCATTGCCTGCGTATCAGGGGTCTGCCTGTGTTGTTTCCCGCTCGGGGAGCTTTAGTGGCTTTTTCTTGCCTTGAGGTTAAATACAAACTCCTTATTTTGGTATTTAAAGCTCTTTCCTTTTTGGTTCCAAGCCACCTTTTCAGGCTTACTGCACATTACTGTCCTTCAGCCCCAAATAGGCTCCTTGGCTCAGGCATGTCATTTTCCATCTCTGTGTCTTCAGGCGAGTGGTACCCTGTCCTGGAATGCACTCACTCCTCCCATCCACCTACAGAAGCCCTGGTTTCCTTCAAGGCTCTGTCATGTCCGACCTCTTACAGGGAGCCTTTCCTAATCATACCACATGCTAGTGTCCTCTCTTGCTCCTGAGATTACTTCTGTTTTTTTTCATTTATTTATCTGTGTACGTCTTGTCACCCTACCCCCCCCCCAACCCTTTAGAGTACAAACTTCTCGGGGGGGAAGAAAGGGGGAACCTTTTCATTTTTATCTTTCTATGATGGCTTTAGACATTTACTAACTGCGTAATCCTGGGCAAGTCATTTAACCCTGTTTGCTTCAGTTTCCTCATTTGTAAAATGAGCTGGAGAAGGAAGCCATTCTAGTATCTTTGCCAAGAAAAACCTAAATGAGGTCCCAGAGAGTCGGACACAGCTGAAGTGATGGAGCAACAACAGCAGCATCCTGGCTATGTTACGAAGAAGCTGGCATGCAGTAAGTGTTTGATAAATGTTTATTGAATGAACGAGTTGTGGTGGTATGTGTATGATAATCCTTCTGGTAAGGCTTGAATTAAACTGGCTGGTTTGTGAGTGTTTGAGCCTCTAAACACCCTGGCAGTCGTATTTCTTCAGAGCTCTGGAAGAGAGGGAATGGTCCTAGGATTGGGATGGGTAGGCAGAATTTTCTACTAGAGCAGCAACTTGTTTTGTTTTGTTTTTTTAAGTTCTCCAGAGAGAATACATAGAGAAGAAGGGATGGTCAGGCTTCCTCCAGTCATGAGAAATTTGGCACAGCAAAGTGGTGACATTGGCAGTCCATTCTATCCCCCATCAATCCCCACAAGCGTACGCCTCCAGGAAGACTGGAGGGGGGAAATATAAATAGGCAAGCAGTGGTGTCTGGAGCACCTGTTCCAGTGGCTAGAATGCTGACCAGAGAGACTGTGAGCAAAATAGCAGAACTGGACAGTTTATCCCAGTTTTGATGTGTACCCTTTTATTCTGTTAAAGACTACATCTGACTGATCTGATCCCATTTCTGATAAACACTTGTGGTCGAGCCTGTCCTTCACATTTCTTTGAGTTCCATTTTTATGGCAGAAGGGGAAGAGACACCTTTGGGAGCCACACAGAGGAGCATGATCTTTCCTAGTCTATGCCTAGGATCCCAACTCCTTGACTTACTATTGCAGGTTTTTCTGTATCTGGAGGCTTACTTGTGAGTCATTTGTATGTTTTGTAACTAAACTCCCAAAGGCCAGGTTACTGTGAACCTGGTCCTTTTCATTCTGCCCCATCATACCACAAGCCAGACTCACCCGTGATAACATCTAGTGCTGAGGGGCAGATATGTGCTGGAAAATGGTTAACAATTGAATCTTTGAAGAAAAAAAATGTATACACAGCACACTTTTAAGTTTAATTTGCTTTATTAACATTTCTCTATCATTAAATCTAGGCAATCAACAAAACAGTAAATCAGGCCCTGATTTGTATCATTTCTGTAAATGCTAATTTAATTTAATTTAACAATTTATACATTTTCATTTTTCTTAACTTTCCATTAGAATATAACCTCCTCAAGTCAATATGTGTTAAACATCTGCTATGTGCCAGTCATGGTGCCAAGTCCTGGGGATACAAAGAAAGACAAAAACTGTCTCTGCTCTCAAGGAACTCATGATCTAATGGGAGAGGGGGGAGAGATATCAAACAACCACGTACAAACAAGTTATATTCAGGATAAATGGAGGGTAGGCACTGAGATGTGTCTTCAAGAGAAAAAAAAAGCACCAGTCTTCTTCCTCTGCAATTCCCTGTATGTTCCATACATGCTGGAGATTTAATGAATGTTGGTGACAGCCAGCCAGAGCAAACCGGTGGAGAAGCACAGATAATCAGGAGTCAGAGTGAGGTGTAGGTGGGTTAAAGACCCCTGGCTTTGGGATCGTAAGACACAGGTTTAGAGCCTGACTATGTTGCGTCCTAACCATGTGATCCTGGGTAAAACACTTCTTCCCTCTGGCTCATAGTTCTCCCATCTGCAGAAATGATGATGGTACCCTTCATTTGTGTTCTCTGAAGGGTCCTTCCAGCTCATCATCTTATACCTGGTCTATTGCAATAGCCTGCTGGTTGTTCTCCCTGCCTCCCTGTTCCAATCCATCCTCCACTCAGTCGTCAAAATGATCTTCCTAAAACACAGGTCTGATCCTATTACCCTCCTCTCCATTTAATAAATTCCCAGTGACTCTCTGTTATCTCCAGGATCAAATATAAAATCTTCTGTTTGGCTTTTAAACTCTGTGTAGTTTGGTCCCTTCCCATCTCTCCATTCTCCTTTTCCCTTAATGCCCTCTAGTTACTCTGATATCCAGAGACACTGACTAGCCTTCTGGCTGTTCTTCAAACATGACACTCCATGTCCTGACTCCAGGCATTTTCTCTGCTTGTTTCCCATGCCTGGAATGCTCTCCCTCTACATCTCTGCCTCCTTGTTTGCCTACATCTCTGCCTCCATGTTTGCCTGGCTTCCTTGAAGTATCAGCTAACATCCTGCCTGATATATGAAACCTTTCCCAATTCCCCTTAATTCTAGTGCCTTCCCTCTGAGGATTATTTAAAATTGTCCTATATAAAGCTTGATTGTACGTGTTGTTTTTCAGTCATGTCTGACTCTTTGTGACCCTGTTTGGGGTTTCTGTGGGAGGGATACTGGAGTACTTTGTTATTTCCTTCTCCAGCTCATTTTACAGAGGAGGAAACTGAGGCAAACAGAGTTAAGTGACTTGACCAGGGTCACATAGCTAATAAGTGTCTGAGGCTGGATTTGAACTCAGGAAGATGAATCTTCCTGATTCTGGGCCTGACATTCTATCTGCTGAACCACTCAGCTGTCCATTTGATTCTACATCATTGCCTCTGATTGTACACAGTTGTTTTCATATTCTCTCTCTCATTAGAGTGTAAGCTCCTTGAGGGCAAGGACTGTCTTTTGCCCCTTTTTGTATCCCCAGCACTTAGCACAGTGTCTGACACAGAGTAGCCATTTAATAAATGCTTGTTGATTGACTGACTGCTCCCCAGCATCCCCTTTACTCTTGTGAAGGGGTCACTTTTCCTAAACTGTTGGATGTGGAAATAAACATTGTAGAAACTGAGAAATTTTTATTAAAAAAATAAAAATAAATAATTCCTGGACCCAAAGGAAAGGACTGTGCTAGGGAAGAGTGACATCTGGTGGCTTTTAGATTTGCTGCTCTCTGCCACCAGTGGCTTGGTGAGGTGAGCGGCTAGCTTGACATTGAACTTGGATTCAACTCTGTTCTTCCTTTCCTTTAAAGTTTTAACAGGATAAAGGAAGAAGAAGCAATGGAATAAAGTATTTTCAGAGGAAGACATGTTGTACAGGAAACTTGATTTGCAGACAGTGGGTGAGAGAGGGATGTAGGACACAGTTCATCTCTAAGAGAATATGCTATTAAGTTCTGCAACATCCTGACAATAATGACAATTATAATTAGGATAGTAGCTAGCATTTATACAGCCTCTGCTATTTGCCAGGCATTGCGCTAAGCACTTTACAAATGACCTCATTTTATCCTCATGACAACCCTGGGAGATAGATGCTATTATGATCCTCATTTCACAGTTGAGGTAACTAAGACAAATGTTTCAATTAAGGGACTTGCTCGCGGTCACACAGCCAATAAGTGTCCAAGGCTCAATTTGTACTCAGGTCTTCCAGAGTCCAACCTCTCTCACCATTAGGTCACCTAGCTGCCAGTAGAATGCCCCCAGCAGTGATCAGAATAACAAGCTGTCATCACTCACAAATAATAGCCTGAGCTTGGTTATTGTTCATTGTCGTTGTGTTATGTCTTAAACAGATTCATCTCACAGACCTCTGGCTCGATGGTGTGTCTGTTACCACTTTAGGAGGTGGTAATTTCACCTTCTGATTTCTTTTCTTCCAACAACAGATTACAGCATGTACTTGGCCAACAGGACCAGTGCTATTTTAGCAAGTTAAGACCAGATTGATCTGAGTCATAATGATGTTATGTTCTCTAGAACATAGTCTCTCAGACCAAAGACAAGAAAGCATTTGCCCTGTGGAATTCTTTGGAGTAGAGTTTTAGGAACTGGAGCAAGATTTTTTCCCAAACCTCTACTTTAATTTTGAGATAAACTTATCCCATTCCAGTAATTCTATAGCAATAACCCAAATGCCCTTTTCTCAGATGCCAGGACCTGACAATGGGGAAATCCTAAGCTGGTATTGGTAATGGCTATAGAGTCTGACTACTTAATCTATAGTTTGGAAAGCTAAATTCTATAAACATGGTCTAGAACAGGCCATGTGTGACCCTCTAGATCCTCAAGTATGGTTCTTTGACTGAATCCAGATCCACTTGGATTCAAAGGGCTACACTTGAGGACCTAGAGGGCCACATGTGGCTGTGAGGTGTAGGTTCCTCATCTCTGGCCTGGAATAAGCAGATTAACCTTTAAGTATCATCTGAGGAATTTCAAAGCACTTTATGCTGTTATTTCCTGGGTGCTGTTATGATCTCCATTTTTTTTTTATTTGCTCATTTACTTTTAATTTACAAGATTCAGTTCCACAATCACTTGAGTTTCAGATTTTCTCCCCTCCCTTCCCCCCCCCCTCCCCATGGTGGTGTGCAATCGTGTATAAGATATGATCTCCATTTTACAGATGAGGAAATTAAGGCTGAGAAAAATAGTGATCCACCCAGGTTCACACAGTAATAGTAGTACCTTAGGCAGGTTTCAAAGCTGTCCTTCTGATTGCATGTCTAAAACTCTCTACTATACTGCCCAGCCAGCTGACTATAGGAAATAAATTCACTTTTATAAATCTTCATTTCCTCAACAGAAAGGTAATATCTATGCAGAGTGTCCCCCCAAATAGCTTAAAACTGCCCTAACACTTTTGAGACTCCTTGTATAGAATACTTTGCTTCTTATTTCATTTGAGTACCTTACCAGACCTGTAGGGTGGCCAAGGCAGGGATTACTGTATTTTAATGTAGGATGAGATATTCTAAAAATTGTGTATGTATGTATACATACCTGCTCATAATTATGCATATATGAACACATGCATATATACACATGTGCATACACACACACATATACACCTGTAGCAATGATGAAAGAAATACGAATCAGACGCCAGATAATAGAACAATGTTTCCAGATTGTTAGGTCCCTGTGTGTCTTTGTGTAGAGCATTGAAATATTCAAAGTGTGGGTTATCTCATAGTCTAGATAAAGATTCAATCCTCTTTGCCATATATGTATGTATATACACATATACATATATTTATATGTGTGCACATGTATGTATACATACATATATTATAAAAATCTCTTCCATTTCCTTGTCCATAAAATGAGGGGGGGGGTTGAACTTCATGTGTGTGTGACCCTGTGACCCTGTGTATGTTTGAGCTGGAGAATAGCCTTAAAGATCAAGGTCCCCCCCTTCTCCCCACCCCCTTTTACAGACAGGGGAGTTGAATGTCAGCGTTTAAATCAATTGTCCAAGGTCACAGTTAATTTGTGGCACGGTTGATTGCTGACTTCAGTGCTCTTTCTACTCCATGAGGTCGCTTGTCCAGAGTGGGCTAAAAGACTTAGGCCACAGGACTCAGTCCATAAATGTCCTGTCATGCTAAAGGTCAATGGACTTACTGACCCAAGGAAAAATTCTACCCATGGAAAGCTATGTGTCAGAGAGCAGTAAGTTCTCCATCACTGGGGGCACTTAAGAACAGTCTTGATAACCACTTGTTGGGGAGGCGATAGATGGTATTCGTGTCCGTATTCCCTGGTAAGGTTTTGGCTAGGTAGGCTTTGAATTCAGTTAACAAGCCTTTATGGAATGCCTACTGGATTCCAGACACTGTGCTAATAGAAATAAAAATAAAGGCAAAAGATATAGTCTCTGCGCTCAAGGCTCTTATAGTCTAATAGGGGACATAACACGTGTGATTTTATAAAGGCCACCCTGGAACCAGATAGGCATCCATAATGACTTAGCCAAAACCAAACTATGATTCATAAGCCAAGGCCAACCTTCCCCTGGCCATAGCAAGCTGAACTTGAGGTCTGGCTGTCTCTGTGAAGGCTGGGGGATGCTTTTCTCTTGAGAACATCTGGGAGCTAAGTTTTCCTTTCGAAGGGCAGACTGTTGTAGACTGGCACGTAGGCAAAATATCAGTGCCTGTGGGTATGGGCAGGAAGGAAACCCTTCTGCAGCCCATCAGAGTGTGTCGGTACAGGGGCAGCACATTGAGTTCTCTCTTTTTCCTTCCCTCTTTCATTTCTGTTTGGTGTTTTTGGCTCAGACTTATTGCTCAGTTGAGATCTCAGCTTGTCCTTGACAGAAAAGGAGACTTTTTAACTGTAAGCTCTACCATGTTTGGTTTTGCACATCGCTTTGTTTCTGGTTGGGTCCCAGGT
This sequence comes from Pseudochirops corinnae, assembly GCA_028646515.1. NCBI lineage: Eukaryota > Metazoa > Chordata > Mammalia > Diprotodontia > Pseudocheiridae > Pseudochirops > Pseudochirops corinnae. Next base: position 419,681,696 of record CM053585.1, on the reverse strand, counting down.
CTACTGGCTGGCCCTTTTGCTCTCCCCAGGATATGCCCGATGGGGCTTGAGGGGCTGGCAACTTGTCAAAGGTTTCTAACCTATGCCTACAGCTGGGGCAGTGGGCAGTGGACAGCAGAAAGTCAGAGCACCAGGGGCTTCAGCCACCTCTCTCACTTACCTGGTTGGCCTTGGACAAGTCATATCACTTTCTTGTGCTTTAGTTTTCCTGTCTGTGAAATGAGGGGGTGGGACCATAGCTAGCTCTAGCTCTATGGTCTTAAGTGAGCTGAGAGTCAGGAGATGTAGGTTCTAATTTGGATTCTGGTCATCTGAAGAGTGACCTTGGACAAACAATTTCGTTATTCTGTATGTCAGTTTCTTCTGATGCAGGTTTCACATAAACATTTTGTCACAGGACCCTGGCAAAAAAAAAAAAAAATCTATTACCAAGCCTGGGGTCAGACAGACCTCAGTTAAAATTTAATCCTTAAACACTAACTAGCTGGCCCTGGGCAAATCACTTAGCCTCTGCCTATCTCAGTTTCCTCATCAGTAAAATAGGGATAATAATAGTGCCTACCTTCCAGGGTGGTTGTGATCATAAAATGGGCTGATATTTGTAAAGTAGTTTGCAAACCTTAAAGGTACCATATAAATGCTAACTATTATTTTAAACAGGGTAGGTAGGTGGTACAGTGGGGCTTGGAGTTAGGAAGTCTTGAGTTCAAATCCAGACAGACCCTTACTAGCTGTATGATCCTGGGCAAGTAACTTAATCCCGTTTGTCTCAGTTTCCTCATCTGTAAAATGAGCTGGAGAAGGAAATGGTGAATGACTGCCATACCTTTGCCATGAAAACCTCAAATGGGGTCACAAAGAGTTGGACACGACTGAGAAACAACTAAATAACAACAATCATCATAAATGCTAGCTCTTATTAAACTCTATTTATAAATCTGTAAAGATGGGGTGGCTAGGTGGCACCCTGAATTAGAGCACCGGCCCTGGAGTCAGGAGGACCTCAAACACTTAACACTTACTAGCCATGTGACCTTGGGCAAGTTACTTAACCCCCAATTGCCCTGCCTTCCACTCTCCAAAATGCAAAAAAAAAATCTGTAAAGATAATAATATTGCTATAATGCTTTAACATTTCCAAATCACTTTATATATTACCTCATTTGTTGGGAGAAAATGCATATATTGAGATGCTTTAAAAAGGAAATAAATTATGTAGACTCAGGTATTTTTAAGGTCATGCCCACCATCTGAGGACTAGTCTAGATAAGTGTGTAAAAGTTCATCAATACAAAGCTGACCACAGAATTGGATAGCATGGAGCTAGATCAGACCTAAACAATCCATTAAGTAGAAACAATCCGTTTAAGTAGAAACTGGAGCCTCTAAATCATAAATATGAACCTGCTGCATGCATAGTGACTTAGAAAACTACACATTAGTATCATCTATGTACTACTGTATTTTTATGGATTGTGTTAAATGTTTCCCAATTATGTTTCAATCTAGTTCAGGCTGCCAGGAGTCCTGTGGGCATGCTGCCTGTGACTGGGATTTTGTTACCTTGGAGATTCTAACCAGACATGGACAATGAAACCAAGATGTTAAGTCAGGATTAGAACCCAAGCCTTCTAATTCCATAGCCCCTGCTCATTCCCCAATACTGCATTATTTCATCACTAGGTTTTTAACTACAGCAATTCACAAGGTCCATTCACTGTGCTACAGATTGGTCATGACCTGTGTTGGAAGAAGTGCCTGTTCTGACGTAATCACAAATCCATGAAGTATATATTACCCTTATTATGCTGAATTTTTGAAGAGGAACAAGGGCCTTTGAAGACAGCAAGCTTCCAAGGGAGCCAGAAGTATTTGGTGGAAAACAGGATTTTTTCCATTCCTGCTTCCTCCGCCCCATTCCACTCCTACTTTTGTTCCCTTACAACCTGATACTGAGACATTCTAAAACCCTCTCTTGCCAACCCACCATCCATATTCTTAGCTCCTTCTCCTGTGATAATACTAATACTGTTGGAACAAATTACTAAACTGGGACTAAATCCATACTACACACACAGTCATGTTATGTAACCTCAACTGGGCCCTTGCTCCCACGATCCTTTTACGGATCTCTGAATATGCATCACACTCCCAAGAGTGACTGCTTTAAAGCTTCTCTGAGATTCACAAAGCCCCAACTTTACCCTCAGCATCTCTTTAGCAGATGCCCACATTTTCTACTAATTGAGAAAAAAAAATCCAAGTTATCTGTTATGAGGTTTGTTATTTCCTCTCCATATTTTAAAACCTCTTGGATTTTGCCTGTCCTCTCTACCTTCTCTCCCCCTTGTTGAGGTTAATCCTTCCATCTGTACACTGGATCCCATGACCCCCACTTCCTTGCCTCACTAGACATGTTCTCCCAGCAAAAGCTTCTCTTGTCCTGCTACCAAATCAAACTCTCCCCGTGCATTGAACTCCCTGCTTAGCCGCTAAATTTCTAGAAAGAGGTTTCATTTGCTGCCTTTACTTCATCAGTCACTCTCTCTTCTATCCCTACAATTTGGCATTCATTCTCCTTTATTGAGACTTTTCTCCCTGAGGTCACTGATGACGTCTTCGTCGCCATACCCTTTGGTCTTTTCTTAGTTGGTGCTCTTAACCTTTCTGCAGACCCTGATGCTGATGATTTCCCCTTCCTTCCTAAATCTCTCTATTCCTTCACTTGCCTCTTAGAATCCTTGGCTTCCTTCAAGATTCAGCTCAACTTCTATCTTCTTCAGTCTTTCTGGAGTCTCCCCAGTTGCTAATGCCTTCCCCATGAGATTGTCTGCCGTGTTCAGCTGTAGCTGACTCTTCATAACTCCTTCTGGGCTTTTCTTGGCAAAGTTACTGGAGTGGTTTGCTATGTCCTTCTTTAGCTAATTTTACAGGTAAGGAAACTGAGACAAATCAGGTTAAGTGACTTGCCCAGGGTCACATGGCTGGTAAGTATCTGAGGCCAGATTTGAACTCAGAAAGATGAGCCTTCCAGGCTTCGCACTCCATCTTCTGTGCTGTCACTATTATCCCCATTTTACAGCTGAAAAAACTGAGGCAGGCAGAAGTTAAGTGACTTGTCCAGGGTCATATGGCTAGTTTTTATGTCAAGTGTCTGAGGCCGGATTTGAACTTGGGTCCTCCTGACTCCAGGGCCAGTGCTCTATTCACTGCGCCACCTAGCCACCCCAGTTTGTGAGTTCTGAGGCTGGATTTGAACTCAAGTCTTCCTGGACTCCAGGCCCAGTGCTCTAGTCACTGCACCACCTAGCTGACTTCTGCCTTTCATCTCCTCTGTATTTATCTTGTTTATACCTAATTATTTGCATCTTGTTTCCCCCAATAGAATGCATGCTGCTTGAGTGAAAGAATCATTTTTCTTCCATTCATTGCATCTCAACGCTAAGGACAATGCCTGGAGCATAGTAAGCTTCTTTACTGACATACTCTGCCCTGTCTCTGGTCCTCTTACTTATCTTTCTGCTCCTTCTTGGTCTCATTTTTTTCTAGTGCTTCTTCTTCTGACTGTCTCCTAAGTGTGGATGTACTCCATGGTTCTGTCTTTAGTCCTCCTTTTTTTCTTCCTCTATGATCTTTTATCTATCTACCTATCTATCTGTCTACCCATTCATTAATTTGTTTTTAGTTTTCAACATTCACTTCCATACTATTTTGAGTTCTAAATTTTCTCCCCTACCCTCTCTTCTCCCCTCTCCAACATGGCGTGCAATCTGATACAGGCTCTACTTATGCATTCATATTAAACATATTTTCACAGAACCAATGGGAGAAGCCATGAGAAAGAACAAACAACAACAACCAAAAAAAAGATTAAATAATATGCTTCCATCTACACTCAGACTCCATATTTCTTTTTCTGGATGTGGATAGCATTTTCCATCATGAGTTTTTTGGAGCCGTCTTAGATCCTTGCATTGCTGAGAAGAGATAAGTCTATCAAAATCAGTCATCACACAATGTGCATGTTATTGTGTACAATGTTCTGTGGTTCTGTTTGTTTCACTCAGCATCAGTTCATGTAAGTCTTTCCATGTTTTTCTGAAATCCATCTGCTCATCATTTTTTATGGAACAATAGTATTCCATCACATTCACATACCATAACTTGTTCGGCCATTCCCCAATTGATGGTCATCTCCTCAACTTCCAATTCTTGGCTACCACAAAAAGAGCTGCTATAAGTATTTTTGTACATGTGGGTCCTTTTACCATTTTTATGATCTCTTTGGGATGCAGTCCTAGAAGTGGTATTGCTGGGTCCAAGGGTATGCACAGTTTTATAGTCCTTTGGGCATAGTTCCAAATTGCTGTTCAGAATGGTTGGATCAGTTCACAACTCTACCAACAATGTATTTGTACTTCAATTTCAATTTTCCCACATCTCCAACATTTATTATTTTCCTGTTTTGTCATGTTAGCCAATCTGTGATGTGGTACCTCAGCGTTGTTTTGATTTGCATTTCTCTAAACAATAGTGATTTAGAGCATTTTTCTTTTTTTTTTAAATTAATTTATTTTTTGTTTTCAACATTCACTTACATAAGTTTTAAACTCCCCCCTTCCTCTTCCCTTCTGAAGATGGCATGAAATATGATATGCCTCTATACTCATATTCCTATTAAACACATTTTCACATTAGTCATGCTGCATAGAAGAATTATAATGAATAGGAGAGACTATGAGAAAGAAAAAATGAACCAAAACAAAAAAGAAAATAGTTTTCTTCACTCTACATTCTGGCTCCATAGTTCTTTCTCTTGATGTGGATGGTGTTTACCATCATGAGTCCTTTGTAACTGTTTTAGGTCCTTGCATTGCTGAGAACGGCTAAGTCTATCAAAATCAGTCATCGCACACTGCGGCTGTTTCTGTAAACAATGTTCTCCTGGTTCTGCTCACTTCACTCAGCATCAGTTCATATAAATCTTTCTAGGATTTTCTAAAGCCCTCCTGTTCATAATTTCTTATAGCATAATAGTATTCCATCACATTCATATACCACAACTTGTTCAGCCATCCCCCAATAGATGGGCATCGTCTCAGTTTCCAGTCTTTGGGACAGCAGTGGCGAAGCAGGTGGCATGGAGTGCCAGGCTGGAAGTCAGGAAAACCTGAGTTCAAATCCAGCCTCAGTCATTTGTTAGCTGTGTGATCCTGAGCAAGTCCCTTTACCTTGTTTGCCTCAGTTTCCTCATCTGCAAAATGAGCTGGAGAAGGAAATGGCAAACCACTCCAGTATCTTTGCAAGAAGGTCAAGAAGAGTCAGACACAACTGAAATGATTCAAGAACAGAAAAAAATCTCCCCATCTGAGAAAAATAATTTTTTCTTCAAATTTCTTTTATTTTTTTGCTTTTTTTTTGGAGGGGCAATTGGGGTTAAGTGACTTGCCCAAGGTCACATGGCTAGTAAGTGCTAAGTGTCTGAGGTCATATTTGAACTCAGGTGCTCTTGGTGTCAGGACACCTCCAGGGCTGGTGCTCCACTCACTGTACCACCTAGCTGCCCCTTCAAATTTCTTTATTGTTTTTTGCCTGGGTCTCTTTTGCCATGATCACATTCTATATAATGTCAATAAATGAATGAATGAATAAGCATTTATTAGGTAATTATTACATGCAGAGTACTGTAATGGGGGGGATACAAGCAGATAAAATAATCCCTGCTCCCAAGGGGCTCACATTCAGTGGAGGAAACCTCACATAGGGAGGACTTCAGCTCCAAGTCACATGGAAAGGACTGAGGGGACAGCAGCAAGGCAGATGGTAAAGGCTCTTCTTTAGTGTTGTTTCCACTGTTTCTGGTGATAATGAACCATTTGACAATGCCGAGGACTTGGATGGCAAGAACTTTCTTTTCTGAATCTTTAGTAGCTATGGCTATGGTCCATGCAGGATCATGGATTTAGAAGTGAAAGGGAACTGAGAGACTGTCATCGAGTCAACCATGCTAATTTTATAGATGGGGAAACAGACGCACCAAGAGACTGTGACTTGTCCAGGTTTCACCATTTTAAATGTCTAAGGTGGGAATTGAATCTAGGTATTCCTAACTCTACTCCAGTGCCCTATCCATCACACCATGCTGCCTCTAAAGGACAGTATCATACTAATTTTACATGTGCTTTCTTCCCTTTTTGAGTCATTTCAGTTGTGTCTGACTCTTTGTGACCCCATTTGAGGTTTTCTTGGCAAAGATACTGGAGTGGTTTGCCATTTCCTTCTTTGGCTCATTTTGCAGATGGGGAAACTGAGGCAAACAGGGTTAAGTCACTTGCTCAGGGTCCCACAGCTAGTAAGAGTCTGAGGCTGGATTTGAATTCAGGAAGATGAGTTTTCCTGACTTCAGGCCTGGCACTTTATCCACTGTGCTACCTAACTGCTCCCTTCTTGTAGACAGAGACAAATAAAGACAGAGAGAGCTGTGCTGTGCTGGAAAAAACATTAGACTGGTAATTAGTATTCTAGTCCTGCCTTGACCCTGTAAAAACCTTAGGGAAATCCCATGTTCTCGAGGGATTTGCCTTCTATTGAGGGAAACAACATAAACATGTATTTTTGTTGTTGTTTAGCCAATTTAGTCACGTCTGGCTCATTGTGACCTCATTTGGGGTTTTCTTGGCAAAGATACTAGAGTGCTTTGCCATTTCCTTCTCCAGCTCATTTTATAGGTGAAGAACTGAGGCAAAAAAGGTTCAGTGACTTATTCAGGGTCACACAGTTAGTAAGTGCCTGGGGACCAAATTTGAACTCAGGTTTTCCTGACTCTGGGCCTGGCACTCTATCCATTGTACCACTACCTAGCTATCCCTTGGTGACATATTCCTGACACATGGGGAGAGGGAGAGAGAGAGAGAGGCAGAGGCAGATATAGAGAGAGAAACATTTAAGACAGAGACAGAGAGAGAAAGTCATTTGTAGAACATGTGACAAAGTGGGGAGATCGCTGGACTTGGAATCAGGAAGACCTGATCTTTAGAGTCAGAGCACCAGAGCTCAAATCTCAGGGTAGCTACTTATTGCCTGTATGAATTTTATTTAGTCATTTTAACCCCTCCCTGGGGTTCAACTTCACCATCTGCAAAAATGAAAGAGTTGGACTAGAATGACCTTTGAGATCTCTTCAGCTCCCAAATCTATGACCAAGATGTTGGGTAAGTCTCTGTCCTTTTTCAGTCTCAACATCTTCATCCATAAAACCAGGATAATATTAATAATGATAACTAGATAACTTTTGGGTTGCTGGAGCACTTTCTCTCCCCATTTCATTTGATCCTGCCAGTGATCCTGTAAGGTAGGTGCTGATGTTATTCCTATTTTACAGATGATGATAATAATAACTTTAGTACTTACCTCACAAGGTTTTATAATGGTCAGATGAGATTATATTGTAAAAGACTTTGCAAGTCCTTAAAGCACCATATAAATGTCAGTTATGTCAACTGGACCAAACCAGTCTCTTACTGTGGATGGCTGGAGCCAAACAGAGCAGGCTAGAGACAACAGAGTCAGGAATCAAACCAAAGTTTAACTTCAGAGTGAGGAAAATGACTTGCAAGCAAGAATACATGTGCCTGGGCCTTGCCCCTAGTGGGGGCACCCAAGGCTGTGTGAGGAGATCTCAATACTTATACCAATGCCTATGCAGTGAGATGTAACCCTGACAAAGAAGGGACAAGTTTGAGTCGTTGCAGGGCTTCATGATCCAAACATGGGTACTTGTCTGAGCTTGTTTCCTCCCATTGGACTGTGAGCTCCTTGAGGACAAGGACTATCTTTTTAAAAAAATTTATTTATTTACTTTTAGTTTACAACATTCAGTTCCACATTCCCAGGAGTTCCAAATTTTCTCCCCCTCTCTCTCCTCCCCCTTTCCCCCATGGCGGCATGCAATCTAATATAGGTTCTACAAATACCTTCACACTAAACATTAGTTAAGTTGTAAAGAAGAATTATAACTAATGGAGTGAACAATGAGAAAGAAGGAACAAAACAAAACACAAAAGAGAGAGAGCAATTGGTTTGCTTCAATCTGCATTCAGATCTGTAGTTCTTTCTCTGGATGTGGATATCCCTTTCCATTCTGAGTCTTTTGGAGTTTTCTTATAACCTTGCATTACTGAGAGGAGCCCAGTCTATCAAAGTTGCAAGGACTATCTTTTACCATTCTTTGTAGCCTCAGTTCTTAGCACCAGTGCCTGGCACATACTAGGCACTTCATAAATGTTTCATGATGGACTAGTTGTGTGGCCTTAGACAAGTGTCTTAATTTTACTGGGCCTAGATTTCCTCATCTGTAAAATGAGGTTGGACTAGGTTTTTCTAACATCTCTTCTACCTCAAAAGTCCTATGGCTTTATGAGGATTTACTTGTCTTTATTTATGAAATCATCAACCTTATATCTTACATGTCAGGTAGTCAGCTAGAGTTTATTAAGCACCCACTATTGTGCCAGGCACCCCACTAAGATCTACTGATGAATTGGGTGAAACTCACTAAATCATAGGATCGTTGAGTCCAAGTAGCAATGGTTCTTAGAGAGTGAAAACTGATGCCTAGAGAGTTTAAGTAATTTGTTGGGGGTAACCTAGGTAGTAAGTAGTAGATGAGAGATTTGAATCTAGCTCCCCATTCTCCAAAACCAGACTCTTTTAATTACGAATCTCTGCAAGGAACCCATTCCATGCATAGCCTGTAGAGGGGGTGTGATATAGTGAGAGGATGGGAACCAGCTAGCCTGAGATGGAAAGACTTGGGTTCCAGTCTTGCTTCTGATACTGACTGACTGACCCCTGGGCAAGTCACTTAAGCTCTTAAGATCTCAGGCAGTTCTCTAAACCTAGATGCTGCAGAGCAAGTGCTGATCTTCATGGACCAGGGGAAGTTTCCACATAAATAAATACAAAAATCACAAGCTCAGTACCAAACCACCCCCTCCCAAAACTCAAGGTTTTGTGAGAGACTTTAGGGTGATTTATGAAACTTGTTCCCTGCTTGTCAGTCTTGTAAAAAAGATGTAGCAGCGTTCCCTAAAACTCCACCAGACTCTCCACCATCTCAAAGACAATAAATAGTCTTGCTGAGTCAGAAATGTTGAAAGCCTGGGGACCAGGAAGCTGAGGATGCAGCTCAAAAGTCACTGCAGTGAGAATGAAGCTTCTAAAAATGTGCACTGTTATGTAATCCAGGGGAATGGATGGAAAAGTACTAGCTGGTGTGATGAGCAGGTCTCTCACTGCCTCTGACTCACTTAGGCAGCCTTTTGAGTTAGAGATGCTTTTTCAGAAAAGCCAGAACAAAACCCATTCATTCTCCAAAGTTCCCAAAACATAGGAGAGAGACCAAGTTCCGCAGATAAGGCCTAGAAAAGATGGTTCCAGCCTATCTAGACCACATTGGGAACCAGGTAAAGTTCGTTTTAGGTTGCCTTTTCTTTTTTTCCATTCTTAAAAAAAAAGTCTCCCTGCCCCTCCATCCCCCCGTGAACAAGAATCTATTTTCTCTTCCTCTCTGCTCTCTTCCTTCCACTAAAAAAGAAAAGAAAAAACCTTATTACAAATATTCACAGTCAAAACAAATTCCCTCATTTGCCACATCCAAGACATGTGTCAGCCTGCATTCCCCCCGAGTTTGCCCTCTCTCTGTCAATAGGTTACCCTCTTTTTTCAGTGCCTTTCTGTTGTTTATTTTCCTTTTTCCCAGAACCAAGCACAAGTATGCTATGCCTTATTGTCCAAGGATATCCATTGTGCTACCATCGGTACTTGTGTCTCAGATGGTACCCTAGGCTCCCTTAAGACCTCATCTGTCTCCTGATACTTTCCTTCATCATCATCATCATCAATCATCATCAATAGCATTTTTATAGCACCTACTTATGTGCCAAGCACTGTGTTAAAAGCTTCAAAAATGATCTCGTTTGATCTTCATGGGTAGATCCCTTGGAGGTAATATAGCCCAATCTCCTCCATTTGCAGATGAGGAAAAATGAAACAAATCTTGAGATTTGCCAAGGCCACAGGACTAGTGGCAAGAACAGGGACTTGAACGCAGGTCTTCTGATTCCCAGTACAGGGGTGCCACTGTGTCCAAAATTATCCTGTTAGAGATAGATTCCTTTAGGTTAAACATTGACTTTTTCTAGTTAATGAAAAAATATTCCTGAGAGTAGCTAAGTATTATATGCTATCTAGCATTTTAAAATTTTATTAATTTTTAATTTCAGTTACAAATTCTCTCTTTCCCTCTACTCCCCTACCCATTGAAAAGGCAAGAAATATGATACTCATTATGCATATGAAATTGTGTAAAACATTTCCATGTTAACCATGTTGTGGGGAAAAAAAGTAAGAAAAATAGAAAGAAAAAAGAAAGAAAAAATATGCTTCAGTCTACTCTCAGTCCATTAGTTCTCTCTCTGTAGGTGGATAACATTTTTCTTCATGAGTCCTTTGGAGTTGTCACGGAGCATTATATTGATTGGAGTTGTTAAGTCTTCCACAGTTTGATTATCATTACAATATTGTTGTTACTGTGTACAATATTCTCCTGTTTCTGCTTGCTTCACTTTGCATTAGTTCATATAAATCTTCCCAGGTTTTTCTGAAAGCATCCTACTCATCATTGTTCAACACAATAGTATTTCATCACAATCATGTACTACAACTCATTCAGCCATTCCCCAACTGATGAGCATCTCCTCAGGTTCTAATTCTTTGCCACCACTGAAAGAGCTGTTATTAATATTTTTGTATGGATAGATCTTCTTCCTTTTTCTTTGCTCTCTTTGGGGTATAGACCTGGTATGCTATAACATTTTAAGAATGCTATGAAAAAGGCAATGTCAGGGGGGTCAGGTAATCTGAATTCCAGGTCCTCACTTATCACTAGCTACCTCTATAACTGAACTTCAGCAAGTAAGTCATTTCCTTTCTCTGGTCACCTATAAAATGTGGAGTCCAGACTAAAGGATTTATCTCTAGGGTTCCTTCCTGATTTGCAATCTATTATCTCTACATTATTATTTTGTTAGTTTTCAGCAGCAGGGAGACCCAAGGCAATATGAAAGCAGTGGGTTCTCAGAGAGGAAGAAGATAGTTCACTCTGAGTAGGTAGGGAAAAGGGAAGAGTAAAGGCAAGGAAGGAAGAGTCAAGAAACTTCTTATAATTTTGCTTAGGACTAGTCCTAGAATTAAATGGTTTGGAGAATGATCTCTGTTCTCTAGTCTTGCCTTTGGAGATCTGGCCTCCATAACTTGGTGTTCATTAGTGTTTGATATTCATGAGATAAAAGCATCATAGATTTAGAGCTTAAAGGGACTCAAGAGGCCATCTAGTGCAATCCTTTCATTTTACAGATGAGGAAACTGAGGTTCAGAGAGAGGTTAGGTGTGTTGCCCAATGTCACATAGGAGGCAAGTAGTAGGGGGGGATTCAAACCCCAATCTGGCACCCATTGAGGAGGAAACTGAGAGTTAGAGAGTGGCAAAGGGACACACCAAAAGTTATTGTCCAAAGTGGAACTTGAATCCAGATTCCTGTGTTCAAATCCAATGCCTTCGGGTAAAGAGAAAATTCCCAGACACTTAAATGTTAGGTGCGGGGTGAAATCTTATTTCTAAAAGTTGATCTTCACTCACCGTCTTCCCTCTCTTCTCCAAGGTTAATCTGGGACTTACTAAGCAAGGAGGGGGCTGGAAGATCTTCTCATAGGGAAGTCAGTGCTGTTGTAAATAATGAATAGTCTCAGGCATTATTCATGGGTGCCTGGGAAGTGACCACAACTGCTAAGCTACTAGAGATAAAAATAAAAGTAATATTGTCCTTTCCCTCAAGGAACTTCCAATCTAATGGGAAGACAACACATAAAATGGAGATGAGAAGGTGGGGGAGGGTAGTGCCACTATAATTAGAGTATATAAAAGGTATTGATAGGTTTCATCCCTGTCCTCAAGGGAGCTGCACTCTGACCTGCAAAATAGGACAGACCACGAGAGGTGGGTGGGCAATTTGGAGGTCAGGAAAAAGAGGAGTGAGACAAGAAGCTAAAAAGGACAAAACAGCACAGGATGTGGGAAGTGTGCAGGTAAGCCACAACTATTTCTACTGGCACCTGTAACTCTCCTGGGGAAATATATCTGGCTCACCTGTCAGTGATAACTGAGACATTTCTGAGGGCAGAACTTTCACCCTGGACATATTGAACTCTTTGAAGACACTGGCTTTTTAAGAATGCTTGGAAGACTGCACTATTCTTTAGCAGTAAGAATAAAGCAATGAGCAGCAGTCAGAACCATTCAGGAATGAAATGTACCTTCCAATGTACCTAAATTACTCTCAGGGAACAATTCCTGCCTTGGGAAAAATTGGACTAATTTTCTGGGAATAGTGAAGGTGAAACTGTTGGCAAATTTAAAGGTCTAATAAATACAGAATATTCTCCATTCTCCTTTGCCTCCTTCACTACTTACCTGCCACTGGGTTCCTGGAATGGAGGTGTGATATGGTTAGTCTAGAGACTCATTATCACTGAGGTCAGTTAATCAATGAGCATTTATCAAGGGCCTATTAAGTTCCAGGGACTATGCCAGATACTGAAGATGGGAACCCCCATTCCCCCAACAAACCAAGAGATAGCTCCTGCCCTTAAGGAGCTTAATTCTATTAGAGGAGATGACATTGGGCATTTGAGGGAGAGGGAGGAGGGCATTTGAGGTCATTCTTAACTAGACTTGTAAGATCCAAGCCAAAAGCATTACTTCGGGGTCACTGCCTTGAGGTGCAAGTAGGTACCAAGTAGATGTGATCGAACATTCTGGCAACTTCAGGACTTGTGTAAACTTGACATAGAGATAAGTAGGTCAGACCAAATACTATTTGTAATATATAAATAATAGCTAAACCATTTGCTTATATGTCAACAAATCAATTAAGGACAAGAAGTTTTCAGTTTGCAGAGGTTATGGTGTAAAATTCCATTTGTTAGTTGATAGGAAGTCAGAATTTATTTTCTCATGGAAGGCTGATAAGTGAAGGTCTGACTGGAGTCATAGGCTCTTCAGTGACAGTCAATTATCTATGTTTCTCAAAGATTCTTTCCAATGGCTGTTAATTGTCCAAATCTTTATTGGAGTCAGAAGACCTGGGTTGGAATCTTGGCCCTTCTACTTATTTCCTGAGGGACCCTGGACAAGTCGCTTAACATTTCTGGGGCTCAGTTTCCTCATCTTTGAAATGAAGGCATTAGATTAGATGACCTTTTAGGTCATATCTATCCACTGTGCTGCTAGCTGCCTCCCAGATCCATAGCAAGAAAATGCCCCCAAATCTGTGGCAAGTCTATGACCGTGGTAGAAATTAGCTCTAGGTTTTCTTGGCTCCTAAGGACCACTGCCCCAGCTTCACTGTCAAAAAAGATCTCTTGTTCCTCAAATACCTCACAAAAGCTTTATTAGGACTTCTTTACAATTATGCTGTTATTCCTTGTGTCATCATTACTGGTGTGCAACTTTCCTCTGTAATAGATAGAAAACCTCTCAAAAACAAATTCTTTATTGCATCGTTCTATCCTAGTACAGTGCATTGAAGCCAGTAAGTACTTAATAAATGTTTGTTAAATCAATAAATTAATGATTCGATGGGTCAGTGCTATTACCAACCTCTCTGCTCATCACTTTACAGGAGTGAGAAGCACAATTCAGGCAACTAGGAGGAAAGGCACACAAGGGAAACAGAGCTGAGTTACTCAAGACTGGAAACACTGATATTGTGTTACTGCTAAGTCATATGCACGTAATTAAATGGTTTGCACAATGGTGGGACCAGAAATGACAGGACTGTTTATTTTACAGTAATTATAGTAGGTTAAACAAACAGCATTTTTAGCCTCCCTGCTATATGCATCATATCTCAATTAGATATTGCATATTTCTTACAGCATTAACTTAGAGTAGTAGTTCCGAAAAGGATGTCAAGAAGCTATCTGAGTCAATGGATGTATAGCTGCGGCTATGGGGGTTGGGGGAGGCATTGCTAGTGTGACCACTGCCACCAAGGATATGATTCACTGTTTGAGATAATCTGTCAGCCTACTGGTGATGAGTCATGCCTCTTCCTCTTTTGTTCCTGACCTCGCTCCTCCAAGATTCTTCCTCCATCTCCTTTTTGCTCTCAAACTCTATTTATGACAAACTAGTTCACTGGATTGTTTACCTTTGTGATTTCCTGGCTTTGACCTTTGGCTGATCTTTGCTTGAATCTAGTATTGAATCATTTCCTTTATCCCCTTCTACTGCACTCCCCCTCCCCAGACCTGCTGTCTTTTTCTCATTTTCAAAGTGTCTTTCTTTATTCCAGATCCAAGCAAAGGTCTAGACTTAGCATGGTTTTAGAGGCATGAATTTTTTTTCTGAAGTTATTTTTCTCATTCATCCCATTTTCTTTCTTCTTCTTTTTTTTTTTGGTTTGTTTTATTGTGTTTTGCTTTTATGGTACATTTTCAGATTATCAACACTCGGTGAGCACTACCTTCTGACAAAGTGCTATAAACATTTAGGCAAAACTACAGTGACCTCATCTGAAAGTGCGTGCAACGTTCCACAGATGGAGACCTTATACCTCTCTAGTTTAAGAAGTATTTTATTTTTTAATGAACACACATCTCTTGCTGCCGTACTTCACCCCCATTTAAAAAGAGAAAAGAAAAACAAAACAAATATACATTGTAAAGCAAAATAAAAATTTGTTTTGCTTGAATATTCACATACATACATATATGTATATGTGTGTAATATACATATATACTTACAGTGTGTTAGTAAAATGGAAAGAGCATTGGACTTGGAGTCAGAATGCCTGGGTTAAAAATCTCAGCTTTCTCATTTATTAGCGCTATGACCATGGCCAAGTCATTTAATCTGAATGTCACTTTCCTCATTTGTAAAACAGGAAAGATAATACATTTATTTATCCCATGTGTACTATTTCTCTCAAATGAGATACTTATCACTTTGTCAGCCTAAAGTACTATATAGTAGATTATTATTATTATTATTATTATTATTATTATCATCATCATCATCATTATCTTTTCTCAGTTAGCATGGTATGTCAGCAAGAGGGATAGGCAAATTCTAATTACTTTTATACAACATTGGACAAATCACCTTATGTCTTTGGGCCTTAGTTTCCTCATCCTAAAAATGAGAGGCCTGCACTAGAGGATGACTAATGTTCCTTTCAGCTCTAAAATTCTATGACATCAGTTAAAATAGCCACTTAATGTATTTTGGAGCTATCTTACGGAACCCGAATTCTTAGTCTTTCTTAAGTTGTTGAGACTAGTACTTACACTGTCCTTATTGTTTGACAAAAAGATGTCTTAAAGTCTTTTTAATTTCTCTAATCACATTCTATATCCATGTTTATTGATTTGTGCATATTTAAATAAAAACAAGTGCATTTATCATTAATATTTGCTTATGACTTGACCAAAGATCAACATTTTTGCATTCCCAGTCTTGACCTTTCAGTTATCTGGTTCCTTACCTCTTTGTCTTTCTGCCATTCATGTCTTGTCAATGCTCAATTCTTATCCATGGTTCATCTCCCAGTCTTGACCTTTCAGTTATCTAGTTCCTTACCTCTTTGTCTTTCTGCCATTCATGTCTTGTCAATGCTCAATTCTTATCCATGGTTCATCTTCCACCATCCATCCACCTTCTCTGCTCCTACTTCCACCCTGCCGAATACTGCTGGAGGAAGTTATGTAACCATGATGACAGGATCTACTATATAGTAACATTATCTTATCTCCACTAAGCCCTCAGTATTGCACATCAATCTTATTATTCTTTAATAGAATTTTGAAAATCTCTCTCCAAGCCCCAACTGTTCCGACTCTCTCCGAAGATAACTTACCCTCTTACTTTCTTGAAAAAATGGAAGCTGTCTAACTAGAGCTCCCTAATTTCTTTTCCTCCACAGTGAAATTCCTCTCTACACCTTTGACTATCTTTTTCCTTTTCTCTAGATTCAGAGGATAACTGTAGATGGCCCACAATACAGTGGGAGACCTCGACCTTGTTTAAGCTAAGGTCTTTTAAGCTACATTTTCACTTTGACTGAGGCAATGCCCATTCAGTGGTTAGGGATGTTTAAGAAGTTAGCCAAGGGATGGCCCTTTTAATAATAAAAATAATTCAGACTGGGAGGAGAAGACACTCAGGGTTTCTGGCCAAAAGAGAAACAATTACTATTTACTTTCATTCTTCAGGGCCCAAATAAAAATCATTTAAGTGGGGCTTTACCATTTATTGTTGGCCAGTCCATGAGAACCAGAGTAAATTGGGTTAAAGCATGGTCTTTAAGAAAGATATCTAACCGGGAAACCCCGAATTGTCTAGGTAGGTTTTAGTTTTCAAAATTTACCTTCCTTTGAGCAGATCACCCTCAGGTAACAGCATTTGGGCAACTCAGCTCCTCCTCTCCTCTGTTCTGCTCTCCTCTCTCGACATGGGGTATCATGATCTTATCTTATCTGCCCAAAAGAAGGTAAATTTTGATGGCAAATATATTGGGGTTTCCTGGCTAGATTTCTTTCTTAAAGACCATGTCTTAAACCCAATTCGCTCCGGTTCTCATGGATTGGCCAACAATAGGTTCCTACCCAAACACCACTTAATAGTTATTATTTGGACTCTGACAACTCTGAGTGAAAGTAATTACTAATTGTTTCTCTTTTGGTCAAAAACCCTGAGTGTCTTCCTTTCTCAGTCTGATTTTTTTTTTGGGGGGAGATTAAAGGGACCATCCCTTGATTCATCTTTTAAATAACCCTAATCACTGAATGGGCTTTGTTTCAGTCAAAGTGAGACTGTAGCTTAAAAAGACCAAAGTCTCCTGCTGCATTGTGGGCCATCTCCTGTTGTTCTGACCTATATTTGGCCACTGGACCCAGGTGGCTCCAGAGGGTAAAGTGAGGCTGGTGACTGCATAGCCCTCCCTCACTTAAATTCAGAATTCATTTGCAAGCTATGGCATCATCTTCCTGATGTCATGGTCCTCATTGAGAATGAAGGACAAACCTAATCCTTCCTTGTCAAGATTCTCTGGTTTGCATTTAAATTTGTGGCTATGGAGTGATAGGGAGCCCATTACATTCTAGTTTTACAGAACTGTAATTCTTAGTTTGTTTGGTTTTTTCCCCCTCTTCTCTGTCTCTCTTTAAGTTCTACCCACCAGGTCTAGCTAGATTGTGGAATCTTCTCCCCAGGAAGGAAAGAGCTGCCCATGAATATGAAAAGGCTTGGTTGTCATCTTTTCTGGAGAAGAAGAAGTTAATGAGATTGATGAGAAAGGTGTTTTATCCGCTGTGCCTAGGAAATTTCACAGGGTATGACATCTATACATTTTTAACCTCTTTTTTGAGGGGAAGGGGAGTGGTGTTCTGAGGATTGCTAAGAAAGCACACATTGAGATTTCACATATGGTTGCCCCTGACATTATTGTTGTTGTTATTTTTCATCCTTTGTTTTCAAAGAGGACTGATGACATCAGGAGGGTGATGTTTTGATTTGCATGAATTGGATTTAAGTGAGGCAGGAATGTGCAAAATCACCAGCCTCACTATTTCCTCTGGGGCCATCTGGGTCCAGTGGCAAGACATCAGTCAAGACAACTGGAGATGGCCCCAGATGCAGTGGGAGACCTTGGCCTTTTTAAGCTAAGGTCTCAGCTTGTCTGAGGCCACACTCAATTCAGAATTAAAGGCCAAGTAAGAATTGAGGGAAAAAATGACATATTTTTCCTTCATGAAAGAAGAGAAAGAAGACCCTCAGTTTTGTTATCACATACCTAAGCAAAGCTTAGCATCTAGGGGTTTGGTTGGATTTTGACACCCCCTCCTTTCCTTTTTAAATGCATTGTCTGATGTTAGGGTCCATTGTCTAGCACCCAGGCAACATAATCTCAGAGACAAGAGTATATTATTTTTGTGCAATACCCATTGTCAAACTGTTGAGTCACTCTGTAACAACACTGAACAATTGCGGTGGAGGGGAGATGGTGGATCTCAATTCAGCTTAGATTCTAGGTCAATCTTTTTATCTCTTATAAACTAGGAAGAAAACAATAATAACATTAGCTGGTGTTTACAAAGAACAAAATAATGGTTTGTATTCCTGAATCCTTTTATGGTTCCTTTCATATAGATTATATCAAGTGACTGTGACGATCATCCTGGGAGGTTGAGCCTGACATGAAAAAATTCAGAGACTTGCTTGAATTCATACAGTAAATAGTGGAACTTGGTATTCCTCAGATCCAGGCATTCCTCAACCAGCGCTTCTCCCCAGATACACTCAGACTGCTTTTTCTACAGAGAAATTGTAACCTGAGTGAAAAAGACCCAGTGTATGAACCTTTGCAAACTCCTCATGCCATTGGTGTGTCAGAAACTTTCCCCAGATTCCCAAAATAACTAGGGGCATCAAGCTATAGGAGTTTCATTAGAGAAACTGTGAAATATGCTAACTAAAATAAAATGAACTGATCCATAAGTCAAAGCCTGAGAGGAGAGAGAACTGGTCTGGGAACCAGGAAGACCTGAGTCTACCCCTACTTCTGACTTATGTTGACTGTGTCATCCTGGACAAGTCACTTAACCTCTAAGTGTTCAAAGCAATTCCCACATCTATGAATTATAGCTGTGTGGTGCAATGGATAGAGCTCTAGAATTGGAGTCAGGAAGACCTGAGTTCAAATGTGGCCTCAGATAATTACTAGTTGTGTGATCCTGGGCAAGTCACTTAACCTTTTTTGCCTCAGTTTTCTCTATCTCTGCTGAGAAAACCCCAAATAGGATCATGAAGATTTGGACGTGACTGAAATGACTGAACAACGACAATAAATTGCAGAGAAGGTACAGATTTTCAGTATGAGAGGAAGACCATTACCTAAATCACCAAACTCACAGGACCAATCCATAAGTCAGAGGCAGAACTCGGAGGGAAAAAGAATAATGGTAAATTGAGCTGTGATTCAGGCATGGAAGGGTACAACAGAAGGAGTAGCTTGGCAGTTAGGAGACCTGGATCAAGTCCCTCCCCTGAAGCTATCTGTGTAACTTTTGCAAAGTCCTTTTAACTCTCTGAAACTCAGTGTCCTCTTATGTAAAGTGAAAGGGTGAGGCTGGATGACTTCTGAGGGTCCCTTCAGTTCTAGATCTGTGAGCCTCAGTAAAGTTTATGGCATCTTGACCAGTACAGTTTGGAATAGGTGAATTCCCCTTTTGCATCTCATTTTCCCCAGTGTTTATTCCAGTGCCTGGCACACAGTAGGGGCTTAATAAATGTTCATTGGCTGGCTGCCTATGGAAGGGGGGGTGGTTGCTACCATTACTTCTCTTGTGAGAAGATAGCAAAGAAAGTATCAAATGCCTGACTCTTTTAGACATTTTGAGTTGGATGTCTTGGGCAACTTAAATTCAATACGTCCTAAACATCATTATTTTCCATCTATTCTGAATATATATGTCTATAGTCATTAGCAGGTCATCTCCTAAATTAGAATGAGAGCTCTTTGAGGTCATGGACTGTGTCTTTGCCACTCTATATCTCCAGAGCTTAGCTTACTTAGCTTACTATTACACACAGTAATCACATAATGAATATTTGTTGACCGTCTGGCTACTCAAATTGGTCATCACAGGGCATCTGTACTTTGGTGGTATGGCCATTGGTACAATATCCAGGGCTCATCTCGAGCATTTAGGAGCTCAGTGTTATCAGTTGACCTAAGGCTCATTATAGGCTCAGCTATTTTAAGAGTAGAAAAAAAAAAGAGTAGAAGTAATGTGATATAGTAGGAAAAAAATCATTGGATCTGATGTCAGGGGAAACTCAACTTGAACAATTTGAATCCAGCTCTATTCTTTGCAATGTCTGTGTGACCTTAAAAAAATTACTCATCCTCTCTGACCCTCAGTTTCTCCATATGTAAAAAGGGATACGACACCTAACATTTTAAAATAGGATCATACATTTAAAGTTGGAAAGGACCCCAAAGGTCTTCTATTACAACACAACATATTAAAGACAAGTAATTGAGGCCCGAGAAGTTAAGTGACTTGTCCAAGGATCCGGATCCAGGATCAAATTGTTGTAAAGGCCAAATGAAATAATATATGTGAAAAATGATTTGTAAATTGTTATACTGACCACACATTCTAGATTTTTGGAATTGTCCTAATTTCAAAAGAAAAAAAACAGCTATCCTTTTATTAAGGCTTTCTCAAAGGAATAACATTTGTCAGACCATGTGTCCTGATTTTTGGTTTGGTAAATATGGGCACCATATGGTACATCTCTGGAGATACAAAGACAAGCTAACTCACATTTATATTGCACTTTAAGTTTACAAGTGTTTTCTAAGCAGCAGTTCTGAGAAGTAAGTAATTCTGAGAGTTGTTAGCTCCATTTTACAGATAAAAAAGCCAAGAGCCTGAGAAATTTCCCAAAGTACCTGCCCATGGTTATACAGTTGGAAAATATCAGAGCTGGAATTCAAATACAGGTCTCCCGAGTCCAAGTGCCTGTTATGCAATATCTCCTGATGGTGAGATTCTCTCTTTTCATGGAATTTAAAGCCTAATCTTATCACATTTAAATGAATAATTAATTGTTTCCTAGGCAAATTTTAATAAGAGCCAGAGAGCAAGTCTTTTGCTTTATCTGCCAAATCTTTTCCTTTAGTACCTTGTCAGTAAACATGATAAAATTAAAGCTTTACTTAAAAGATACAATATTTCCTATTCAGTCCATTTTTACGTATTTGGAGATATTTTGAGGCTTTAGCAACTTGCTTTTTGGGAGCTGGACAACCTTCTTCCTTGGAGAACAAGGACATAAAAAGTCTTAACTCTCTAAATATAAGATATGGGGCAATTTTAGGACAAATTCTCTCACAGATCAGTAAATAATGGCTGTTCAAATGTGGACTGATTGCTCATAATACCTTCAGAAGTCCCACATCAAAAAATCCTAGAGTTTTAGATTATCAGGGTTAGAAGGGGCCTTAGTAACCATTTAATTCATTTTTTAATAGCTGAAGAAATTGAGGCATTATGGGGCAATCAGCCATTCAAAACAAAAGTGCTCTTTAAGTACCTACTATATACTAGGTATGATGCTATATATTAGTATGATGCTAAACCCAGTTATACAAAGAAAGGTAAAAGACATTGCCTGCTCTCTAGGAGCTTACAATTTAATTGAGGAAGACAACATGCAAACAACTATGTATGAACAAGATATATTCAGGATAAACTGGAAATAATAAACAGAGGAAAGGCACTAGCATTAAAAGGGGGACGAAGAAAGGCTTCTTGCAGAAGGTGGGATGTTAGCTGGGGCTTGAAGATAATCAGGGAAACTAGGAGTCTGGGATGGGAAGGAAGACAGTTCCAGCAATGGGGGACAGCCAGTGAAAATGCTCGGAGTCAGGAGATAGAGTGCCATAGTAAAGCCAAGCACAAGCCCCTCTCCTGAGAACTGCTGCTGTGGATAACTTTAAGGTTCTGATCACATAGTATAGTGAACTCTGTATTTATTCAGCAACATACTAAAGCAAAACATTCACAACAATATAACATAACAACTTATTACTAAGGTGGCCGTATTGACTTACTGAATGATATCTTTTGTTTAAGACTATCTCCTCAAATCAATATAAAGTACCCATCTAAAGTCTTCTTTCATCTTGACTGGAGGCTGGCTTCCTATCATCCTTAAGGAGTAATCATCTTCAAGTCAATCATCCACAAGGGGTAGTAGAAAGTACAAAGGTCTTCCACCCCTAGGTCACAATAAGACAAAATCTCGTCAGTCAGCACCAAGTACCCAAGTAAAGGTCCTTTCATCTTGACTCTGACTGACTTCCAAACTCCATGGCTCCTCTTCCACGCTCCCAGCTCTTGCCTGTATTCACAGGTAAGCAGCTCTCCATTCCTGTTCCATATAGAAACTCATGGTGACTAGTCCACTCCAAGCTCTTCACAGTTTCTGTTTCTGGGAAGACAAAGCTTAACAGAGCCACAACCATATTTACATGCATTAAGCTTTGCAGACTTACAACAATATTCCCACGTATTGCCAGCACTATCATCTTGATTCACTTTCTGTCTGTGAAATCAATGCAAATCAACAGAGTGCTTCTCTCTGACAAAGTAACACTAACACAAGTTAACAGAGTGCTTCTGCCTGACAAAGTATACAAATCAACAGGCAATGCTTCTGTCTGACAAAGTAACACAAACACAAGTCAACAGATAGAATGCTTCTGTCTGACAAAGTAACATCAACCCAGACAGAACAGACAGACAGAATGCTGACACCACAAGTGTTCTCTCTCTCTCAGTTCTGCTTGGTCCCAGCTCATGCTCGAGCTTTTATATGCCCTGTTCCTTCCTGTTGTACTTTTTTGGCAAGTTCCTCCCACCTTGGGCTCCATGTGATGACATTAGGCCTATTAAGGGCAGGGAAGGTCTCCAAACACTCTTAGGCCTATTAAGGGCAACACAATGTATACTGTTTCCAACAAAGACTTGATATGATCACAGGCAAAGCTCAAAGGCACTTGAATAGCTGAAATAAGGAGCAAAGTGCTACTTTGCTTGCCATTACAATAACTGAAACAAGGAGCAAAGTACCATTTTGCTTGCCATTACAGCCATGCTTAAGGAACAGCAAGAAGGCCAGTGTTTAGGGGTAGGGAGAAGAATATAAGAATAGATAATGGAGAAGATAGTTAGGGACTAGATTATGGAGGACTTAAGCCAAATATATATGTATATATATATGTATACACACGCACATACACACATACATGTATGATATAAACATATGTGATATGCACATGTACAATATACACATATATTTGTAGGTATACATACATATATACATATATACACAAATATACATACATGCATGCATTCATATCTATCTATCTATGAAAAAAAAATCTTGGAGGTCACAGAAAGCCACTGGAGTAGAATGGAAAGAGTACTGACTAGGTTCAGAGGACCTCCATTCAATGCCTGCCTTGTCCCTTGTCTGGCCTTTGGTGAGGTGAGCCACACCCTTAGTTCCTTTAATCTACTCACAATGAGTGGGTTGGACTCTATGGTTTTTGAGGTTTCCCTCTAGGCTTATGATCCTGTGAAGCCCAGAAAGGATAAGTCACTTGGGTGAAAACTACAGATATCACCCACATCTATAAACTGTAAATATCATAACAGTGTGATTTAGAGACTGGGTGTTGGCCTGACTCAAACTTGAAGATTTCCTGGTATGAACTAGCCAGTCTCTTAGTTATCAACATTGTTCTTTCATTATCATTCTGTTGATCAAGAAAGAAAGAAACTGATGTTTTAACTTGAGTAGACATTTGGGTTTTATTTGCTATCAGACACAAGGTGACTTGAGGCAGTTTAAATGAATGTCTGGAGTGCTGCTAGCATCATGAGAATAGGAAAGGCCAGAAGCCCATAGGAAAGAAAGCGGAGTCAGTCACACAGAATTCCCAGCCTTGAATGACTGCATCCACATTTTGGAGTATGGGGTGGAGATGTATCAGTGGTAGTTTTAGTGACCTGGAATTGGGGGAAGCCCCTTTGCTCCCTCCCACAAATCTTGATTCTTTTCACGTTGTGTGCTGTCCTTCTTACATAACTAAAAACATGCAATTTACTGGATGCTTTGGGGTCAAGTTCTGGTTGTCAGTGCTCATGCGACAAGGAAAGCCTCTTTACCTCCAAATCTATATCTTCATCTGTAAAATGGGGAAAATAATATGTGATTATCTCAAAGCTGTTGTGAATATTATTACAGGGTATCCCAAAAGTCTTAGTGCTGTTTTGAGATTTTTTTTTTTTAAAGTTTAAAATGATACTAAGACTTTTGGGACTCACAGTATAAATGTGAACTCATGATTTTGGGGATGCTCTGCCAGGCAGACAAGCAACTTCATGGGTCCTGACATGTATTACTAATTTAGTGTGGCTCATATGTCATCTGGGCCCTAGTCCTTGACAAGGGTGGATTTCAGTGTCATTTGGTGGGAATCTCATGAAACCTGTCTGGTTCATGACCCAACCCAGAAAAACTTTGGGAAGAGAGAATAAGCATTTCTACAAGGCATGTTTTGTGCCAGGCAGTGTTCTGAGAGTTTTACAAATATGATCTCATTTGATCCTTGCAGCAACCCAGTAAAATAGGTGCTACTATTACCTTCATTTTACAGTTGAGGAAACTGAGAAAATAAAGGATAAACAACTCACCCAGGATCATATAAATAGTAAATGTCTGAGGCAGGATTTGAATTCAGGTCTTCCTGACTTTAGTCCCACTGTACCACTTAGATGCC
Source organism: Pseudochirops corinnae (assembly GCA_028646515.1). Lineage (NCBI taxonomy): Eukaryota > Metazoa > Chordata > Mammalia > Diprotodontia > Pseudocheiridae > Pseudochirops > Pseudochirops corinnae. Next base: position 419,657,218 of record CM053585.1, on the reverse strand, counting down.
TGAGACTTTCAATATATGCTTAAGTTTCCCACCAAATAAACAAATAAAAATTCTGAGTCATGTCTCCACCCAGGGAAAATGTTAGAAACATTAGTATCTGGCTCATTTTTCTGACCCAAAAGTGACCTCAGTTTCCCTGAAAGAACTAAGGCTAAGAAGATATCAAACATGGAATAGGCTTTGTTTAACCTGATCCTCACCCCCTCCACAAAAAAAAAAGGAAAATAAGCTCGTCCTTTCTTTCTTTTTTTTTTTTTGGAGGGCAATTGGGGTTGAGCGACTTGACCAAGGTCACACAGCTAGTTTTTGTGTTAAGTGTCTGAGGCCTGATTTGAACTCAAGTCCTCCTGACTCCAGGGTTGGTGCTCTATTCACTGTACCATCTAGCTGCCCCAAGCTTGTCCTCTCTCTGGTGGGTGACAAGAAATCCTGCACCCTGCTGGATGCTGTTTTCCAGCAATGTCTGTTCAGTCCACACGACTTGCAATATCAATGAAGGGATAGGACATTTTTGCTTCTCTGGGAATATGCTGCTTGAGGCAGGTGGTTGTTGTCATTTGGTAGTGTCTAACTCTTCATCTTTCCATTATGGGGTTTTCTTGGCAAAGATATTGGAGCAGATTGCCATTTCCTTCTTCAGTGGATTAAGGTAAATAGAGGTTAAGTGACTTGCCCAAGGTCACACAGCTAGACAGTGTCTAAGGTCACATTTGAACTCAGATCTTCCTGACAGCAGACCCAGAGCTCTAATCACTGAGCCATCTAGAAGGCACTAGTGATGATACCTCCATTTTATAGATAAGGAAATTGAGGCCACCAAAGATGAAGTGGTTTGTCTCAGGTCACACAGATGGGATTTGAACCCAGGTCTCTGAGTAATTATGACTGGAAAGAAAAGCTTCCAGGACTTTGTTTTGCATGATTCATTGAACCCATAGGTTCTCATTTATTAGGAGAAACGTCTTGGTCTCCTGCTTCCCTTTATATCTGACTATAGTGTTAGTACCACCAAGTGAGAACTCTGCTTAGGGTTTAAAGAAAATGGGGCAGCTGGATATGGGAATGAATAGAGACTGGGAAGCAGGCTTTCCCCTCCTAATCCAGTGAGATAAGTAGCATTTTATTATCCTAATTCTGTAAATGAGGAAACATAGGTTCTTTTTTTTTTTTTTTTTTTTTTTTTTTTTGCTTTTTGAATGGGGGAAGGCAGGGCAATTGGGGTTAAGTGACTTGCCTAAGGTCACATGGCTAGTGTTAAGTGTCTGAGGCTTAATTTGAATTCAGGTCCTCCTGACTCCAGGGTTGGTGTTCTATTCACTGGGCCACCTAGCCACCCCTTTTCTTTTTTCTTTTTTTTTTTGAAACATAGGTTTTGAGAAGTTAAGTATTTATGGTCACATAGCTAGTATGCAGGGAAAGATATAAGACTAGATCTTAATTCAGTTCAACAAAAATTTAACAAGTGTGCTCCAAAAGGAAATATAGCATAGTGGATAGAGAGCTGGCCTCAGAATGAGGGAGCTCTTGGTTCAAGCACCATCTCTGCTACATATTGACCAAGTGACCTTGGACAAACCACTCAACCCTTTAGTGTGCTTGGCAACTCTGTAAGACTACAAGTTTCAGAGAAAGTACTAGATTGCTTTGGTAAAGGGAACTCTCTCCCTGGGAAATCACAGGCCCAATCACTAACCTGTATTTCTTATTATGTGCAAGGCTGAATTAATTTCTTCTGTTATTTTAAGACATTAGGATGTAGTTTATTTGATTCTTATGACTTTAAGTTATTGAAGGAAATTATGTACTGTTAATTATCTTTTTTTTTTGGTTAGGTAATCAGAATTAAGTTACTTGCCCAGGGTCACACAGGTAGTAAGTATCAAGTAACTGAGGCTAAATTTGAACTCAGGTTCTCCTAACTCTAGGGCAGGTGCCAGATAGCTGCCCTTAACTATCTCTTCACTTACATTTGGTTTCAACTCCCATTTATACATTTGGATTTTCTCCTTCCCAGTCCAAAAATCACTTTTCTTGACAGAGAAAATGAAAATAAACTAATAATTGAACAGTTCTGCCTTCTCACTATTACCTCTTCTCATCATCCTAGCAACCTCAAACAGCAGTATCAACCTTTCTTTGGTCTTCCTCCTGACACAAAACTGTGAAAATGTCCCTTTTGTAGTCTTTAGGATTCACTGATGACTCAGCTCATTATGGACTTTGGGCATTCTTGATTATATTGTCACAGGCCCATTGTACTTTTTGAGTGTTCGTTCCCATTGCTTGTCTTTGCTTTCATCTTTTTTACGTTGTGAAATCTATGTTAATTAATGAGCTCAAAACTCCCTTTTTCCCCTTTGACAAAGATTTTTTTTTGTATCTTTGCAATGTCATTCTTAAGAACTCCTTGTCCCTCTTGGGCCATCCTCTACTGTAGAAGGTCATTGGCTCCAATCTGTCCTTTTTCTGAGTAATTTAAAATCTATTCTCCCCAAATCTATGTGAAACTATGGCTAGCTTTTCCTGTTCATTATCACATGCTCTATGAGGGAGCCATTAATTTCCTTCAATATTCCTATTGTCTCTGCATCATTGGTCACTCATACCTAGCATGTTCTCTTTTGAAGAAGCAAGAGATTAAATGAAAAGGAGAGTAAAAATGAAATAACTGTGAAAGAAAGAAGGAGAATAAGTACTTTAGAAGAGAAAGTGGTAAACTTCACCCAAGAAATTAGCTCCCTGACAGCTGATAGGTCAAACAGAAAGCAATGACTCCATGGGACAGCAGACACAGTAGAACAAAATTAAATGATTAAATAAGAGAGAGGAAAACGTCAGTTATCTGACATCAAAGACAACTAACGCAGAAAAAAAGTCCAGGAGGACTCCCTGAAAATCAGTTTTTAAAAAATCCTGGAAATAATATTTCTAGAAATCATAAATGAAACATTTTATATCTTTTTAGAGCCTGAGGACCAAGTAAAAATAGAAAGAATCCACCATTGGCTCTGGAAAGGAACCCAAGAGGAGAAGTCTTAGGAATGTCACAGCCAAAATCCATAGTTCTACGTAAAAAAAAAAAAATGCTACTTCCAGAAGTGGTTCAAATGCCTAGGAATTACAGTCACATAAGACTTGGCAGCATCTACTTCACAATTTTTTAAAAATTCATTTATTTATTTACTTTTAGTTTGCAACATTCAGCTTCACAAGGTTTTGAGTTCTAAATTTTCTCCCCCTGTCCCCTATGGCAGCATGCAATCTGATATAGGCTCTATAAATACCTTCACATTAAACATTAGTCAAGTTGTAAAAAAGGATTATAATCAATGGAATGAACAACGAGAAAAAAGGAACGAAACAGAACACAAAAGAGAGAGAGCAAGTAGTTGGCTTCAATCTGCATCCAGACTGTAATTCTTTGCCTGGAGGTGGATAGCCCTTTCCATCATGAGTCTTTTGGAGTTGTCTTATAGCCTTGTATTGCAGTCTGTCAAAGTTAGTCATCACAGATACGATGTGTCTGTAATTGTGTACAATGTTCTCCTGGTTCTACTACCTTGGCTCAGCATCAGTTTATATGTCTCTCCAGGTTATTATCAAGTCTGTCTGCTCCTCATTTCTTATAGCACAATAGTATTCCATTACATTCATATACCACAACTTGTTTAGCCATTCCCCAATTGATGGGCATCCCCCCAATTTCCAATTCTTTGCCACCACAAAAAGAGCTACTATAAATATTTTTGTACATATGGGCCCTTTTCCCACTTGTATGATCTCTTTGGGAGAAGAGGCCCTAGAAGTGGTATTGCTGGGTCAAAGGGTATGCACATTTTTGTAGCCTTTTGGGCATAGTTCCAAATTACTCTCCAGAATGGTTGGATCAGTTCACAACTCCACCAACAAGGCAGCATCTACTTTAAACCAGAGGAGATCTTGGAATATGAGAGGGTAAAAGAGGGAGACTTACAATGAAGAATAATTTGCTCTGCAAAACTGAGTATAATCCCACAGGGAGAAAACAGGGCCTTTAAAATGGAATTGAGGACTTTAAAGTATTTCTGATGAAAAGACCAGAGCTGAGTAATAATTTTGGAATATAAACAGAAAGGTCTAGAGAAACTAGAAAGGTAAGCCTCTTTGAACAATTAGAAGGAGCTGCATAATGATATAGTGTTAATATTTTAATAGGAGAAGAAACAAGAGTCTCTCCAGAACCTTTATGCTTTTAAAGGATATAGAGCAGTGGTTTTCAACCTTCCTAATGCCGTGACCCTTTAATACTTGTATGTGGACATATCTGCATGTGGGTGGACCCACCTGGAGACGGATAGAGGAGCCGTGTCTCCGTTCCTAAGACCGTTGGAAATATGTGGTTTTTTTTGGCTCTTGGCTCTGCTCCTCTATGTCAGTAATTTTAATCTACACAATGATTAACCATGTTTCCAGAGAACCTGAGAGGAAGTATGTTACTCAAGTCCTGAGAGATAAGTGATGAACACAAGATGTAGAGACATTTTTGGACAAAGTCATCATGTAGATTTATTTTGCTTGACTATATCTACTTAATTGGGGGAGAGTCAGAATGTGGAGTGTATTATAGTAATGCCAAAAAAGACCATTGTGATATTTAAAAATGCATGGAAGAGAACAGAAGGAAATTCAAAAGGAAGCAAAGGCATGTAGGTTAGTTTTGAAAATGACATTTAGAATTTATTATATGCTTTTTTTTTTTAGAGAAAGCATCATGAAATAGATATTCATGATTTTGTATGTGTGTGCATGTATATATGTATATATGTGTGTGTGTACATACACACACATATATATATATATATATATATATATACATTTATAATCATCTTTTCTGCCATGTGTATGGAAATATTCTTTTTTTAGTGTTTTGATTCATAATTAAAAAAAAAAAACCCTTAAAGTTACAGAAATCCAGAGCTGCCGTTTAGTCTTAATTCATATTATATCAAGTTTCAATGATTCTTATGGGGTCAAATTTGTCTTCAGCTATTAAGACCTCTAGTTTATCTGGTCTCTTACCCAAAGAATGCCCTGGATTTTATAGCTAACCCTCTTTTTGGATATTATTTCCTGTTATTTGCCAGTTGTCCATTCTGCCGTTCTTCCTAAGCTTTTTTGGGTAGTCTCTTGCCTGGCAGGTCTATGTAGATAGCTTTCTCTACCCTTTTCGATTTGATTCCCTTTTGATCATATTTGCAATACTCCAGGCAAATATATTTTTACTGGCTTTAAGTGTACTCTATCACCATCCAAATAGCCCATCATGCTTATATTTTAAATCCAGTTTCTGCACTCATGGTTAACATTTGTCTTTGTTGAGTCATTCAGTTATGTCCGGCTTTACATTACCCAATGGACTTTGTCTATGGAGTTTTCTTGGCAAGGATTCTGGAGAGGTTTGCCATTTTCTTCTCCATTGTGTCCCTGTTATACAAATGAAGACCTGAGGCAAATGGGGAGTAAGTGGCTTGCCCAGTGTCACACAGTTAGTTAGTGTCTGAGGCCTTATTTAAGCTCAGATCTTCCTGACTTCAGGCCCAGTGCTTTCTCTACTGCACCAGCTATATTAAGCATCCAGAAACCCAAATCTCATTCTCAGAGAACATCTTAGCTTCTTAGTTCATAACCAAAATTTGCCTTTTTTTCTTCTGAATCTCCTGTGTCTAATTGGTAGAAATGATGAAGATACCTTCTCTAACCCTAAAAATTTCAGTTTTCCCCCCCAGGCTTTAATATTTAGCAATGTCTTCTAGGTTTCCTCTGGCAGAATCATTGGAATCACCAGCAGTGCAGTTTCCCTTGGGTTTAATAAGACTTGAGAAGTTCTCTGATAGGGCATAGATATGCCCTGGCAAGACAACAGAACTCTATATTGCTTATAGAGAAAAAGTAGCTGTCCTAGTTCCCCTTAGCAGTGGCCACCAGGCACACTAACCACCATTCCTATTCATCCCTTCTTTCTCTGATAGTTACTGGATAGCCTTTCTTCCAAAGAATTTATATCAATTTTTAGACAAAGCCTTTCTTCCCCCAGATTCTAAGTCTTTGCTTCTCTTCCTTTTCCCTTCCTTTTAATCCTCCCTTCAGAATGAGGAAATTTCTTTTGCTTCCAGCTTTTCCCTTCTTGGTATTAACTTCCTTCTTAACCTTCCCCTCCCTGTCCTTGCTTCCGTACATGCATACCATTATTCCCAGGAGTGAAGATTCCGTTGCTCTCTGAAACCGTTTAGTAGCTCTCTTCTCTCTTAGTAACATGCCTGTTATCTAACTCCAAAAGCCCGGTGTTCCTTCCTTTCTCCTTCCCTTCCTTTTATTTCTTGAAAATAAATATATATTTTTTTTAAATTTATTTTTTATTTACTCATTTACTTTTAATTTACAAGATTCAGTTCCACAATCACTTGGGTTTCAGATTTTCTCCCCTCCCTTCCCCCCCCCCCCCA
>CM053585.1:419631028-419650236 GCA_028646515.1 Pseudochirops corinnae | reverse complement strand
CTCACAGGAGCTCTGCACACTCCTGTGGTGCAGAGTACCCCCATGCCACCAGTACTGTGCATATGCTATCACAGTGGTTTTCTATGTTATATGGAAAGAGTCTTCAGGCCTTGGTTCTCTAATGCAGCTACCATAAGAGGTTGATATTTTTATAATGGTGTGTAATCTCCTTTTCAGGAGACTTTTTATGGAAGGTAGAATTTGTAAAGTTAGTATGCTTGGCCTCTCGACTGCATTAACATGCCACGGGCTCAGAATGTTTTTGTGTAAAGGATGTCAAAGAATGGCACTTTTTCTAAAGAGGAGTTTGATATTTTGTATGCTTGTTAAGAAAGTACAGTATTGGAAATTAAAGGTGGACAATTGATAAAAAAAAAAAAGTTGACTTCCAAATTCTATCTTTCCTTCCCACTTCCTGAGGCAGTAAGCAATTCAATATGTTATACATGTGCAATCATGTAAAACATTTCCATATTTATCATTTTGTACAAGAAGATTCAAACAAATAAGAAATAAAATGAAAGAAATAAAAGAAAAAAGAAATTGAAAATCATCATGCTTCAGTCTGTATTCGGACAATATCAGTTCTTTCTCTGGAGGCAGATAGTATGCTTCATCATGAATCCTTTGGAATTATCTTGGATCATTGTATTGCTAAGAATAACTAAGTCATTCATAGTTCTTCATTATACAATATTGCTGATACTGTGCGCAATATTCTCCTGATTCTGCTCACTTTGCTTTGCATTAGTTCATGTAAGTCTTCCCAGGTTTCTCTGAAATCATCCTGCCTGTAATTTCTTATAGCACAATAATTTTCCATTACAATCATATACCATAGCTTGTTCAGCCATTCTCTATTTGTTGGGCATCCCTTTGATTTCCAATTCCTAGCCACTACATAAAGAACTGTTATAAATATTTTTGTACAAAGAAGTCCTTCCACTCCCTTTTTTATCTCTTGGGATACAGACCTATCAGTGCACAGCTTTATAGCCCCTTGGGGACAGTTCCAAATTGGTCTCCAGAATTGTTGGATCAGTTCACAACATTACCAACAATGCATTAGTGTCCCAGTTTTCTCACATGAGATGAATAAAAAGTCTAAGAAATAGAGTTTCTGGGTAATTAATAATCAATTTATTAATTAGACTAACAAATAATCAATAAATTGATGGTCAGTGATCTCTCTCAGTAACCAAAGAAAAAACCATTGAGATCCTATGACTCAAGAAGGAAAAGGGGCATTTGTGAGAGAGTATAGAGTCTGAGGAACAAGACTGGGGAACACAGAAGGCATCAGATATATAGCATTGGTTACAGTTGTTTAATAAAGCAGAGGACAAGACAAGTAGACAGCAAGATTAGGAGAAAGGTAGTCTGCAAGAGAATTGAGAGAGAGGAAGCTAACAGAAAGATTGAGAAAAACAGAGAAAAGTAAGAGTAAAGGGTTCCCTGAGTACCTAATTCATCAGTGTTCTGAAGGTCACAAAGCCTCTGTGACTAACTCCCAAAGACCAACCTAGGGACTGGAGGTTAGCTGCAGAGAGGAGGATGCATCCCCAAAAGATGGGACTGGTAAAGGGAAAGAATAAGCCCAACTCCAGTAGCCTCTCAGAAACTCACTAAAGCAATTGTTCACTCTCACTCTGTAAGGGATGCAGACTTGTTCTGAGAGAACAGAACAGAGACAACAAAGGCTGAGAGAGGGAAGTAACGATGCTTACCTTTCCAAAGGGAGGAAGAGTGGGCAATAAGAAACATGTTTACAGCAAGGATACCATAGAAAAATCTGCAGAATGACTGACAGAGACAGACAAAAGCTGTCCAAGAAATAGAAATGAACAAACATTTGAAGAAAAGAGTCATCTTAATACATAAACACTTCATAAAAAAGGAAAATTATGTCAGAATCTCCTGAGAAAGGTGAAAGGTATTACAAGTTCTGCAAGGCCCCTGAAATGGCATTGGAGAATGTTAAGAAACTCCAGAAAAGTTCAGAAGAGCAATCATGGGTTTACATGACTATATCAAAGAAATAAGAAAAGAAGTTGGGATTCCTGAGGGAAAAAAATATGTGTCTAATCAGAAGTGAGTTGATTAGAACAAAATACAGAGACCATTTTCCAGGCAAATTCTTTTTAAAAGAGAGAATGAAAGATTTGGAGTACAAAAAATATAAAGGCAGAGGAAAAACTAATAGAACAAAAATTTTTAAATACTAAGATTGAAAGAATACATGAGAGCTCAAAAAAAAAAAAAACCCCCAACCCCACACCCAAAGATATTGAACTTGATGATAGGATGCAAACAGTTACTCTAAGAATTATAGATATTCCAGCAAAAAAAATTGTGAAAAGGAAAATCTGAAAACCATATTTCAAGGGGTCATACAGAAAAATTGACCAGAAATATTGGAGGCAGATGGCAAAGAACAGATTGAGAAAATCCACAGAACACAGAAATGCAAAATTTAATTCATCAAGAACCATTCTAACCAAATTCCAGAACTATAACATCAAAAAACAAATTTTAAGGCAGTAAGAAAAAAAATAACATTCCAAAATATTCAGTTTCCAAGCTTCCAAACAGTCAGAATAGCACTCTGACTTTATAAGAAACCAAAAGAAATATCAGATAAGGGCAACTAGGGAGCACAGCAAATAGAGCACCAGTCCTGGAATCAGGAGGACCTGAGTTCAAATCCTACCTCAGACACTTAACACTTACTAGCTTCATGACCTTGAGCAAGTCACTTAATCTCAACTGCCCTGTCTTTCCCCCTCCAAAAATTAAAAAAAAAAGGAAAGAAAGAATTATCAGAGTATGATATTCTTAGAAGCAAAAGTCAGTTGGCAGAGAAAAAAAAGGTATAAAGATGAACCTAAGCAGAAAAAAAAATTGGACTTCCATAAAAGGGATGAATTAAAATCATTTCTTTAAAAAAAAATCCAGAGGAAAGCAAACTATAGCATACAGACTGATCAAACAGCAGAATGTTAAGTACTTTAAAATAGTAATGAAAAATCAAAAATTGATTTAAAAAAAATTTACTTGTGACAGGTAAGGTCATGAATATGAGATAAAAGAATATTTTTGTTGATTTTCTTTCCAAAAAAACATTGTATATCATCTGAGAGATAATGAGAATTTAAAGAGAGCCTTAATGGGGTAAAGAATTTAAGAAGGGGCAGCTAGGTGACGAAGTAAATAGAGCATTGGCCCTGAAGTCAGGAGGACCTGAGTTCAAATTCGGCTTCAGACACTTAACATTTACTAGCCGTGTGACCTTGGGCAAGTCACTTAACCCCAACTGCCCTGCTTCTCCCTTCAAAAAGCAAAAAAAAAGAAAAAGAAAAAAATTTAAGAAGTAAAAAGTATAGGTTTTTTTTAAAAGACAGGAGGAGAGTAGATGAAAGAAGTAAATTAATATTTCAGGGAGCAAATCACCTTCTGTCATTAGTAAATCAATATCAATTAACCAACCATTGAACCTATGTGCCTGTGTGCCAGACACTTAGTACTAAGTATTAAGAGATCCCAGATAATACAAAAGAATGCCTTTTGGAAAAGTATAAAGGAGAGGGTGAGATGGGGGTGGGGCCTCAGTAATGACTGATGAAGTCTCGAAAGGAGAAGATGAGAAACTTCCAGTTCCCTGTCCCCTCCTTTTGAGGTGATGAGAGAGTAAAGATAGATGAAAACATATAAGTGCTCTGTGCCCAAGCATTGTGAAAAGTTTTTGGTCATTCCATTTCTTTCTCTAAAACAGTATTTCACCTTAGTAGGTTCATAATAAGTTTGATTTTCTCATTACTTCCTGTCTTAATCCTGAAGTAATTGTCATTTGGTGTATTTAATATTCATGTTCCTTTCTATATTAATCTCAAACCACCCCCAGTCTTCCCTTCTGCTTCCCTATCCACCCACTTACAATTATACTTCCATCAAGGTTTTGATTTCATTTAATTGCAAAGCTTACTTACCATTCATTTTTCCTCTTGTCTTTCTAGGTGCCAAACAAAGAGCTGATTCAGTTATGTTCTTCTGAAATAGGAAACCATGAGCCTTCAGGGCAAAGCCTTGGCGTTATTTCTTTCTCCAGCAATGAACCACTGCTCAGTAAGTTGTCTTTGGCTTCTGGTGATCATTTTAATTCCACAAAGACCCCTTATCCATGGCTAAAGCTTTAGGCCCAGTAGACCTTTGTGAAGGACAACTTTTTCTTGAAAACTGAGATTAATCTTTTAAATGAGTCAACTAAATGAATAAATTGTTTGGTGTAATATCTATGATGCACAATGGAGAGTGGCATGCCAGAAAGAACTCAATCAATGAGTCTGTGAATGTGTGCCATTAAACTAATAAGCAAAGTAATGAGCAAATATGTTTCCAGTTAACAGTAAGCATGCAGAGAAAGACAATTTGACTTTGCATACCCATTTTCAAGAGTAGTACAGTATGGATACAGGGGGGTAAATTGTACATGTAATATAATTTTTATTTTTGAAACTTCTGAATAGAATAAAATTAGGTTAATCATAAAAGACATCTTCATAATGATAATAATTCATATTTGCTTATAGAAATGAAGGACTTATGATAATGATTTAGCATCTGGTCTTTGCCATCAGAAATTACATTGATCCATAAAAATTTAGGAACATTTTACTTAATACTCACAATCTCCAAACCACATGGAAAGAAAAACTTTCAAAACATAGGAACCCAATAGAAGAAATTATATGAGAAGAAGATGAGTACATGTCATTGCTGTCATCCTTTTTGGTACAGGAGTGGTCCCAGAAGATGCTTTTAGTGAATCTGCAGGGGCTGAGCTTATATACTGATACTGTCATTCATTTACAAAAAGTAATCATTTTTCTACCTATTCAATAGTCACATAACATTAAATACAAAAGAATAATAATGAGAACAATGTGTTTCTTTCTAAACCCCATCAAAAAGAGATGAGAACAAGACAACGATAGAATGACAATACATTAGCGATAATGATAATAGCCAATATTTTTACAGTGCTTTGCAAAGCACTTTATATACATTATCTCATTAGATCTTGAAGAGCTATAATTCCATTCTGATTATTACATATGAGACCTTATATAAAGAGAAGCCTCCATTGAATCAGGGACCATGAGAAATCATCCAAGCTATTCCTTGGCTTCAGGTAGGGCTATATCTAAATCATTCCAAACAAATTTATAAAAACCATATTTTGTTTTTCAAAGAGTTCCAAGGATTTTAAAGAGGTCTACAACCTCTAAGTTTGTGTATATATTTGAGATAGCAGCTGATGAGTTTAAATTTATGGTCTGGAACTGTAATTATATCCATGTTGGGAGGTCCTGGTGAGGCACTTTCTCTCCTAATGCAGATTGTCGCCTTCTTTGAAACTTATTGTCTTAGAGTGCCTGGGGCACTGACAGTGAAATCATTAAGTGACTTAAGGATCTGTATTATGTACTGCTGGTCTGTAGCAGGGGACCTGACTTGAATATTGGTCTTCCTGTCTCTGAGACCAGTTCTCTCTCCAATGTGCCTGCTATCTCTGGTCTTCACTTATTCAATGACTGGTGAAAATTTCAATGTTCTATGTCAATAATGAATTTCCTGATCTACCAATCTAGTAACCCCATTTAAAAAAAAAGAAATTAGGTTAATCTGGCATGACTTGGTAAACCTATGCTGGTGCTTCATGATCCCAGATTCCCTATCTTGATGCTTAGGAGTTGTCCTTTTAATAATGCATTCTAGAATTTTGCCAAAAATTAGAGGGAAATGATTGCCTCTCTCTTCCAACTTAGGTGATGTAGACACAAAAGGGCTAGAATGTAACCACAAGGCTTTAGTGAGGTGTTTAACTAAAAATAGTGGTTCTAGGTCTCAATGCCTTTATCTGGTGAAATGCTGTTCTGGTTGAGTCAGTAAGGAAACAAAACAATTTGCTAAAAAGCCAGACTAGCTGTGCCTAAGCCCTAAGGAACTGGAGGCAATCAAAGCACCTGTGGAATGAGGCTTCAGTACAGTGGGAGGCTGTATTAGTTCATCCACTGAGGTATCAACTATCATCTCCCCAGTTCTTTTTTAAATATTGGGATAATATTTTCTGATCTGTTGTCCTGTGACTCTTCTCCTGTTCTCCATAATTTTTCAAGAGTCACTAAGAATGGCTCAAATATACCTGAAAGCTCCATTGGTATCCTGGGATTCCGTTCATTTTGGCCTGTTGACTTGAACTCATGGAGGCCAGCTAGTTAATATTAATAATGATTATAATGAAACATTTATATAGCACTTACTAGGTGCCAGGCATTGAGCTAAGAACTTTACAATTATTATTTTATTTGATCCTCACAACAACCCTGGGAGGTAGATGCTGTTATTACTCCCATTTTACAGATGAGGAAACTGAGGCAAACTAAGATTAAGTGACTTGGAGTCACATAGCTAGTAAATGTCCGAGGCTGGATTTGAACTGAGGTTTTTCTGACCCCAGGCCCGGCGCTCTATCCACTGTACCACCTAGGTGCCCTTGGTACTTTATTACTACCTCCCCACTTATCTGCACTTTAAATTCCTTGTCAACTAATATATACTAGTCAAGAGGATACTCTGCTTGGTGAAAAAAACATCAACAGAAGCAAAATAAAGAGCTGAATAATTTTCCTTTCGTTCTATTATCTATTATCATTGTCCCATCTAAATGCAGTAAGATTACTATCTTTCTTTCTTTTTAAATTATTCTCTAGCCCTTAATTAAGAAAAAAAAGCTCTCCTTTTCCTGTCCTAAGCTTTCTTTGCTAGCTTCAGCTCATTCTAGACTTAAACTTTCCTGCCATTCTTAAGTTATTGTGACATATTTTTGTTATTCATTGTTACCTATTGTAACTTCTTTCTTATGAATGTCTTTTTAAAATCTCTGTTATCCTATATATCCACTTCTTCTTATAAAACTCTCCCTTCTGAAAAGCTATTGACCAAACAAGGGGTAGAGTGCATCATAGGAGACAAAATAGACAATTTTGAGTATATAGAACAAAAATAATTTTTTTTAACAAACAAAATCAATGCAACTAAAATGATAAGGGAAACAGTTAACTAGGAAAAATTTTGCAGCTAATTTCTCTGAAAAAAGTTCAAGGGATGTTTTATAAAAGGAATTTATACAAACATATAAAAATATGAACCATTCCACAATAGATAAATGGTCAAAGGACAGTAACAATCACTTCTCAAAGAATGAAAGCTAGCTATCAACAGTCATATGAAAAAATGCTCTAAATCACTAATAATAAGACAAATACAAATTTAAAAATTTCTGAGATTCCGCCTTATACTCATCTGATTGGCAAAAATGAAATAAAGTAAATGGGCTATAGAACCACAAGTTACTAATATGCTGTTTAGAGAGATGTGAATTGGCTCACTATTCTGGAGAGCAATTTAGATCTATACCCCAAAAGTCATTAAACTGTGCATTCCCTTAGATCCAGGGATACTGATCTAAGGCATATATTCTAAAGAGATCAAAGAAAGAGGGAAAGGATTCATAGGTACAAAAATATTTCTAGCAACCCTTTATGTTATAGTAAAAAAAAAATAGAAACAAAATAGGTACCCATTAATTGGTCAATGGCCAAATAAATTTTGGCATATGAATATAATGGAATTATTATCATACCACAAGAAATTATGCAATGGAGAGTTTTAAAGAAACTTGGGAGGGCTTGTATGAACTGATGCCAAGTGAGGTGAGAAGAAGCAGGAGAACTACAATATTATGTAGGAAAATGTCTGTGAAAGACTTAACAACTATTTTCAATAGAATAGAATATTTTCACTAGAAAAGTAATGATGATGATGATGATGATGTGTGCTTCCCACTTCTCAGCATGGAGATTATTGACTAGAGATGCAAGAGGAGCCATACATTTGCAAAGAACAGTCAATTTTTGGATTTGTATAACTTGAATATATTTATTTGTTACAAGAGAAGCCTTTTATCTTGGGGGAGAATGAGAATGTTATGGAGAGTGAGTAGTGGAATAGTGATAATCATGATTGGATTTGTATTACTTGACTATATTTGTTACAAGGGAAGGCTTTTATTTGGGGAGAGAGGTTATGGGGAATGAGCAGAGGGGTAGTGATAACCAAAACAAAAAAGAAGAATATCAGCGAAACATTAACACACAAACAGAAGAGAGAAAGAGGTCGTTCATAAGGAGGCACAAATAAGTAGGGCAGTAAATTTAATATACACTTTCAAAAACTTAAGTAGGTTTGTAAAACTAACCTAATACAGTCACAGTGTGATATACAGCTCTCTTTTTCTTTTCTTCATTGTATAAGGAAATCATCATGTTTGTTCATGCTTGTCAAGTGCATAATAAAAAAGAAACATTTTTTAAACAAATAAATAAAACTTTCCCTTTCCCTCATTGGAATAATTTGTGTTTGAGTCATCAGAATTTCAATCTTATGAACATACCTTACCTCTTGAGTCAAATGAAATCTATAGTATCCTTTTAATGACCTTTTTGAAGTCTATTCTCCCCCAAATTTGGAATGCACATCGGTTTATACCTCACTTTCCTTTCTTTGTCCATAATAAACAATGGGAGTAGTCACATCCCCTAGGGATTCTTTTCATTTCTACTTCAGAATCAGATCCAGAACAATAGTTGCCTTTATAATTTTCTGCATTTTCAAAAAGAGATGTCAAGAGTCTATAAGCTTTTCTACTTTTAACAGAGAGGGACCTTCAGCTACTGTCCACATAGCTATGGCTCCCATCACTACTATATCATCCCTTCACACCAGCCTTAAAATGTGCTTCTGAAACTCTTCATTCATTTCCTCCTCATGGGTTGGTGCTCTGTACTTTACTCCTACCAGGACATTGCTTCTGTTTCTTCCCACCATAATCCTCATCCAAATATCTAGATGTTCTCTACCATGCTTCTCTCTTCCCATTTGTAGAATACATAGCAAGAGAATATCTTTTTGGTATTCAATGCTACCCCACCATTTTATCTAATCTCTTCCCCTTGTTGAATCAGGTTTAATCTTCTCTTGCCATATTTTTCCGTTTAACCCTCATTATTTACTCTGTGTCTCTTTTAAAATTTGTTAGGTGACAACACACAGCTGGATTTTGATGCAATGTGTGAAAATGATGACACTGCCATGGCTGCCTTCATGAATTATTTAGAAGCAGAAGGAGGTCTGGGGGACCCAGCTGACTTTAGTGACATCCAGTGGACACTCTAGCTCTTGTCTTTCTCTACAAATGAGTAGTGTATAAAAGTGTTTCATATACAGCTGTATATTCCTCAGTACTGTATTACTCCTATTTTTATCTTTCATTCAAGCTACTGATCTACTGATTTGTATTGAATTGCAACTTGCTGATGAAGGAATAGGTGAAAAGCTGCAGTTTTTCCATCACTGGAAAACCTCAGAGTTTATTACTAATGCTTTATAGAATGAGATTGCTCATACTCATGGTTTAGCTATTTTATGCTAAAATGTTCTTATCCCCCATCCCCCCAAATGTGCATTGTATTAAGTATCTGTATTCTTTGTATGATATTTCTTATTTATTTTTTGTGTGATATTTGAGTTCATGGGATTAATTATATTATGTATTTTTCTTTTCTTTCTTGGATCATTGGTAATGGCAAGCTTGTGTTATTTGACACGTTTTCAATACTTGAGTGTGTAGCTCTTAATTGATGATGGGGTTTATAGGCTATAAGGACAAGGTGAGTACCACAAAATTTAAAGGACAATACTGTTTGTAGCACAATCACACAGGACATTATATGCACTCTTTACAGGCTAGCATAGGAACCAGATCAAGAGATTGAGGCCAAATCTGGTACTCTGAGTTAGAGTCAGAGGAGGACAGTACAAAGAACACAAGATTGAGAATCAGAGAATCTGAATTTTAAATCCAGTTCTTTAATTACTGTCAGTATGACAGATCTCTCCATATCTCATTTTCCTTATCTTTAAAATGACAGGCTTAAAGCTAGATTGTCTCTGAGGTTCCTTCTAGCTTGGAATCCTATGCTTCTGAGTAAAATTTTACTGATTACTTCTTAAAGCTTGCGAAAAGTATTGTGAAATTTTATGTTTTATTCACAGGTAGGGTTTAGGGTTTTTTTTTTATTTTTTAAGAGCCTTTTAAAGGTGCCTTAAGCCAGGCTATTGATTTCTTTCCATATGTAAATCACTACACTCTGCTTTACTCAATATTTCTACTGTCAACTTTGGGCATGGAATTATTATACATGAATTTTAGAGCTGGATGGCATCTTAGTGATCCCTTCTCTTCATGTAGACAAAGAAAGTGAAGGTCAGAAAGATTAAGATGAAGTAACTTGCCCTAGGATATATGCTAAACAAGTCATCTTTGAAAAATATTTGTACAGTAAGGAGTTATTTATGGCTTTCCATGTTGAGAAAAGAGCAGGCCTCACTAACAGTCTTCCTTATATTCATGGGGATAAGTTGTCACTATTTCTCTTTGGAGTAATACAAAAAAAGTACCATTTTTAGACATTGAAGATGAATAAGAAACTCAAGTTTAACAAAAACGTGCAACATAGAAACAGTGTGGCATAGTGGATAGAGTTGGCTTTGGAACCAAAGTGACAAAAAGTCAAGTCCCATCTATGAAACATACTAGCTGTGTGACCCTGAGCATGTCCCAGGCAACTCTTTAAGACTTTCAGTTTCAGAGCAGCTGCTGATAAGCCTTGACAAAGAGTGCCTTTACTGGAAGTAATTAAATAATTAATCGATGTTGATTGATTGGAAGAGGGAGATCCCCACACAGATAAAATCAGAGGTTCATGCAATGGAATATGTTATTACTAGGATGAATTAATTATTAAATATTAATTATTTAATCAAGGAGAAATGTTTAGGGGTACACCTGTAGCCTTTGAGAAGGATATTGTGGAAAGTAACTTCCCCACAAACCTCCCACTGGCAGAAACAGAGCCTTGACCTAACTAGGCTAATGACTAGACTCCGTGTGGGATCGATGTTCTTATGTAGGTTCTGAATGTCAATTTTTATAAGGAGAGATATGAGTATAGTAAGTTTGTGAATGACAATATAGACTAAACAAAAGTTGTCTTGAAATATAAAAGACATCGTTGCTGTGAGGGGGAGGACAAGGCAGCACAGATTACTTAGAAAAACATCCTGCTGTTTATAGGATCCTGGTATGTATTGCTAGTTCTGGATCTTGAAAACCTGGGAAGGGCCCAACCCATTTTTCAGGCACAGAAAATCTTGAGAAGAATGGCTTTGACCTGGGTCAACCTGAGCTATATTGTCAAGACTGAAGGTGGGCCAAAGGATCCCATCTGCTTGGTGTGTTTATTCAGGGCTCCAGTGCTTACCTCAAAACTCATGAGCTCAGCTAGGGCATGGCTGGATTTGAATAGGTCAAGATTGGGCAACTTCTTGCAAGGATCATGGTGCCAGAACAGGAAGCAGGATTTTCAGGTGTGGCAGGTCCCTGCTTTATCTACCTACCACAAAACCTTTCCTCCTTCAAAAATGCAGGTTTTCCTATAGTCAGTTGGGGAAAAGACCAGTTGTGTTTTGGAATAATTATGAAGTGTTTATATAATGCTTTAAGGTTTGCAAAGCACTTTACAAATATCTCATTTTATCCTCACAACAACCCTGGAAAATAGGTGCTATTTTTTGTCCCCATGTTATAGATGAGGAAAGTAAGGCTAAGAGAGATTAAGTGACTTGTCTGGGGTCACATAACAAGTAAGTGTCTGAGGGTGGATTCGAACTCAGGTCTAATTGATTCCAGATCCAGCACTCTACCCACTTTGCCACTTAGCAGCCTCTTAGTAGTCAATCCCATGCTACATCCTCCAGTCTTGCACAGGACAGACCTCCCATGGGTCCTCTGACTCTGTAACCAGAAGCATTTGCTTGAATGATGCACAGTATAATTCTGTTTTATCACTGCTGGGAGGGGGAATTTTCTGGAAAAGTATATTTAACTATATGTTCCTGTTTAGAAAAAAAGTAGGATATTTATATGACTTAAAATTTATTATCATTTTTTTTTTTTACCACAAATGATGTACATGTTGTATTTTGGTGGAAAACAACATACTATATTACGTTATGCTGTATATTAGAGTAGAAAAAGTCAGGAAATCTGAGTTCTGGTACTGGCTCTGCAATTAACTTGGCTGTGTGACCTGAGACAAGCCGCTCAGTTTCTCCGTCAGAAAAAAAATGGGGCAGAAAAGATGATCTTTAAGGCCACCTTTGTCATTATAACACACAGAACTCAAACATTGGGGTCAGAATCCAGTGTATTGTATGAAGGGATTGTTATTCAGGTGGGCCAAAAGAAGAGTTCATATTATTTGCCTGTGGATAACAGTTCTATGAAGCATTATTAACTGTAGAATAGAACTCATGTGGTACAAAGTCAGGCTATAAATGCACAGCTGTTCATGACCAATTTTTTGTAAAAGTCTATCTAAAATTATAGAAGATTAAGCCATTTGCAAATTATCAGACCTTTTTTTCTTTACAGGATGGATGAACAAATCCAATTTAAGATGGACCATGTCTTTTAGTAGTGTACTTGATTTGCTTAAAAGTAATTGAGGGAAAAAAAGAGAAAAATGCAAAAAAAAAAAATAAGTGACCTTAAAACAGACACTTTGATAAACAAAAGAAGTTAAAGGAAAATCTTAAGAATTCTATAAATTATGTGGTATTCACAGTAATGGAAACCAAAAAAAATGCAGATTTGATCATGGTTTTCACCAGGTATGTATATGTGATACAGGCATGTAAATATGCTTAAAAACTAATTTTTAGAGCATGTGTTTCAGTTGTGATTGTGTCATGATCTAGAGACAAACTTTCAACATAGATGACAATTATCATCCAGAACTGAAGATCAGGTTTATCTACTAAGTTAGCATTGGTGAGCAGAGAAGATAGAACTCCTAGAAACAACTTCTTGCAAACACCCCAAAAAAAGCCATTTGGAAAACAGATATTAAGTAGACACTAGAGACCACTTTTTATGGATAATGTTTTGTTTTTACATTGGAAATTTAATGGACTAAGTCAGACAGGATGCTAGAAAGGCAGCTGTGATTCCTTTACATAGTATAAATTTTTATCTGGTAGTTCTGAGTTAAACTTTCACTGTGCTACCATTAAAATAATGGATATTCTATAAGATATCTTAGGGGAAACATTTTCTGAGAAAAGTCTAGATATGTCCTAGGAATTAAGGCCACACATTGATATAGCCTTTGGCAGGAATTTCTTGGAGGAAGTTGAGTCCCAGCAAATTTTGGCCTCAGGAAGAAAGCCTGTTGAAACTTTTGCCTGGGATAAGCTTTTATACACTTTGCCAATTAGAGATGTAGACAATGTAAGGGACAACTGACTTAGTCTTTATTTTAGACCAGTGTTTACTAAACTAATTTGTGGTTCGACATATACTATAGACATTTTTGTCTCCAAATGCTGGAGTGGTAGCATGGACTACCCCTAGACAAAAGAAAAATTAGAAACTTTTGAAGCAGAAAAAAGAAAATTAATCCTATTTTCATACCCCAATATTGCCACATGTATATAAATATTTTTGATACATGACTGCATTTTTAATATTTTCAAGAGGAAAGTGTTACTTGAGTCAACATCCTGTCACAGAACCCTTGGTCATATCATGCTGAATGCTAACCAGGGTGTAGGCCTGGTTTAGACTTTCCTTTTATACATTTCTTAGCTCTTTTCTGATTCACCTGTATTTATGTCTTTGTACTTACACATATGAGATCAGTAATGGAAAGGGAAAATTAAATTATATTTTCTAAAATTCGTGGACTTAGGTGATTTTTATAAATATATATATATAGTAACGCTATATTCATCTTGAAAAAGCATACCATTAATGTTCCTCCTAAATAGAGGATATAGGCTGGGGAGAAACTCTTGCTAGTGAACAATGAATTATAAGTACCATCTGAATGGCCAGCAGACACACTTGAAATATGAAATTGTCATTGATCAGCTATAATTATTCTTTTGTTCCTCTATGTTTGAATATGTACCACTCTCCCCAAATCATCTGTTAAACTTCCCCTTTTCTATGTAGGCCTTTATTGTAACTCTCATCTCTCTCAGGAGATGACCTCAACTTCTATTTTGCAGATTAAGGCCATGGATTATAAACTCTACATTCTCTGACATCTCAAAAGCTCTATGCATTTATGTAAGACAGATAACACATGGGAGAACTGCTACTACAGGTTCACTCTTGATCTGGTCAGACAAGAAGGACAGAAAGACAGCTTCATAAGGGATTAACAGTCTTATTTTATTCTAGTCTAGTCTTCTCACAAGAAGTTTGCTGGTAATGAGAGCACCAGTTCCTACAGCGTTCTCTAATCACCCTTCTCACAGGGGCCACCATGAGGGGGCAGGGCAACTACACCTACATCTCCATGGGGTCAATCAAGACAGGCACAGCTTGTGTATTCTCCTAAATTTCTTTAAGCCTTAATGGTGGCTGATTGAGGCAAACACAAATTACCCCCAAGTCTTGATGGGGACTGATCAAGGCACACACAGCATTCCAGCTTGTGCATTCAACCTTCAGGGCTCCCTATTCACTGACCAGTGCCCTCTTGCTTTATAAGGCAACAGACAAAGAAGACATATTGCCAGAAATGGCCTCACAAGTTTACATTATCTCACCATTATATCTCACTGTGCAGTCACAATGGATATTTATAATTTAAGCATAAATGTTTATATTATTTATCTTTATATAATGCTGTACAAGCATGGTAGAGATATTTACAAGACACAAACCTGAGAAATAAATTTTGTTATGGCCATGGATCCTGGAAAACTAAACTCTAAGAAGGAATAACAAAAATCCACCTTATGCATGCTAAAATTCACCTTACTTACAATTTTCACCTCTTGTCTCCTTTGCTCTAGTGTCATAGGGTGAGATGGCCCCTTTTCTGCTCTTCTAACATGTACCTTGGATCCTATTCCCCTTTTCTTTCAGGAATTTGCCCCACTGATCAGTCCCAATCTCTATCTACTTCCCTGTTCCTTCATTGCTGCTTAGACTTCTTAAATCCTTAAAAAGGCCTCACTGGGCAACAGGACCATTCCTTCATGCTACCATGCTATACTTCACTGCCTTTTCACTGCTAAATAGAAAACAGTCAAATGGAGGAGATAATTACAAAGATGCCTGAGTGAGTAGTAAAAATTAAGACCAGTTCGTATTTCATCACTTCAAAACAGTACCAAATGTACCAAATAAAATAAACAACCAAAGAAAGGGAAAAAAGAAATCTGCAGAGGAGTAAGAATCTTGTAGAAAAATGAAAAGAGCAACTAAAAATGTGTAGCACAAAAAGACCCAAAACAACAGTGCCAACAAGATACCCAGATGCAAAAATGGTTTTAGAGTAAAAACCTTCAAAGTAGATTAGAAGTGCTATATGCTAAATGAAAGAAAACCTAGCATCTAGTAAAATGGATACAGAATCAGTGAATAGAAAAAAGACAAACACGATGTTTGACAGCTCCAAGGGTCACTGGAAAATCTTAATAAATCAATGAATTTTCTCTGGAATAGAAAGGTGCATAAAGAAAACATGAATGCACAGGGGACAGAACAGACAACAAAACAAATTTAAAAATAAAAAAGAGAACTAGGTTATCTGTAATCCTAACAGGTAAAAATATTGTAAATAGCAAGTAAAGCTTGCTGAGAATTACTTATCTCTCAATAGACTTAAAGAATCTGAATATCATGTTTCAAGCAATGATAAAGAAAATTTCCTGGAAGTAGTGATTAAAGAGAGTACCTCAATGTAATATCATAAATCTGAAAAGCCATGTAGTTACTTGAGGGAAGTGGGACTAACCAAGTAAAAGGAGTCAACTCTGGCAACTTCAAATGTGGGTTAGTCCTTATAGAAAATGGAGATCCACTGAAAAGGGGAGGAGGGTTGTTTTGCACTGTTCAGCTGTTCAGCTGTTTCTGGGCTTGGGTGTGAGTGTTCTCTGCTTTTGCTGTTTCCTCTCCAGTCAAATAAAACCTGTCCTATATTTGATATATTGTTAGTCTGAGTGCTTGCAAAGGAACTGAAGGTCCTTTATCTTTGCTGTACAAACTTAACTACAAGCATAATTCTGATATAGCCAAGAAAAAGCTATCTGGAGGCATTAGTCAAAGAGGATATATATTAGTGAGAAGCTACCCTCAAATGGAACCTTGTCAGGAGGCACTTGGGTACCAGCCCCAAATTGTGTGCAGAGACGTGAGAGAGAATTAACCAGGCGGTGTGGGTAGTTCAAGGAAGAACCAAGAACTCCATTTAATGATGATTTGAACAAGATTTTTAAAGATCCAAAGGACAAAGATTCAAGTATTCTCATCAATAAGCTTAGTTTGTCACATCCTGCAATATTATTGTCATTATCATAGTTTCATCATTACAATAGTCAGCTACATCCTATCGGGCTCCTGAAGTCTAGGCACCAAAAGTCTTGGGAAAGCCAAACAAGTCATTGGAAAGTCAGTTAACATTTTTAATGTTATGTTTAATGTAATGTTTAAAGGCATTAACAAAGAGGATGCAAATGAGAGCAGGCTTCCACGCGTCTAGGTTCTGTCTAGGCCAAAGCCACTTCTCTAAGACATCTGCATAAGAACTGACCCCCAAAATCAAATACTTTGGCTTTCTACAGAACCTGGACTGTATAGACCTAAGACATTTGGTTCTCTACTACAAGTCATGCCTTAATTCTCTACTGAGGAAATTACAAAACAGTATCCTAAATAATGAGTGAGTAAAAGATCAAATT
Organism: Pseudochirops corinnae; assembly: GCA_028646515.1. Classification (NCBI taxonomy): domain Eukaryota; kingdom Metazoa; phylum Chordata; class Mammalia; order Diprotodontia; family Pseudocheiridae; genus Pseudochirops; species Pseudochirops corinnae. Next base: position 419,633,298 of record CM053585.1, on the reverse strand, counting down.
ATAGTGTAGCAAGGGAGTTGAATAGTGCATACATAGAGCATCCCTCCCTGCTTCTAGCCAACTCCATATGCATGACCCAGTGCTAAGGAGGTCTGGTGTTTTGGGGATGATGAGGCCTGCTCCTTCTGGCCATGTGTGACTTAGAGTTTAAGGTCTTTCACTTTGAGATTAAGAAGCTTCTTATTACTGACTACTGAGCAGAAAGAACAGATGACTCAATGGACTCTGGCCCTGTCATCTATTTCAGTGCTCTTCAAAAAGAAAAGAGAGAGCCAGGGACTTTTTTCAAGCTGGACAAAAATGGGAAACAGGTAGTTTGTTTTCAGAGACCTATCACTTCCCCTTTCTATATTTCACTCCCGCCTTCATGCTTTTCTTCTCTCTTCTCCCCCCAACCCTCCACACAAAAAAAACCTCCCATTCTCTCTTGTATCTCCTATCTCCCTTCTATCTCCTCTTGGTAGCCTCAGCAGTCAATACGCCAAGCTTTGGACCTCTCTTTCCACTCCTGACCTCTCCTCTCTGCCCCATTCACTCAGAATCTGCTGATCTCTGACTGTCATTTGGAAAGACAATAGAAATAATTAATGCTAAGCTGTTGGATGACTGAAAAACATTTAATATATCATTAATCAAGTTTATCTGCAAATTAACAGCAGATGTCATTACCTGAAATTTCTAATAGTGGAATGGAATGGAATGTGGTAGAGTAGAGGGAATAGGGGGAACCTATAAAGTAGCAGCGACCAATCCCTTTGCCTCCTGATAAGGTTAGTTCTGGTAGAAGTAGAATATGTCACTGGAAGAAGAATCAAGAGACTTCTGACTTAAAAGAACTCCTCACTTGACCCTATCATCTCCTTACATTATGGTTCCCAGCTCTTCTCCCTTTTAGAAACAAATTTCTTGGAAAAGTTGTCTGCAGTTGTTGACTCCTCTTCTTCACTTCCAACTCACTTCTTAACCCACTGCAATTGGACTTCTGACCTCAGCACTGGATTGAAGCTACTCTCTCCAAGGTCATTGATGATCTCCTACCCACAAAATCCCTTTTATCACTCCTCATCCTCTTTGATCTCTCTTTTTTTCATTCTCTCTCTCCCAAAATATACAAAATATTTATATCGTATTTATTTTTATATATTTATACCCATTTAATTATATTAATTATGTTAATACTTATATTATTTTAATATTTAGTATAAAATCAATTTATTTAAGATTAAGATTTTCTACAATTAATTTATTAATAATTTGATATGAAAATGGTAACTATAAATAAACATATGCATAAATATATGTATATTATGACACTCTGCACTATCCCCTCTGCAATACTATTATCTTCGCTGGGTTTTAATAACAATCTCTCTCGTGGTTCTTTTTTGACCTGTCTGGATGATCCTTTTAAGTATCTGAAGGGAGGGAGCAGAGCCAAGATGGCATAGCAGCAGCAACATATCGTAGCTCTCACATAGCCACCCAAAAATACCCATAAAATAGGACTCTAAACCAATCCTAGAACTCCAAAACGCACACAAAGATACTTCCCACTAAAGTCAGCTCGGCTACGAGGAACCATATCAGCACTGCAAACAGAAACCAGCCTGGCCTGAAGCCGCTGCTGAGCCCCGGGGGCGGCCAGACGAAAGGAGCGGTGAGCGGATTAGCGGCAGCGGTGAGCAGTGTTGAGAACTAGGTCAGTGAAGCTTGCGAAATTAGGAGAGAAAAGCAGTCCGGCCAAAAGGCCTCCAGAGTGGAAAAGCGAAAGGCAGAGGTTTTGTACCCGCCTCTGCGTTGCAGCTTCCCGCCTGCAACCTGCAGACAGCAGGGGGACTAAGCGATTGTTCTGAGGCCCATGCTCTCGTGTTGAGCGGCCTGGATCCATATCGCAATCTTGGGCCGCAGTCCTGGAGTCTTCATTATCCAGTGAGCCGGAAGTAAGTAGGAAGGGTCCCAGCACCTTCCTGAGAGCTACGGCAGCCTAGAGGACCCCAGCGATTTAGGACAGAGCTTTCCCTTCTAGAAGCAGAGGCCCACAGAGATTTAAAAAAAAAATCACAGACTGACCAACCATGAGTAAGAATAAGCATAAGAAGCAAAGTAAGAACTGCAACCAAACCCTAGATTCCTTCTTTGGGGAAAAGAAAGATCATGGGAGAGAGAGGGAGGAGGAAAGTGCAGCCAGAGCTCCCCTACCAGGGGCTTCCAATAAACATGAAGAATGCCTTAAAGCTAGAGATGAGCTGAAGAAGGATTTTCAAAACCAA
>CM053585.1:419609548-419630528 GCA_028646515.1 Pseudochirops corinnae | reverse complement strand
TTGCCTTCTATTTTTTCATTTGTTTGAATCTGTTTCATAGTATCTTGATTTCTCATAAAGTCATTAGCTTCCATTTTCTCCAATCTAATTCTGAAGGAATTATTCTCTTCAGTGAGTGTTATGGAACTCTGAAGATCTTCCCTGCCCCTAGGCCCATAAATATATATATATCTGGCTTTGAAAAACCAGATGTTGGTGCTTCCCTCTCTGGTAACTGAAGAGGTATGGATGTAATGGTCAGACGCTGGAAGCCCATCTGCTGATCTGTTCCTCTGTTTGCTTGTAACTTGTGTTTGTAACTTGTGTTTGCATTCTCTGAAGTTCAGGGTGCTGACTTTTTCCCTTGAACTAGGTAAATAATATATGTTTGATTGATTAAAGTGAGACTGTTAACCCATTTTGAGTTTCTTTCCTTTAGAAAAGCAGATCTAAGAACCTGTGCTAGCAGCCACCCTGGGTATGCTAGGCTGCTTGCTGATATAGTGAGTCTTTGAAATTCCTTTTCCATCTAGCCAATTTTGCTTTTTTAAGGCATTCTTCTCCTCATTGACTTTTTGGACCTCTTTTACTATTTGAGTTAGTCTATATTTTAAGATGTTATTTTCTTCAGTATTTTTTTGGGTCTCCTTTGGCAGGCTGTTAACTCACTTTTCATGATTTTCTTGTATCATTCTCATTTCTCTTCCCAATTTTTCCTCCACTTCTCTTACTTGATTTTCAAAATCCTTCTTGAGCTCCTCCATGGCCTGTAACCAGTTCATATTTTTCTCGGAAGCTTTTGATGCAGGAGTTTTGACTTTGTTGTCTTCTTCTGGTTCCATGTTTTGATGCTTTTTGTTCCCAAAAAAGGATTCTGTGATCTGATTGCAGTTCCTCTGCTTGTTCATCTTGCCAGCCAATTACTTGACTTTTGAGCTCTTCGCCAAGGTAGAACTCTGCTTCCATCCTGGAGAAAGCTGTGTCCCAAATCCCTGCGGGTTTTGCAAATGTTGTCAGAGCTGTGAGGTGGGCTTCCTCTCTACAGCCCCCACAAGCTCTGGCACACTGGGCACACACCCCAGAATCACCACCTAAGACTGCAACTCAGATCCAAGCAGGTCAAAGCAAGAGCGATTACTCTCTGAATGGTCACTTGGTCCCCCTATGATCTGCAGACCAGGAGCTCCAGAAGCAGCCATGCAGCAGCAGCTGCAACCATCACACCTTTGCTACCTCTCACCCCAGGGGCAGGGGCCCAACCACGCTCTTCTCCTCCCGGTTCCAATAGAGTTCCCTACTGACCTTTTGCTTTCTCTTTGGCATTTATGGGTTGAGAAGTCTGGAAACCACCACAGCTGCTGGTTATTCACTCTCTTAAAGTCTTCTCTGGCTGGTCTGGGCTGCTGGTCAGGGCCACCCCGGGTGTGGGCCTGAGTGGCTCACTCAAGACTGTGCTCGGCTCCCAACCTGGTGCAATAGATTCTTCCTGTCAGGAAGGCTGCCTTCAGTGGGAGATTTTTTCTCTCTCTGTTACTTTGTGCATTCTGTAGCTCTAACATTTGTTTAGAGTCATATTTTACAGGTATTGGCAGTGGTTGGAGCGAGAGCTCAGCAAGTTCCTGCTTTTACTCCACCATCTTCTCCCAAGAAGTTTTTCTCTATAGCCTGGAGTAGTAACTAGAACTCTGGACTTTGATTCCAGACTTTACCTCAGATATTTAGCAGCTGTGTGACCCTGGAAAGGTCACTCAATGTCTCTGTGCTTGAGTTTCCTCTTCTGTAAAATGAAGCAGTTAGACTTAATGGCCCTGATAGCTCTAAATGTAGGATTCTATGACCCTATCATCCAAGTATTGCAGGAGCAAAGGAAAGGTTAGATATATATGCTTTCTGGGCTGATCCTCTAAGATAATTCTTGCAGCATCACTAGATTTTTTTGTTACACTGAAGTTAAATTCTTTCTTTTCAGAGAAGCACATAGTCAGACAGAAAAACGGAGAAGAGATAAAATGAATAACTTAATTGAAGAACTCTCTGCAATGATCCCTCAATGCAATCCCGTGGCCCGTAAGCTGGACAAACTTACTGTACTGAGAATGGCTGTGCAGCATTTGAAGTCCTTAAAAGGTGAGTGGGGAAGCATTTTTTTTCAGTTATGTGATAATTTCTTGGTCTAAACCAGTGATGCCTTCCTTTCAGCTGTGTTGCTGTCTCTCATTAGTCTTGCATATGCATGGGGGAGGTGACATGTAAATGAATAGTCATTTTCAAGAGTAGAAGGAAAGAACCATACAGGGAATGAATGGCTCCAGTGATGGAGCTCCCTAGGAAGGCCTCCTACAGGAAGTAGCATTTGATCTGAGTCTTTAAAAAAGCCAGTGATGCCCAGGAACAGGGAAATAAAGAGGAAGAAAGGCAGCTGAGTGGCTCACCACCGGACCTGGATTCAGGAAGATCTGAATTCAAATCTGGCCTCAGACACTCATGAACTGTGTGACCTTGACAAGTCACTTAAACCTGTTTGCCTTCACTGGAGGATGAAATGGCAAAACGCTCCAGTATCTTTGCCAAGAAAATCCCATACAAGGTCATGAATTGTCAGACATGACTGAACAACAACAAAAGAGAAAGAACATTTCAAGCATGAGGGACAAGCTAAAGGGGTGTATGAGAGAGGGAGCACCATATTTGAGGAATAAAAAATAGACCAGTATTGCTGGACCCTAGAGTATGGAGAAGAGTAAAATGTGAAGTGTCCAGCTTTCAAAAACCTTAAATGCCAAACAGAGAACTTTATATTTGATCCTAAAGGCAAAAGGGAGCTACTGGAATTTATTAAGCAGGGAAGTGATGTGGTCAGGGTTATGCTTTAGGAAAATGACTTTGGTAAGTGTATGGAAGATGGATTGGAGTGAGGAGGTAATTCAACAGGGAGATATTATATAGGCTATTATATAAGTGTAGGAGAGAATTGATAAGGACTAGAACTAGGGTTGTAGCTGTGTGAGCACAGAGGACATAAACAATCAATGCTGTGAAGGAAGAACCAACAAGATTTGGCAGCTAATTGGATATAGGTGGTGAATGAGAGTAAAGACTGGAGGAGGAAGCTGAGTGACTCAGGTTTGGTGGTATTCCACATAAGTATGAAGGGGAGTTTGGGGGAAGAAATATGAGATATACCGAGTCTCAGATGCTTATGGGATATCCAGTTTGAATTGTTCAATATAGACTTGGTGATAGAAGACTGGAGCCCAAGAGAGAATAAGGACGGATATATAGATCTAGGAAACATCCCTTATAGAGATGAAAATTGAACCCCTGGGAGATGATAAGATCATAGGGTAAAAAGAGAAGAGGACCCAGAACAGAACCTTGGAATACAGTTAGTGGACATACTCTGGAGGAGATCCAGCAAAGGAGACTGAGAAAGAACAATCAGACAGATAGGTGGAGGCCCAAGGAGTGACAGAAAAACCCAGAAAGGAGAGAGTATCTAGGAGAAGATGATCAGCAACATTCAATATTGGAGAGAGATCAGAAGGGATAAGGATGGAGAGAAGGCCATAAGATTTGGCAATGAAGAGATAATTGGTAACCTTGGAATGGGCAGTTTTAGTTACATGGTGAGACTGGGAGACAGATTGAAGTGGGTTTAGAGGAGAGTGGGAGGACATGAAGTAGAAGCACCTAGGATAGAAAACTTTCTCAAGTTTAGCTGAGAGGAGAGATATAGCATATAACTACCAGAGATGGCTGGATCAAGCCAGGGTTTTTTGAGGATGGGGCAGAAATGAACCTAATTGTAGGCAGCAGGGAAGAAGCCAGTAGATAGGGAAAGATTGAAGATTAGAGAGAAAGTAGAGATAAAGATGGGAGCAATCTGCCAGAGAAGATGGGAGGAGAGTGGATCAAGGATGCGTGTAATGGGGGTTGGCCTAGGCAAGAAGAATGGTCATTTCTTTATTAGAGGCTGGAGTAAAAATGAAAATGGGAAGATGTCAGAGGGATGTGAAGTAAGGAGGAGAGAAAAGGGGGCTCTTAATAGAGGGCCTCAATTTTTTTTTTCAGTGAATTCAGTGAATTTTTTCAGCTGAGAGGGTAGAAGGACAGGGTGCCTTGGGATACTTGAAGAAAAATAAGAAGGTTTGGAACAGACACTGGTGATGAGTGGGATAAAGAATCAATGAGAGAGGAGTAAAAGGATTGCCTTGTTTTTTTTAAAAAATTTATTTATTTCATTAAATATTTCCCAAATACATTTTAAAAAAATTTTAACAATCATTTTTAAAAATCCTGAGTTTCAAATTTTATCCTGCCCTCTGCTACCCCTTGAGAAGGCAAGCAACGCAATGTGGATTATACATGTGAAGTCCTGCAAAACATATTTCCATATTCGTCATGTTACAAAAGAAAACTGTAATGCCAAGCACAAGCAGCTTCAGGGTTCTTATTACAAGCATAGTAAACTCCACATTTATTCAGTGACAGATTAAGGCAAAATATTCACAGAAAAGAAAAAATCAAAATACAAAGTAACTCAATCATTTAGTAAGTCTTCAACAGGAAATTAGTTTCCAATCATAAACAAAGTACATTCATTTGGTCAGTCGCAAAGTACAAAGGTCAAAGATTTTCCACCCCTGGATCACAACTGAATTACAAACACACATGCATGCACACACACACACATACACGCACACACACGCACACACATGCACACACGCACACCCACCCCAGAAAAAATAAAGTGAAAAAAGTATGCTTCATTCTTCACTCAGCATTCATCAGTTCTCTTTCTGGAGGTGGATAGCACTTTCATCATGGGTAAAGGATTGCCTTGTTGACATGAGGACCCAGTTGAGTTTATATAACATAAATTTGTAGTACACCAAATCAGCATGGATTTATGGCTTCCTCCGGTTGGATTCAGCAGCATGTGGATAAGAGTGAAGGCTGCGGATAGTGGAAGTAATCCAAAGCTGAGGTCTGGCAAGGCCTTAGCAACAGGACAAGCAGGCAAAGACTAAAGTATAGTGTGGATTAAACTGGTTCCCCATTGGCTCTAGATCAGGAAGAGAGGAGAGTGTAGACAGTGCAGGGATGATATCCTACGGAAGTATTGAGGTGTAGAGGGAGCTACACAGGTAGCTAATTACCAAAGGCTCTGTTTGAAACCAGGCCTTCTCATTCCAGATTCAGTGCAGTTTCTATGGCACTATGCTGTCCATGAGGGACCTATTAAAGTAGCTCTCATAGGTCTAAATACCTGACCCTGGTATGTATGCTGTATCCTAAAAGATGCAGTAGGGCAGGGACTCTATAGGTCAAATGGGAGGTGAAAAGGTCCTGTTGCTCCTGGTGATGGAGGTAGAATGGTCAGTGGTGGTAGTTAGCTGGGGAGCCTTTTTTGAAGGGAATTTTCTGGGACCCAATTTTTAATCACAGTCTGTTATATGATAGATTACTTGATCTTTTGGCATCAGTGAAAGTTGCCATGAAGTTTGCATAACGTTTTCCTTAAGCTTTTATCACAGGAACAAATCAATCATAACATCTTAATGTTGGCAACAAAATACCATCCAGTCTAACCCCTCTATATGAAACCCCCTTACAACATCCCTGACAACCAACAATTCAGTTTCTGCTTGAAGATCTCCAGTTGCATGGCACCTAATGATTGTGAAGAAGTTAATTTTTATATTGAGCCAAAATATGCCTGTCTCTAGCTTCTGCCTGATTCAATTCAATTCAGTGCCCTCTGGGCCCAAATATAGTAAGTCAATCTTTCTTACCTATGGCAGTCTCTAAAAAAAAAAATTACATCTCCAGACTCACTTCTCTTAAACCTTCTTTTCTTTAAGTTAAACCTCCCTGGTTCCTTTTAATGACCCTGACAAAACCTGAAATCAGCTCAATTGTAACCTCTTCCACAAAGTCTACCCTGATTCTGGGGTTATTAATGAGTTTCCTCTTTTGGACCTTACTTAGTACTTTGTTTTATAACTCCCTAATGTACTTAAAATGTAAGAGCTATCTGTGTTGATGTCTTATTTTCCATTGGGCTGTACTGTCCATGAAGGCAAGGACAATGCTGTGCATACAGTAGGTGCTTAATAAATGTGTGTTGATTTAAATTGAACTCCAGCCTTTCAAAGAATGTCAAGTACTATTAGGAGGACTTAAAAAAAAAAGCTGGTACAAATATCAAAAAAAGGTTAGGCCTTAGAGGATTTTGACAACCTGAAGCATATCCAAAGGATGTTCTCAATTGTCATTTTCTTTAATGAAATTTTCTGTTATTTCTTCATATCTTCTCCAGCAGGTTGCTCCCTCCTTCAGCTAGTGTCCTAGGGCATAAAAAATTCAAATTCATAAAAGCAGAAATATCAAACATATCATTTACCAAGTGCAAGGAAAATTACATTCAATAATGGGCCTTTGAAGAAAGGACTAAAATTAATTGGAGAGTAAATAACAATTATAACAAATCAGGATTATTAGTTGGTCAAAGAACAAGTCATAGAAATAACAGAAAGCAAGGGAAGCTAGAAGGCAGAAAACTCCATTCAAATCATACGTTCTGTGGGAGGCCTTTCTCTATTCATCTCCTTCCTTTCCCTTGCTCTATAAATACTTGTCAACTGTCATACTCTAAGCTCTGGATTTTAGCTGAGGTTCAGGCATTTTCATTTTGGGGTTTTCTTTCCCAAGAGAACTAGTAGATTCTGTTTTCACTTTGTCTTGAGATTCTTTTAGGTCTGGGCAGTTTTCACTCATGATTTCTTGAAATGTGGTTTCTACACTCTTTTTATGATCTAGGTGAAAGATAGGGAACCTGGGGCCTGTAGGCCACATGTGGCATTCTAGGTCCTTAGGTGTGGCCTGTTGACTGAGTCCAGACTTTACAGAACAAATCCTTCTATTAAGGGGATTTGTTCTGTGAAGTTTGGATTCAGTCAGAGAGCCACACTTGAGGGGCCCCAAGGTCACAAGTTCCCCATGCCTAATCTAGGTTTTCATCTAGTTTGATGTCTCTAAGGTTCTCCTTCTTTGACATGTTTTCAAGGTCATTTGTTTTTTATAGAAGGTACCTTCCATTTTCTGATATTTTTTCATCCTTTGAATTTTTGTTCTAGCATTTCTTGTTGTTTCACAGAGTCACAGATCTCTGCCTGATCCAATCTGATTTTCAAGGGGTCTGTTACTTGTGTGATATTGTACTTCTTGACGGAATGATGACATTTTCGATAGCACTGATCTGTGTCAGCTGGGGTATGGGTAATGAGCTCTCTGTTCTTAGCGAGCTATGGAAGCAGCTCCAGGTCTTCTTTCTAAGTAAGTATTCTTACTGAAGAGGCAGTCTCCACAAGGAGGTAATGAGACGGTCTGGTCTGCCCTCAAGAGTGGTGCCAGCGGTGATCTGCTTGAGGCCAATCCAACCCAAGGTACGAGCTCATTATGACTCCATTCTTGGTACAGAGGCTTCAGATCCCATCTTGGGGTCAGAATAACGGAGCTGTAGGCTCTCCAGAGCTCTCTCTTCCTGTCCCTGTTCTGCAGCTTCAGGCTGCAGGCCTCTATGGCTTCAGAGCACTGCCCTTTTAGCTAGGCTTTTCTGACTGAACCTCTTCCAAATTCCTGCAGAGCTTCTGGTTATCTCTTTGGATGGACTTGGGTTGGTAAAATGTACTTACTGTAGCTTTTCCTTGGATTTATTGCTTATTTCTTAATCTAATGTACTTCTTTTTTAATCTATTCTGGAGTAACTAGTAGAGAACTGGGCTGCCCTGCTGCCATTCATTCTACCAGCTTACAGAGAGTCTCTTTTCTGTGCTATTTTTCAAAGTGAACTCACTGGAAAGCTCCCTGATGTGTTCTCTTTAGGCATTTCTAATTCTTATTTCTCATGGAAATTTTGGTGATTGTGTCTTTAGAATTCATGATGATTCTGTTTTTTGTACAATCAAATAATTTCATCAGATCCTTTTTTGTTCCTGAGTTTTGAATTACTCAGTCAATTGAAGACTAGAATGGCCTTGGAAAGATGGAACAAATACATGTCTGTTAGGCGCAGGTAAGTGGCACAGTGGATAATGGATAGTTCAAATCTGGCATCAGACACTAGCTGGGTTACCTTGGGCAAGTCATTTAACCCTGTTTGCCTTGGTTTCCTTATCTATAAATGAACTAGAAAAGGAAATGACCAACCATTCTAGTATCATTGCCAAGAAAACAGAGTCACGAAGAGCTAGACACAACGTGGGATGGATACTTCCTATTAGCTTTGAATTTCAACAAATTATTTTATCTTCTGGGTTTCAATTCCTTATCTATAAAATGAGAGGGTTGGGCTAGAAATCCTCTGAGATCCCTCCCAGCTCTGAATCTATGATGCTAGGTTGCTTGTGTTATGTTCCAAAGCAGGAGGTAGTTTGTTTTAACTTGGAGCACCGCAGTCCAGAAAAGAGTGTCCTGCCTCCAGGCCCTGTCCTCTATCTGCTGTGCCACCAAGCTGCCCCAATTTGACTGTATACTCTTACCCACAGGTTTGCCTCAAGGACCAGAATTCCTTTCAGTCCATATATGGTTGTCTACGGGCATCATGACAATCCAGTGTTTTAAAAAGATTTCTGGAAAACAACGTATATCATCCTGGAATGTGTTTTCAGGACCTTTTGATGTTTGCTTGTTATTTTTAGGCGCTCCCAGTTCTTATGCAGGAGATAATTACAGGCCTACATTTATACAGGATGATGAGCTGAGACATTTAATCCTCAAGGTAAATCAAGACGTATATTTCCTCCATTCCTGTCTTTATGTGCCTTTTCTTTTTGTTTGACTGAAGGGAGGAGGGGGGAGGGAAGGTCTTTGCCTTGTTTCCTCTTTGGAACGATGAGCCCTGCTTTTTTTATTATGGTCAAAGAAAAATGCAGGTTTGGCCATCGTAGGTGAGTTTCAGAGTCAAGAAGGTAGGGAAGGAATGTGAGTAGACAAGACTAAGCAAAATCATGAGGTGAGATAGTTTGTGGCTGTCCTTCCTTTATCGTTAGTCCAGTATTCCACCTAAGGGCTATGGTGCTTTCATGTTTCCTCCCAAACCCCTGACCCCTCTAGCTGCTCTGAGGTCCAGAGATCTTTCCTGTATGTAAACATTTTGCAAACATTAAAGAAACATACATACATACATAGGCAGTCAGTTGGCACAATGGATAGAGTGTTGGGCTTGGAATCAGCTCCTGAGTTCAAATCTGGCCTCAGACATTTACTAGCTGTGTGACCCTGGGCAAGTCACTTAACCCTGTTTCCCTCCATTTCCTCATCTGTCAAATGAGCTCGAGAAGGAAATGGTAAACCATTCTAGTACCTTTGCCAAGAAAATTCCAAAATGGGACCATGAAGAGTCAGACGCAACCAAAATGACCGAATGACAACAAATATGTATCATTATTTTGTTAATGATTGTTTTCCCATCCCCATGCCTACTCCCTCAAAATTCACCCGTCAGTTTTCTCTTCTTTCAGGACCTATATCTCTGTATATAATATAAATCTTGGATTAAGTCTTTATCTACAAATGACTGGGGACATTCACTGTCATCTTCACTTCCTGCGTTCAGGCTTTAGGTTCACCTTTCTCAAAAGTTACCCCCGCCCCTTCTATGATTAGGGAACAGCAGCGTCACCAACCAAGCCCTGTGTCGGTTGTTGTTATGGCCCATGTGATCTGAGCTACCAGTTTCAGGCTCTGATGGTAGCTGAGAGATTAGCCTACTTCTCTGGCTCCTTTCATAGTAAGGAGTTATTACTGAAGCTATTAAACCGTGTTCCCTACCGAACCCTCAAATATACATAGACACTGTTTAAAGCAAATAACGCAATATTAAATGGTACTTTTTTCACTAGTTCTTACTTTTCTTGTCATGTACTAATATCATGCTGATTTTGTTTACTAAGCTCCATTAGGCTTTCCCATTTATGCCGAATATCTTTTTAATTAGAAAGTATTGGCTATGCAGGAATTTTACAATAAAATGTTCTTGTTCCGTTGTTTCAGTCTCGTCTGACTCTTTGTGACCCCATTTGGGTTTCTATTGGCAAAGATTCTGGAGTGGTTTGCCATTTCCTTCTCAAGCTCATTTTACAGATAAGGAAATGGAGGCAAACAAGGTTAAGTGACTTATTCAGGGTCACACAGTTAATAAGTGTCTGAAGCCAGATTTGAACTCAGGAAGATGAGTCTTCCTCACTTCAGCCCTGGCACTCTACCCACTGTGCCATCTAGCTGCCTCTGGGTGACTTACCCAGGTTCACACAGCTAGTAAGCAACTGAGTTCAACTTCGAACTAATTCTGGGCCTGGTGCTTTATCCACTGCATCACCTAGCTAGTTATAATAAAATTCAAAGATGCTTTATGTGATAGCAATCACTTTCTATTTGCTTCAGTGAGGGGGAAGAGAAAAGACAGGGCATTTTGATGGAATTTAGATTTTCAGGTCAACTTTCTTTTTTTGAGAGGGAAGGTAGGGCAGTTGGGGTTAAGTGACTTGCCCAAGGTCACGTGGCTAATTTTGTGTCAAGTGTTTGAGGCTGGATTTGAACTCAGGCCCTCCTGACTCTAGGGCCAGTGCTCTATTTGCTGTGCCACCTAGCCACCCCTCAGGTTAACTTTCAAGAAGTTCAGTCACCCCTCAAAGTGTGAGCCTGCAATTAGAATATGTTGTCCATAGACACTAGCAAATGTTTTGTTTGTGTGATCTGAACAACTAGGTGTTGTTGATTGAAAGACTGGCAAACTTTTCTAACTCCTTTTAAAATAAAAATGTGATCCCCAAGTGTATGTCATTGACACATTAGAAATGTTGTAAGGATAATTGTTATGAAAAGAAATATGATAATCTTTAAGCCCAGTGCAGTGTATCCCATATCTAAACTTTCTTTTTGTCCAAAAGCATGAGTTTATGCTTAGATTTAATTTAAGGATCTTAGATACTGTGGTTATCTTTTACATTTACATTTTGTGGAATTTTTCTTATGATGTAAATTAAAGCAAATGAAGACCTAGTTTATTCTACAGGCCACAATATTTTCTTGAAAATCAAACCTTTCAAAATACAAAAAAGAATTACTTGTAACATTATTATTATTATTTATTATAGGTTGCAGATGGGTTCTTATTTGTTGTTGGATGTGATCGAGGAAAAATTTTATTCGTGTCTAAATCAGTCTCCAAAACACTTAATTATGATCAGGTATGTCACACTACTTTTCAAAAACTTAGGGTAGTTTTGCAATAGTTTATTTTTAACTTTTTTGAACAAATATATTGGACCTAAGTAACTTCTTTCTATTCACTAATGTCAAAATTTCAAAAGCATATTCCTATTGAGAAAGGTCCCAATATAATCTCACATGATACTGTTTCAAAATATGCCCTTGAGTAAAATATTGTGATAATGGCAGTGGCTTCATTCCTCAAGGACTAATGAATGCCATTTGGGTTAGATTGCTTAGTAAGAAACTGTTGTATTGAAAAACTGGTAGGTTGGATTAATGGGAATACCAAATCCCCTGAAGTAGTTGCATGTATTTAAATTCTCACTGTTTGAAGTTATAATTATATGAAAGATGGTAATTGGTTCCAATTCAATGGAAACATGTAACGCAAATTCAAATAAAGTGACTTCAAGGGAATTCATTATTTGCACTAAGCAGAATCTAGCTGAACTTCCAACTGGTATAGATCTGTGATCTCTTCCATGTGGGTACTTCCTCCTACAGTATAGATTATAATCTATTCACAATCCATCCACAACTTTTCATCCCGTACAGTCATTGTCCATGTTTTCAGATAAATTGTCCACAAGGGATCCACTTAACGTATGAGGATCTTTCCTCTATGTCTCCTTTTTAAAAGTAATTTTTAATTTAATTAATTTTTAATTAAAACTTTTTTTTATTCTGAACTTTCTAAACACCAACAGACATGAGCATTTCCAAATACAGAGAAGAGGAAAAAGAACATTATTCACAAATCATAAGTCTCCGCATATAACTAAGTTTTTAAAGTAGATAATACATTCCACATGTTAGTTCCAAAGCTGTCCTGCTTGTCAGAATTTCCTTCTGAATTTCCTTCTATTCTCTGCACTTTAAAAAAGTGCTTCACTGACGCTCTTATCATTCTTCATTTATGCATTATTATTTTCCCACCTTTACACCCACTCCTCCCCCCAAATTTTTCCCAATAACCAATAAACATAATCAAACAAAACAAATCCGTACATTAGTTATGTCCAAGAATGTCTCTCTCATTCTTCACCTGTAGCCCATCACCTCTCTTTTGTCGCCTGTTGGTCTTCCAGGTCTCTTGACATTTTGTAGATTTCAGTAGAGCACATTGGATAGCCATAAGTTAGCCCTCACTCTCATTATGTGATAAGCCCATGTCCTTTTTGGATTACACATCTCTGTGGTAATGTCTTTTATGCAACTTCCTTCTGCTCAATTCCTCTTCAGTAATGTATTGTAACCTACTCACACCTACTGTATACATTTCCATTGCCTTTTGATTAACCAACAACTTTGGTTTTTTCTATGATTCACTTCTCTTTCCACTCTATCACAAAGGCACAGAAAGTTAGACTTAGGTAATTGGAGAAAAGAGGAGAGAATTTTCCAGGCAGGGAGAACAGTATACAAACAACAAGGAGTCATAAGAGAAATCTTTGTAGGTAGGAGTGATCAGGAAAGGAGGCAGAAGTGTGAGGAGTAGGAATTAAAGAAAGAGAGATGATGAAATAAGAGCTTTCCAGGTTTCAGAAATGGTGTGAGCCAAAGGTATGGAAGAAGGAATCATATGGCACACTCAAAGGACAGCTGGGTTGTTATTTCAGTCATAGATTTTGTTTGGTTTGTATCTGGCATTACGCACCTCTTTGTTCTTTATTGGAATTACTTTGTTCTTTACTAGAATTTTATAGAATCACTGCTATCTTTGTCTACCACATTTTAATTTACAATATTTTCCTACTTTTCTGGGCTAAATGACTTCAGGGTATATCCTAGTGTGATTAGAATGCAAGTGTGTGGATTTGGAAATGTATGGAATTAAATTGAATTTATCAGTTCTATTGACTCTTGGCAGAGAAGTGGGCAGGGGAATGGGGAGGATTTGGGAGAGGATGTGGAGGAAGTGAATAATATTTACCCCAAACATTAAATGGATTAGTTTAAGTTTACACTGCATCATGAAAACTTTTTTGTTCATTATTAACTTCAACAAAAGTAACTGTATACATTTTGTGTACCTGGGAGGGAAAGTGGGAGTAGGATTTATTATATATTGCTTTGAAATGAACAGTCTATCTTACAATTAGGCAAGTTTGACTGGACAAAGCTTATTTGACTACTTACATCCAAAAGATGTTGCCAAAGTAAAGGAACAGCTTTCTTCTTCCGATATTTCACCAAGAGAGAAGCTGATAGATGACAAAAGTAAGTGTTACCATTACCATGATCACTATTTTTAAAGACTATGATTAGTTGTCAAGCATTCATACATCACAGTACCAACTTATTCAAATATGCATACATTGTTAGGCTCTGCTATTTAAATCTATAAACACTCTTTTAAAAGCCATATCAAAAAGTACTTTATTTTGCATAACAAAGTGACATTTTTGCTTTCAAATATTTTCTCTCTAAGGTAAAAAGACATTGTTCTAGAATCAAAGGCTTGTTCTGCTGTCATATTCAGCAACCATCATTGATCTGTGGCATTCTTATATTCATTTACCAAAGCATAATGATTTATTCACGCAGAGCCACACAGCTTTAAGTAGTAAACTTCAATGAACATATAACATTCATGCCTTTGTAACATAAGAATATGAAAGGAATTGATAGTAGAGAGCTGACCTCAGAGTCATAAAGACCTGAGTTTGAGTTCCACTTCTGACATATACTGGCTGTGTGACCCTGGGTAAGTCACCTAACCTCTCAATTCCTGAGGAAACTCTTCAACAATCTAAGATGCAGAGAAACTGCCAGTCCACATTAGTATGGTAGAAGGTTTCTCACTGGAAGATCCTGATACCAATGATATCATAGGAGAGGCAGACAGAGACCGAAAGACAAAGATAGAGAGATCAAAGGGAAGGAAAGAAAAGATCACCTCTAACAATGATCTTTTCTAATGCTTCATCTTGTTGTGCCATTAGCAGACCTTATCAAACCAGAAAGGTTTTGTATTCAAATTTGGCAATAGACTATAAGTATGTTGTATAAGGAGAAGCCCCGATAAGTTCAGAGAGGCTCCTCACCTGCAATTTGGTTACCATATGATTTATTATTTTGGTCAAAACAAGTCATTAAACAAGCTCATGAACAAGTTCATTAATGTTTCTTATATATCACTTGGTTTATAATTTAATTAATCAATATCTGTGTCAGTGGAGAGAGACTTCGCACTGATGAAATCATTGATCCTTGAAATATGAAAATGATGGTGAAATATGAAATGGGCAAAAAATTAGGTTTTTTTCAGCTGACCACTCTTATGTTCTCTATTTACTTGGGAGTTTTTTCCCCTTACATTTGAAACGTATTGATAGATGTCAACTAATAATTCCTTCTATACTTCAAAAAAAATTTTATTCAAAGAAAAAAATTTAAGGTTTTAAAATTCAAAATGAGATTATATAAAATCAGGATAGACTTCTCTTGCAGCTACCATTTTTGAATCTATGTTGCAGGCATTTTGTTAATATTTGACTGTCATTACATTAAAGCACAAAGAATTTTTTTTCATGTACTGTAAACAGAAATGTGAGAAGTGGTTAAAAAGTGTTAGGGAACAAAACTTTCATTATTACTTGAAAGTATTTTTTCTGATGATTCTCTCACCCATATGTGTTGTGAAAGCTGGCTTTCAAGTTCAAGCAAATTTCCCTGCTGGAACAACTCATCTGTATTCTGGTGCAAGACGGTCCTTCTTCTGTCGGATAAAGTCTTACAGACCATCAATCAAAGAAGAACAGGAATGCTTACCCAACTCCAAGAAGAAAGGTATCTTTTTGAAATATCAAGTGATTTTGTTTTTGAAAATAAAATTAATGTCCCTAGGTGGTAACCCCACAAAATGAGATGTAATCTCAACATCAATCAAGCAAAAGCCTCTTGAGAAGAGGAAGAATACAATACTATTTAGCTTAATTGTCCGTATTGGCTATTCGGACTCATCAGATTTACTCCAGAATCAAATCAACACTTTGTCCTATTCCCCACAATCTTAAAGGAGGTGGCAAAAAATCTATTCACTTGGATCAAAAGAGGAAAATTTGGGAAGGAGTAGAAGTGATAGTTATAATCACGATATCTCCAAGTTGGAATGGATCTCAGTGGCTATCTACTCCAACTCATAATTCAAAAACATCCTCGTAACTCTACAACATCCCCAGCAAGTGACCTTTGCTTGAATGCCTTTTGTTAAGTGGAACCTACTACCTTCCAAGAGAGTTGATTTGACTTTGGATACCTTTAATTGTTATGAAGATTTTCTTTACATTGAGCTAAAACCTCTCTTTGTACCTTCTACACACTGGTCTAGTTTTGGCCAAGCAAAATTAAGTCTAATCCCTTTTTCATATGATAGTCTTTCATATATTTTGTTCTGTTTTCTCTCGTAATTAAAAACCTTCAAATTCCAAGTCTTTTAGTGAAATTTAGTTCCTTTCAAAAATATATTAGAAAATTATACTATTTCAAAAAACTCCACTGATTTTCTTTTAATATAAGTTTTGTATTTCATAATAAGACTAGTTCTTTTATTAAATTTCTGGTTTTATTACCTTGTGATCCATTTACAGATTTTCTTTGTGGGTATCTTCATATTGAATTGCTTTTATTTTTATTCATGAAACTTAGTCTGGAAATTTAAGGGCTTTCAGAGGCCTTTTGGACTTTGGCCATGAATATGTGCTAAATAAATTAAGTGTAAGACTCTCAGTTTCCATCAAATTGGCTTGTTAGGAAAGTAAGTGTACTTTGCTCTGTGTACATTCTTAATACTGATGTCATGTCTGTCTGTCTTCCTATCTTGGTACACAGACAGGGATATGTGAAGGAATTCTACACTGGATTTACTGTTTTTATACCTTGATAAAGTATGAATTATCATCATTTGGCAGGAAATACGCTAATGCTGTGTGCTACCAAATTGGATCTAATAAGAAGAATGGATCATGATTATTTTTATGGTACATATCAATATGGCAAAATATAGTAAGACAATTTACAAGGAAAAACATAAATGAGTATGGGTAACCCATCTATAATAGAATATTAATTGACTAACTTGTGAGCCAGTACCTTCTTATCCTCTTAAGCTTAGCCTCCAACACATGGTAGAATACATTTGAGAAGTATGAGAAAAGAGTGCTCGGTGGTGGCACATGCTGGTAATCCCAGTTCCTGAGGAGGCTGATACTGGTAGATCTCCTAAATGCAGGAGTTCTGAGCTGCTCTGGGTTGTATCCATCCTTGTGTCTGCACTATATTTGTCTGTGATATTGTGGGGCCTGGGGGTGGGGGTGGGGTATGAGCGGGACAGAGCATCAGATTAAGAAGGAACAAGTTTGAAGAAGTCATATGAGAGTGCTGACTTAATCCACTAGTAATTTATGTCATCTAATCTCAACTGAACTCTCACTGCTGCAAAATAGCCTTTTTATTCTTTCCCGGTTGACAGTCATACTCTCTTGCAATGGCTCTTCTAAAACCTCTTTTCCCTTAAGAGGTTTTCTAACCTGGCTCTGTTGCCCTCTTAGCAGGACTTATAAGGTACTCTTTATACTTTAAACTATAACTTTAAACTACTAAACCTCTCTCCTTCAATTTACACCTCAAAACTCCTTTTATGTTATCCCCAGTCTCTTATTTGCTCTAATCTCTGAGAAAGATGTGCCTCTTCTCCTTGCCAAGGTTAGCCCTTTATCTCATCATTTCATTCCTTCCCTTCTTGTGACTTAATCTCTCTTCATCCTTTGACTGTTGCCTATAAACATGCTCAGATCATCCCTATCCTTAAAAAAAGACAAAACCCTCACCTGACCCTTCTTTGCTCTCAAGGTATCATCCCCTGTCCCTCTCCTCCATTTCATTATTAAACTTTTTTTTTTCTTTTCGGAGGGGGGAAGGCAGGGCAATTGGGGTTAAGTGACTAGCCCAAGGTCATACAGCTAGTAGGTGTCAAGTGTCTGAGGTAGGATTTGAACTCAGGTCTTCCTGACTCCAGGGCTGGTGCTCTATTTTCTGCACCAGCTAGCCACCCCTCATTATCAAAGTCTTGGAAAAAAAATCTGTTCCTTACATCTCCTTCCTTATGTCTCACTTATTACCTCCTTACATTTGGGCTTCCGATTCTACCATGCCATGGAAACCACTGTCTGAGGTTACAGATGATCTCTTAATAATTAAATCTGGCCTTTTCTTAGTCATCCTCATCAATTTTTCTACTCCCTTGGACACAGTTGACCATTCTTTCATTTCTGCTTCTTCAACTCTTCACGTTGTCCTCAAGCCTGTCTGATTGTTCCTTCTTCCTTGCTGGGTAAAACTCCAGATCCCTTCCCCCTAACTATGGTTGTCTCTCAAGGTTCTGTTCTGGGCACCTTTAAATCTGTGTGTGTGTGGGGGGGGGGGGGTGTTTCTGTCCTGGGCGCCTTTAAATCTGTGTGTATGTATATGTGTGTGTGTGTGTGTGTGTGTGTGTGTATACACGCCCTTTCTTAGTGATCTTATTATCAGCTTCCATGAGTTCAAATATCATTTCTATTCAGATGATTCCCAAATCTATATATCTAGTCCTATTTTCACAGCGAGGTAGTTCAGTGGATAGAATGCTGGGCTTACAGTCAGGAAGACTTATCTTTATGAGTTCCAAAACTGACTTCAGACTCTTACTAGCTGTGTGACCTTGACTTTGGGCAAGTTACTTAACACCTGTTTGCCTCAGTTTCTTCACCTATGAAATGAGCTGGAGAAGTAAATGGCAAACTTCCTTGCCAAGAAATCTTTGCCCAGATCCCCAAATGGGATCACACAGAATTAGATACAACCAAAATGACTGAACAACAACAGAAATTCTGTCTTGAGCTCCAACCTCCTGATGGGCTTCTCAAAATCAAAATGTCAGAAGTTAAATCCTTACTTTCCCCCATAAATTCATCCTTCTTGGAAATGTCTTTATTTATTAAGGGCACTACAATATTGCCAGCCATCCAGATATTTAAATTAAATTTGTAAAAAATTTTATTCATCTGTTCTGTCCATTACTTTCTCTCCCAATGGAGCACATGAAGGAAATCTAAGTATACAGACATGGTCTGGCAAGAAAAGTCCTACCTTGGCTTGTCCAAAAATGTGTGTTTCTGTGTTTTTTAAGTTCATCTCTCTGGCAGGAGGCAAGCTGCATATTTCATTTTCACTCATAGAGGTTTCCCCTATTTTCTCTGAAATTTTCCATTTAGTCATTTCTTATGGCACAATTATAGTCCATTATTTTCATGTACCAAAATTTGTTTAGTCATTCCCCAATACAAAGACAGCTCTTTGGTTTCCAATATTTGATTATCATGAAAAAAAGCTACTATAGATATTTTTGTACAGAGAGGTCCTTCTCCTCTCTGATTTCTTTGGGGTTTAGTCCTAGAAGTCATATAGTTGGGTCAAGAGTAGGAGCAGTTTGGTAGCTTTGGGAGCATAGTTCCAAATGGCTTTCCAGAATCTAGCCAACCAGGTCTGCATTCTAGGAGTCACCCTTAACTATTCAATCTCCCTCACATCTAATCAGATGTTAAATCCACTTCCACTGCATCTTTTTCATCTATTTACTCTCCTTTCATACAGCCCATATCAGAGATCAAGTTCCCATTATCTCTCATTCGGACTATTGCAACAATAGCCTCCTAGTTGTCTGCCCCTCTTCTGACCCATCCCTCGTTAATCCATCCTTCTGTCCAGGTATCAAAACAGTCTTCCAAAAACACAAGTTTGACTATATAATTTCTCTGCTCAAGAATCTTTAGCAATTCCCTATTGCTTCTAGGATAAATACAAAACCCTCAGATTGGCATTTAGAACCCTTGACAGCTCGGATCCAGCCTTTCTTCCATACTAATTTCTAATACTCTGTATCAGCAAGCACCCTAGCATACCCAGGGTGGCTGCTAGCACAGGTTCTTAGGTCTGCTTTTCTGAAGGAAAGCAACTCAATGGGTTAACAATCTTACTTTATTCAATCAAATACATATCATTTACCTAGTTCAGGGGAAAAAGTCAGCACCCTGAACTTCAGAGAATACAAACACAAGTTACAAGCAGAAGTTACAAGCAAACAGAGAAACAGGTCAGCAGAGGGGCTTCCAGTCGTGTGACCATTACATCCATACCTAGTCAGTTACCAGAGAGGGAAGCACCAACATCTGGGTTTTTCAAAGCCAGGGGGCTCACCGGCTTCCCAGAGCCTCATCTGGCCAAATCACCCAACTCTTCTCAAAGTGAGCCCCAAAGCAAAAATTCACATCAGCGTGTATATATAGCCTTCTCCTGGATCAGAGAAGGTCACAGCACTCTTGACCCACTGCCCAATCACCAAGTAATAAGGCGTGGGCATTCCTGAAGAACAAGCCTCCCTCCACAGGCTCCATGTGACCACATTCAGCCTATTAGGGGGCAGAGTATACTTTCAAATCTGGGAAGGTTCTCAGAGCCACTTTAAGCAAAGGGCCTCGGGGCAGGGAAGATCTTCAGATTCCTGTAACATACTCTCATCCCTGGTGCTTCTGTGGTTGACCTTCTCATTGTTGCCAGATAAGGCACTACATCTCCCACCTGTATGCTTTTAGGTTATTCTTCATGCCTGGAATGTAATCCTTTTTCACTTCATGTCTTAGACTTAGAATTTTTAACTTCCTTCATGGCTCAACTCAGGTACTTCTTACAAGATGCCTTTCCTGATCCTCCATATAAAGAGAAAATATAAAACTATAAAGCAAAAATATAAAGATATAAAGATAAGAATAATGAAAACAATAGCTAGCATTTAGATAGCCCTTTATTAAGGTTTACAAAGCTTTTACAATTATCTCATTTTATCCTCACAACACTGGAAAGTAGGTGCTATTTTTAATCTTCATTTAGCAGATGAGGAAACTGAGTCATACATAAGTTAAGTGATTTGCTTTACTTAGGTTCACACAACTAGTATCTGATGTAGGATCTGAACTCAGGTCTTCCTGACTCTAGGTCCTTTGCTTCTACCTGGGAAAATGAAACAGTGCCTGCCCCCAAGGAGTTTACACCAGCTCCCTTTGACATCTCTGACATTTTATTTATTTCATTTATGGCAAAGTCATTGGCTTCTATGTGAACACATTCTGTGTTCATATTTCCTTTCAAGTTAACAATTTTTTTTTTTTGCTTTTTGGAGGGGGTAAGGTAGGGCAATTAGGGTTAAGTGACTTGCCCAAGGTCACATGGCTAGTTTTTGTGTTAAGTGTCTGAGGCCGGATTTGAACTTTATTCACTGCACCACCTAGCCGCCCCAACAAATATTTTTAAAATGTCTGCCATGGGAAAAGCACTGTGCTAGGCACTGAAGGAGGTACAGAACAGCTGTGAAAACTAGATTGGGGGTTCTCAACCTTTTTGGTCTCAAGACCTCTTTAAACTTTTAAAAACTATTGAGGACCCCAAAGAGCTTTTTTGTTTAGGTGGATTATATTTGTTTGTCTTTACCGTTTTTGAAATTAAAGCTGATAAATTTAAAAATCTTTATCCATTTTAAAATAACAAAAAACCTATTGTATGTTAACATAACTCACATTTTTTTTTTGTCAAAAATAACCATTATTTTCCAAAACAAAAAATTGCTGGAGAAGAGCATCAATGTTTTGTATAGATTTGCAAATCTCTTTTTAATAAAAGGTCTAATAGAAGG
>CM053585.1:419595153-419609448 GCA_028646515.1 Pseudochirops corinnae | reverse complement strand
GGTCTTAGACCTCAGACCACATTTTAAGAACTGCCAGCCTAGATACTTCTGAGGTTCCCGTTCTCAAATTCTATGGGTTTTGAATCAATAAGGAATAAGACTGGGGCATCAGCCCTGGAGTTAGGAGGACCTGAACTGAAATACTGCCTCAGACACTTACTAGCTGTATGATCCTAGGCAAGTCACTTAACCCTGATTACCTCAAAAAAAAAATAATTAAATATTGTCTTGTTCTTTAGGATCTTACAGTCTAATTGGAAAGAAAAGAAAAAAAAAGCAAATCCATGAGAAAGTAAATAGAGTGTAATATATCTGTGTTTCTAAGATATAGAGACTGTTTGTGCTTATCTGTCAAATGAGTAGTTCCAATAAAAAGTGTGATGAATTCAAAGGAGGGTAGAGGCTACTATGGCCTGGAGAGTTATTTAAAGGTTTTGTACAAGAGAAAGGAGTTGAACTGGACCTTGAAGTAAGCAAGAAAAAAACCAAAACAAAACAAACAAACAAACAAAAACGAAGACAGAAACCAGACCTTCAAAATGCCTCAAATAAGAACATGTGATTCTTCCTAGAAAATTATTTCCATAAAATATTTTTGGTGAATTAAATAATTTTTCCAGTTTGAATGATTAAAAATGTATTTGTCTTCTCAATGGGTGGGGGGGGGGGTTAAGAGAGGGAAAGAACCTGAAACTGAAAATAAAATATAATTGAGTTTTGAAAAATTACCAGCAAGTCTCACTGAAAATCCTATCGAAAACGTAAAAATCAGTGTCATTATTTTCCACCCTGATTATCTGAGGAACTAGCTCCAGAATGTAGTGAGAGACAAGGACATAGTGTGGAAGATTTGGGGGCTTATTTATTGTTTCAAATAGCAATGTAAAGTGCTATTAAATGTGGGCTATGATTAGTAGCAAGTGGATTGATAATAACTATAGAAAATCACTGTTATTACTTATAAATTTTACATGATATTCTAGATAAGCATATGTAAGTATCACATTAATATATAATAAAATATACAGTATGTGATATATCATTTTAATAAATGTACATATTAATTTACATCATAATGGCTACAAAGGGGCAATAAGAAAGACAACAATATCTTTAACTGTCTTGTTGCCTTTGGAAACGTCTCTCCACGTAAGGTCCCAAAGATCGATGGGGAGAACTAAAGTCAGACCAACAGGATTTGTTCCCCACCATGCAATGAGTGGCGTATTTGTGTGGGCCCACGATAGACATATCTATAGGCACTAACAACTAGAGTTCAGCTGTTTTTGAAGACTCAAGCATGTTTGGCTTTGACTGCAACTTTGTTCTTGTTAATATGAATCTAGGAGCTCTGTAAAATATTTAACCCAAGCCTGAGTCTTTCTGTTAAGGATCTGACAAAGTTAAATGAAAGGATTAAAAGTCGAGCTGTGTTGTCAGGCCACTGAAAAGAAATCTCTTTCCTCCTCCATTTTAACTATACCTTTTCACTTTTAATTAATTCCGTGATGCCTCTAGAATATGCCCATAATATATTAAAAACTTTTCCCTCCCCCAAAAAACCAAACTAAATCTGAGAAATTAATGAAAAATTATTAAACATTCAGTTAATAGGATGGAGTTATGTTGTGAAACTTTTTGCAGTACACTTTAATGGTCTTAAATATTCAGTTAATAGGATGGGAATATGTTGTGAAACTCTTTGCAATACATATTAATGGCCTTCATTTAAAAAATTGTATTAGCTATGAAACTAGAATTGGGTTAATATAAATTTAAATAATGATAATAGATTATTTTATATTATTACTATATTATTGCTAATATAGCCAAGGTCCCCTCCCTTTTCATATGGAAAGCATAACTAAATTTCTAGAAAGTGAGACAGAATCTCTTCAGTTATCAAGTCTACAAAGCAGAAGAAAACAGAATTCTTTTAAAACATGTTCAGTTCATTTGCCATTTTCTGACTTATTCATAGTTTCAAAGAACAATTATTATTGCTATGACTGAAAAAAGTTTTAGAATTTATTCCTAATGACTTCAATTCATTTTCTTTTTCTCTCTCTCTTTCCTTCTCTCTTTTCTTTTCTTCTTGTCCTTCCCTTCCCTCTCTTCCTCTTTCTATCCTTCTTCCCTCCTTCCTTCCTTCCTTCTTTTCTTTGTTTCTTCCCTTCCTTCTTTCCTTCCTTTCCTCTTTCTTTTCTCTCTTTCTTTTTCTTCCTTTCCTTTCCTTCCCTCCTTTTTTCTTCCTTCCCTACTTTCTTCCCTTTTCCTTTTCCTTTTCCCTTCCCTTCCCTTTCCCTTCTCCTTCCCTTCCCATTCCTTCCTTCTTTCCTTCCTTCCTTCCTTCCTTCTTTCCTTCCTTCCTTCCTTCGAATTAGATCACAGGAAGTTCTGTACCGTTCACTGCATGGGTTATTTGAGGAGTTGGCCTCTGAGTGTAGTGGGACTGGAAGAAGAGAATGACAGCCAGAAAAGCAGCAGTAACTTTAACTGCCTTGTGGCTGTTGGAAGATTACATCCATATATTGTCCCACAAAACAGTGGAGAAATTAAAGTCAAGCCAACAGAATTTGTGACCCGCTTTGCCACAAACGGAAAGTTTGTCTATGTGGATCAACGGTAACCAGTGCAGTAATGATTTGAATTGAAAGTACTGATGAAGATTACAAGAATAATAGGTTGTTCAGTAGACCATCTCGATTGATTTAATTTATAAAGGAAAGACTTGAGTAAAATGAGGGTATTGATATGTCAGCAAACTTCCAACAAGCACAATCACTACAGTGTATCTCAAGTCAATGACCTGAGAAGGAGATGTAGCCTGTAGTCACAGATGCATTGACCTGGAAATAATAATCACTATGTCTTTGATTATGTTGAAACATGAGAAGATCTGCACTCTACGTTAAAATTTCCAGTTGTGCTACAACATTCCAGCTGAGAGTCTAAAGAGCCCAGAAAGTATATTTACTGCCTGTGTGACCTTGGGCAAGTCACTTAACTTCCTTAGGCCTCAGTTTCCTCATCTATTAAATTAGGGAATTGAACTAGATGGTCTGTGAGGTCTTTTCCAACTCTATATCCATTATCCTATAATCTTATGAAACTCCTGAGGGCCTTTGCCTACAGCTCATATGTTGTCCTACTATGGGGTTCTCTTCTAACTAATGGTTTGGGAGGGGAGGAGGAACAAGCATTTATTAAACACTGACACTGTGCTAAGTGCTTTACAAATATTACCTCATTTAATTAAAACAACAACCTGGGAGGAAAGTGTTAATATTATTCCCATTTTACAGTTGAGGAAACTGAGACAGACAAAGTAGTTAAGTGACCTGCCCAGGGCCATACAACCAGTAAGTATCTGAGGCTATATTTGAATTTAGCTCTTCCTGACTTTAAACCAAACACTCTCTCTATTATGCCATCTAGCTGCCTCAATAATAATGATGTAAAAGGAGAAGGGACCAATGGTGTCAAATGCAAATAAAAACAGATTCCCTAGCCACCACATATTGACTTAGAAAACCACAAATCAGCATTATCTATGTTGAATTATATTTTCATTTGTTTTGTTAAACATTTTCCCAGTTACATTTTAATCTGTTTCATTTACACTTGGGAGTTTTGTGGGCCCTGTGCACAGTGGGGGGAATTTGACACCTCCTATGTAGACTATTATTTAGAATGAATGTATAGTAGTTGTGTATTCAGAATATTCAGTATATAGAAGTGGTATATTCACTAGCTCTGAATTTTATTTTTTCCATTTAAAAAGGGCAACAGCAATTTTAGGCTATCTTCCACAAGAACTTTTGGGAACTTCTTGTTATGAATACTTCCATCAAGATGATCACAGCAATCTAACCAAGAAACACAAAGCAGGTACACACTGAATGGAATTTTTCTCTGTAAAAATCTTTCCCTGAATTTTTCTTTCCTCTGTCTTCTCACTCTTTTTTTCTCTCCCTTTCCCAAATAATGTTGAGTCCTAATTTACACAGACCCTATAAGTTCAGAAACTTGAAAGAGTATGAATGAAATGAATTTTATAACAATAAGTGATCTATTATTTTAAGAATATTACAATATTCTGAATTTTTTTTCTTGTCTATTTAGTCCTGCAGAGTAAGGAGAAAATCTTTACTGATTCCTACAAGTTCAAAGCAAAAGATGGCTCATTTATCACTTTAAAAAGCCAGTGGTTTAGTTTCATAAACCCTTGGACCAAAGAACTGGAATACATTGTATCCGTGAACACATTAGTTCTGTAAGTAATTTTAAAAATAATTATCTTAGCACCATAATCTGCTCAAAGCCCTAGTTCCTTTAATGGTTCTTCCTATGACAGAATAATAGCTAGAATAATAGTTTTAAGGTTTGTAAAAAGATTTTACCTATCTTGTCTCATTTGAGTCTCATAGCAATCCTGTGAAATAGGTACCATTTAATGGATGAGGAAACTGAGGCAGACAGAGGTTAAGTGACTTGCCCAGCCAGAGTCACATAGCTAATAAGTATGCCTGAGACCAGATTCAAACTCAGGTCTTCCTAACTCCGAGTGCCAGGTTCTTACTCACTGCACCAACTCACTGCCACGGTTTCAAGCCTTCTCCCAATTCTATTGTCTTTTCTTTGGTTGTGCTCTAGCTTGTTACTGTTCCTCTTAAAATATGGTGCCCAGAACTGAGTGCTCTAGGGGTAGTCTGACCAATTAATAATACAGTAGGCCTGTTACCTACCTTTTACTGGGAACTATCGATAAGCCCAAGTTTTAGCTTTTTTTGGAAGCCATAAATAACACTCTGAATTCATGTTGAGCTTACAATTGACTAACATTACTAAATTTTTTTGAATATATACATACATATATACACATGCATACATGTATACACACACATTCTCTCTCTGTCACACACACACACATACACTAAAAGAAAGACAACCTCTGTCCTCAAAGAACTTATATTCTAGTAGTGAAACTGGAAAGGGGGAAGGTTGGGAAAGGGAAGATACCCATATGGGGATGTGGTAGAGAAATCCATAGAGTCAGAAGAAAAGCCAGGAGGGAAATGAATGATGGGCCAGCCTGAGCCCATCTCCAAAAGGGAAGCTTCAAAAGGAACTCACCAATGAGAGGGGGCTGATATGGTACAGGGATAGTCTGAGGAGGCCCTAAGTACTAAGGGGCATTCCAAGGTGAGAAGGCAGTTGAATGATGGTGGGAAAAGTCCAGAGAGTCAGAAGCACATCCAGGAAGGGAATGAAGTAGTGCTGACATGGGCCTATCCCCAAAATGGAGGCCCTAGAAGGAACTCTTCAATGAGAGAAGGGGGGCAGCATGGTGGAAGGATGCTCCAGGGTGAGAATCATGGTAGCAAAGTCCACGAAGTCAAAAGCACAGCTGGGAATATAGTTTTCAGAATCCACATTTCTTTCTTTTTTAAAAATAGGAACATTTGTCGTCTTCTACTTTGGATTTCTCTTAACTATATTTTCCCCACCTATACATATGAAAGCCAAACATGGCTTAAGTAGTTCTGATCTTTCTCTGATATGTTACTTCTTCTGCTCTCAACACTGGACCTACCTCTTTATTGTTCTTTTTGCACCAAACATTCTTTTAAAAGGGCTTGGGGTTTTTTTTTTTCTTGTTATTTTTCAAAAACCCTCAGATCATTCTAGGCTTTAGCTTTCTTGACATCTCTTACAACTTGGTATCTCTGTATTTGGACTTGGTTATGGATCCATTTTTCCATTTTGTTCAGATCATTTTAAAGTCTAAGCTCATTAATTCAATTCAATTAACATTTAGTAAGCATCTACTGTGGATCAGGCTCTGTGCTAAGTGCTGGCGATACTGAGAAGAAAAAAAAAGAGTCCCTGCCCTCAAAGAGCTTACGATCTTTTCCTGCCACTTAACAGTATTTTATTTTTTCCAATTACATGTAAATATAGTTTTCAACATTCAGTTTTATGAGATTTTTGAATCCCAAATTTTTTTTTCTTTTCCTCTCCTCTCCCCTCCCCAAGACAGCATGCAATCTAATATAGGCTATAAATATACAGTCCTGTTAGACATATTTCCACATTAGTCATGTCGTGAAGGAAAAATCAGAACAAACAGGAAAAACCAAGAGAAAGAAAAAAAAAAGAGAGAGAAAATAGTAAGCTTCAATCTGCATTCAGATTCCATATTTCTTTCCCTGGATGGGGATAGCATTTTCCATCATGAATCTTTTGGAATTGTTAAGACAATTATATTGCTTATATATTAAGATCATTATATTGCTGAGAAGAGTTAAGTAACAAAGTTGGTCATTGAACAGTGTTGTGTACCCTGTTCTCTTGATTCTGTTCACTTCACTTTGTATCAGTTCATGTAAGTCTTTCCAGGTTTTTCTGCTCACTATTTCTTATAGAACAATAGCATGCCATTACATTCACATACCACAATTTGTTCAGTCATTCTTCAATTGATGGACATTCTCTCAGTTTCTAATTCTTTGCCACCACTAAAAGAGCTGCTATAAATGTTTTTGTACATGTTGGTCCTTTTCCCTTTTTTATGATCTCTTTGGGATATAGACCTAGTAGTGGTATTGCTGGATTAAGTGCACAGTTTTATAGTCCTTTGGGTATAATTACAAATTGCTCTGCAGAATGGTTGAATCAGTTCACAACTCCACCAACAATGCATTAGTGTCCCAATTTTCCCACATCTCCAACATTTATCATTTTCCTGTTTTGTCATATTAGCCAATTTGAAGGTGGTAGCTCAGAGTTGTTTTGATTTGTATTTCTCTAGTCAATAGTGCTTAGAGCATTTTTTTCACATGGTTATAGATAACTTTAATTTCTTCATCTGAAAAATGCCTGTTCATATCCTTTGACCGTTTATCAATTGGGGAATGACTTGTATTCTTATAAATTTGACTCAATTCTCTATATATTTTAGAAATGAGGGCTTTATCAGAGACATTGGCTGTAAAAATTGTTTCCCAGCTTTCTGCTTCCCTTCTCATCTTGGTTGCATTGGCTTTATTAGTGCAGAACCTTTTTTAATTTAACATAATCAAAATTATCCATTTTGCATTTCATAATGTTCTCTATCTCTTGTTTGGTTATAAATTATTCCATTCTCCATAGATTTGACAAGCAAACTATTTCTTGCTCTCCTAATTTGTTTATGGTATCACCTTTTATGTCTAAATCATGTATCCATTTTGACCTTATTCTGGTATATGGTGTAATATGTTGATCTGTACCTAGTTTCTGCCATAGTATTTTCCAGTTTTCCCAGCAGTTTTTATCAAATAGTGAGTTCTTATCCCAGAAACTGGAGTCTTTGGATTTATCAAACAGGAGGTTACTATAATCATTGACTACTGTGTCTTGTGTATTTTTACCTGTTCCACTGATCTACCCCTCTATTTTTTAACCAGTACCAAGTAATTTTGATGGTTGCTAGGATCTTAGAATCTAATGGGAAATCAGAAAAGGATTGTCAGAAAAACAACAGGTGCAACTATTTCTGTAGAGTATATGCAGAAGTAAATTTCTGAAAGTGTGTTATCCATCTTCAGCTACCTTTCATGATAATCTCATCTCCTAGATCAAATATATCTTTTCTCTAGAATTTTTGAAATTTGACTTACTAAAGACTAAGACACATGACTTTAGTTGTCACCCTCTGGCTGTCATAAACTATGAGACCACATAGCCACTCTCACCCAAGGGGTTTTTATCATTTCCTTTTTACCAAACAACTTTTTCTTATTGGTCAAAATTTGTCTAGAATAGCAGCTTACTTCTTCATTACATTTGTCTGCTAAGATGTGACATTATCAACAGGAAAAATCAAGAATTTATGAAATTATTTCATGGTAGAATGGAATTTCTAGATAATTGAAATACTTATCTTTGTGCCAGTTTTTATTATACTTATCAGGGAAACATTATTCATCTCCTGCATATTTCTGGCAGTCTATTATATATTCCAGCTATAATATCATTTAGTATATTTCCTCTTTTAACCCGGAAGCTCTATACTGTATTCACTACCAATTTGTCTCTAATTTCCTTCTCTTCTCTTATCCCAGCTTACTAATATTGTCATTTAAAAAATCTTATACATAGATAATTGTATTTTGATTAACTTTTTTTTCTTTTCCACAGTATATGAAAATTTCATATTATATATAATATGAAATTATATAAGAATTTGTTTTTTGCTGAATATTTCATATTCTTAACAACTAGAATGGCATAGTTGATAGAGCATTGAACTCAGAGTCAGGACTTGAGTTCAAATCCAGCCTCAGACACTTACTAGCTGTGTAACCCTAGACAAGTCCCTTAATTAACCTCCATATGCCTCAGTTTCCTCTTCTCTAGAATAGAAACAATAATAACACTTGTCTCTCAGGGTTGTTATGAGGACCAAATGAGATAATATATGTGAAATGCTTTGCAAATCTTAAAGCACGACATAAATGTGCCCATTATGGTGGTGGTTGTTTCTGTTTTCTTTGTAAGATACTTATGGCACTTCTATCTGACTCTCTGTACCTCTGTTTCCAGCACCCCCCAACCATTAACAGAGAATGTGAATGTTTTATTTCGGGTTTAATTTAAACTATGTACAGTAATTTATTATCTAGAAGCTTATATCCTCACCTCATTTCTTGTACTTTTTATCCTATAGAATTTTTCATTCTATAAATGTCTCCATTAAATTGCAGTGGGATTCCTAAAATAATGATCCTTTTCTTTATCTAGAATAAGTGGTAGAAAAAAGTAAAAAATTTAATATCTTCTGTTAATCTCCTGTCACCTACATATCTCTTGTCTTCTTAAAGATATCATAGTTTAGGGTAAATATAATGAGGCAAATATAAAGTTAAGTACCCGGGCATGTACTGGATATGGAATAATCTGTGTTGATCTAGGGTCATGTTATGTAATAGGATGATATATTCTCTCAAAAATGTTATATACCACTTAACTCAAAACTTACATGGTTCAATATGGCAATTTGCTTTGCGTGACTGTATGTGAGTATAAAGATATAGATGTAGATATATAAAAATAGGGGGCAGCTAGGTGACCCAGTGGATAGAGTTCCAGGCCTGGAGTCAGGAAGATTCATCCTCCTGAGTTCTAATCTGGCCTCAGATACTTGCTAGCTGTATGACCCTGGGCAAATCACTTAGCCCTATTTGCCTCAGTTTCCTCATCTATAAAATAGGCTGGAGAATGAATTGACAAACCACTCTAGTATCTTTGCTGAGAAAACCCCAAATAGTCACAAAGAGTCAGACATGATTGAAACAACTGAACAACATATAGACATAGACACAGATATAGTTAAACATTTGTGTGTGTGTATGTGTGTGTGTGTGTATGTGTGTGTGTGTGTGTGGTGTACACACACACAATATGTGTTTGTTACAAGGGATTTTTTTCCCAGTGGGGAAAGGGGGAAAACAAATGCTTATTAATTTTTAAAAATAATTTTTAAAAAAAAGATGTTTTTTTTCACTCTAACCAAATGTAAAATAATTGCATTTAAATTTAATTCCCTGGGACCTAGAACAAAGCCTTGTACATGGTAGGTAGTTAATAAATTATATTGTTTGCCAAATCAATTTTTCCCCTAAATTTTTAGCATTTTTTAATTGTAGGGGATGTAGAGAATCCAGAGGAACATCACTGCTTACTTGCAGCTCACAGTCATCAGAAGGTAAGATTAGGGGGTTGGGGTTTGTTTTTTGGTTTGGGCCTGTGATTTCATCAGTATAGTGAGGAAACCCCTTCTAGGAATGCAGATCAGCAACTTCTCTGCAATGGATAGTTTCAGATTGTTACTCAGGGCACTGAGTTGTTAGGGAGCTTGTGAGGGTTCACACAGCCAGTGTGTCTCAGAGGCAGGACTTGAACCAGGGTCTTATCCCTGCATCCACTGGGCCTGATCCGCTGTGACAGTCTGCTGCTTTTAAGCTTAGTTTGAGATCTTTTTTCTGTGCTAAAGAAAAGATGTGGATTAGAGTTTGTGATAGTATATATTGAACAATGGGGACCCAAACTCCATATTAAAGGCAGAGAAAGAAGCTATATTCTGCTTGGAGGCAAGATTGCTTGATATTAGCAATGTTATTTATGCAAGGAGTAATAGGAAAAGGAGAATGATGGTTCCACAATATAAACTATTTCTCTATTAGTCAATCCATCAACAAACATCTATTTAGCACTTAATATAAGTCAGGCACCATACTAGGGGATAGGAATACAAAGACATGAACAAAGCAGTCCATACCTCCAGGGAATTCACCTTCTATCAGTTAGCAGGCATTTAATAAGACCTTCCTGTGTGTCAGGTGGAGGGGCAGTGTGCTATAATGGTTGGGGAGCCAGCTTCAGCGTCAGGAAGACCCTAGTTCACATTCTGTTCCTGACATAATATATTAACTGTGTGACCTTGGGCAAGTCACTTAAACCTCTTGGTGACCCAAGCAACTCTCTAAGACTGTAAGTGGCAGAGTGCCCATCTGCATTAATAGAGGAAGCTCCTCTATTAGGAAGGATTTCCTCTTGTCAATCTAGTTTGAAGAAAAAAAAAATTGAGGGCACTGTGTTGGTAGGGGCTGGGGATGCAGAGAAAAAATGTAGAAGTCCCTGCCCTCAATAAGTTTATAGTCCATCAAGAGAGACAATTTTGCTCCTGTATGAATATGTAAATATGAGATAATTTGGTAAGAGGAAGGCAGGGGTAGCATTTTCCTGAAATTATTCACATTGAGATGTTTCACTAATCTTACCCACTCTGTGCATGTGTCAGGATCCTCGTGGGACCATCTGTGACCACAAGGTTGGTTTGTTTTAGGAGATACAGAGGGCATGTTGTCATGTCCCTAAGATTTTGATCCTTGGTTTGGGGGGAAATCACTAAAAGGTAGCCCAAGGAAAGGCAATCTTGCATTTATGGGGAGATAGGGATCCAGGCAGGGAAAACTTGAAGAGACAGTAAGATTCTTGGTATTTGGGCTCCCAATGAAACAAGGTTATAGCATACTAGAATGGAATGGCCATGTGGTCGATTGGAATATCCAGTGGGAATATGAACGACCTACATGCCTTCTGGTACTGAAGTTAATGCCTTGCCAAAGCAGTCATACATCAGCTAGAAGTTGTGTTAGGAGACAGTGTTGCTTAGGAAATCTCTCAAGCTCTCTGTGAAGGTCCCTGTGTTAGATTTCCAGGTCTGACAACTATGACCTTGGACGACCTTAGACAAGTCTTCTGGTCCCCCATTCCCTCTCTCACAAAACGAAGGGGTTGGGCTGGATGATCTTTGGGGTATTTTACAGCTCTAAATCTGTGATCATTTATGACAATCCTGTGTCCAAGTACATTACCCCCTTTAAGAAAGAGAAACTGGTGCAACCACTGCTCACACATCTTTGAAGCTTTTCTGGAGAACATTGAGCACAGCAAATAGTCAAGCATTGATATGCTCACTTTAGCTGGCTTAGTTTCTTTTTCTGATTGGTGCTTTTGCTCTTGTCTGAACTTCTGCTCCTCAACTCCAGCATCCCAGAACCTCAGTTTCCCCACTCTGACCAAGTTTGCTATCTCCATTCTTTGTTTTTAATGCCCAGATCCCTTACTCAGGGATGTGCTGACAAATGTTTAACCAGATCTCCAGAGGGAAAAAAAGTCCACATGACATACTTTTAAGTTTAACCTACATCACTATCATTTTTGCCTTGACATTCTTAAGTCTGGACAATCAACAAAATGATGAACCAAATTCTGATTTGTAGTGTTTGCCCACATGAATGCACACACTGAAAGTTTAATAATTGGCTCTCTTGAGCCCATTCAGGCTGACTCCAACACACCCCTACCTTATTCCTTCATGATTCCATGTAGTCAGGCTTTATGCTGGCTGTCTGGATATGATACTTTACCTTAGGTGGTATAGTTGATAAAGTGCTGAGCCTAGAACCAGAAAGACCTGAGTTCAAATCCAGCCTCTGAGACTTACTAGCTATGTGATCCTGGGGCAAGTCACCGGAAAAAAAAAATCTGTTTGCCTTAGTTTCCTTTGTAAAAATGGGGATAATTATAGTCTCTATGTCCAGGGTTGTTGTGGGGATCAATTGAAGTAATAATTGTGAAGCACTTAACACATTGCCTAGCACATAGCAAGCGATATATAAATGTCAGCTACACTGCTGCTGATAATCAGACACCATATATAATTAACTCATTCATGAATTAAGTCAAACTACTACTTTATTCTCCTTAGTTCTTTAAAATATTGAAATAACGGCATCAGACTCTATATTCACTGGTGCCAGTCATCAGGCAGGAAAGGATAACAAGTGATGTTGCTATTATTTAACCCTTAGATAATCAGTTCCTGTTTATTCTTTTGAAATATTGAAGTGTGATATAATAATTGAGGTTAAAACCCAATGGCAAAGACACATTTAAGGGCAGGTGGATAACAGTTTTAAAGAATGCTAGGGGAATTCCATCTGAATAAAGAAAAACCTAAATTAAAATTAACAAAGATGACATACTTGTAACTGGAATCTTTTCACCATTTCACCATGTTTTTATTTGTGTTTTCTGTGGTTTTAGATGCTTCCAGACAGTCCTTTATTAGTGTACCTGGGATATCTACAGGAACAGTCCTTGGTGCTGGTAGTATAGGAACAGAGATTGAAAATGAAGTTCTCAGCTTACAGAGGTAATTCTATATAGATACAAAATCCACCTGTGTAGTAGAGCAGAGACCGTGAGTCTGTTGGCTTCCTGATACGTAATTTTGCCGTGGAGGAAGGTTGGTATGGTAGATAGAATGTGAGGTGTGGAGTCAGGAAAACCTGGCTTCCTGACCTGTCCAGGTCACTTATTAGATGTGTGGGTCCTGGGTGAGTCACTTTGCCTCTCTGCTCCTCACTCTCTGCATCTATGAAATGGGAACAATAATTATTGTATCACTTAGATTACAGGGTTGTTCTAAGGATTGAGTGGGAAAATGTACATGAAAAACTTTGCAAATCTTAAAGTACTGTATGAGTGTTAATGTTATTTTTATCTTCTATATTCTATTTACTTTAATCAATATTTATTCATTGGGAGCTTAGAATTATGTTGGCTACTAAGAGAAATGCAGAACTAATATAACATTACTTCTACGACCGTCAGCAACTCGCCTCTCTAGGCCTTATCTATAGAATGAGAGATAGACTTAATATCTTCTGGTGTTTCTTGCAGCTCTACATCTGTGATCCGATGTTCTTATGATAAAACAATCCCTTCTTGCAGTCTCACTAGGGATATAGGACTTTTGTAACATTACTTAGACTTTGGGGCGTTTAATCATATACAGTATATTTCAGCACTCTGCTCATTTACAATTTTATTAGTTATTTATTATTTTCTTGTGTAAATTTTCTTAGGGATCCTTTTCCTTTTCATCAGCCTTTCTATTTGTTGACTTTTGAGGGGAGTATCAGGAGCATGATTCCCTTGCATCTTCTCACTCTACTTGGTTCAGTCCTCATCCAGCATCTTACTATGAGGGCTATACCTCATGGTGTAAGAGAAATGAGAACTAGGAGACCTGGCTTCTAGTCCTGGCCATGGCATTAACAATCTGTGTGACTTTGGGCAAAACATTCACTTCTTTAACCTTGGTTTTCTCATCTGCACATGACAGGGTTTGGATTTGATCATCTCTAAAGTTTCCCCAACTCAGAAATTTCCTTCAGGAGGACAGAGAAGGGGGAGAAATCAATGTAGCCAGGGAAGGTTTCATGAAGGAAAGTGAAGCTGAACTGAATCTTGCCAAAGAGATTTGGATAATTAGAAAGGAGGTGGGGCAGGGCTTTTGGGGAAGGGAATACCTGGGCATGAGATGAGGGCACTGTGAGACAGCTCAAATAACTGTAGTAAAATGAACAAATTGGAGGAGATGGGCCTGAATAAATATGGTAAAACCAAAATATGGAGGGCCTTAAATTCCAAGCTAACAGATTTGGACTTTATCTTATAGATTGTAGGAAACTAATAAACTCATAAACTGTTAATGCTGGGAAGAACCTTAGAGATCAGTTAGTCTATAACTCTTATTTTACTGATGAGGAGACTGAGGCCCCAAAAGGTAATGTGATCTGAGACCAGGTCTTCTGATTCCAAAACCAACTTTCTACTATGCTTTGTGGCTTTGCACTCCTTTGAGGGAATGATATGATAAAAGCCATGTTTTAGGGA
>CM053585.1:419567746-419594653 GCA_028646515.1 Pseudochirops corinnae | reverse complement strand
ACCAAAGCAAAACATGCTATTGTTCTTTTTCATGTTTGGTTTTGCTTTTTTTTTCCCCAGTGATCACT
This sequence comes from Pseudochirops corinnae, assembly GCA_028646515.1. Lineage (NCBI taxonomy): Eukaryota > Metazoa > Chordata > Mammalia > Diprotodontia > Pseudocheiridae > Pseudochirops > Pseudochirops corinnae. The sequence continues at coordinate 419,594,585 of CM053585.1, read as the reverse complement.
CATTGATTACAACTCTTCTACATAAGCAAACTATTGTACAATGTGAAAGTATTTGCAGATCCTATACATGATTGCATGCCACCATGGAGGGGTGGGGAAGAAGGGAGGGGAGAAAATCTGAAACTCAAGTGATTGTGGAACTGAATCTTGTAAACTAAAAGTAAATAAACAAGTCATTCAAAAAAAAAAAAAGAAATTTGATACCTAGTTCACTCTAGGATTTCCCCTTAAAGATTCAACTTTAATTTTCTTTCCTAGAAAAGAAATTCATTTTCCTCTAGCAGTAAACCTGATTTTGAGACAATAAATGGAACTGAATCAAAACATAAGCAAACCATAATCTAGGGAAGGGAATTGTGTTAAATTAGCAACATTCTTAGCCAATGTGAAGGATTTGTTTGCTACAGTTATCAATTTCAATATATTGTGAGTCCACATAAGAAATTAAATGGGAATTTTGGGGAGAGTTTTGTGGAAGTCACAGATGAGATGTGAAGGCCAGCAGATGACAGAAAAGTTTAGAAACTCAGAAATGCATAAAACATATATATAATATTGTATATTATCAAGAAAAAAATAAGGAAATTGGAGAAGTCAGAAGGCTTCTCTGGTACAAGGGAAAGACCAAAAAAATTTATGCTTTATTCTCCCAGATCCCATGGGCACCACACTCCTAACCCCAGTGATGTGAAAGAGATAACTGTATTTTGACATGAATTTTTTTGACAGAACCATGAGTTTTCAATTGTCATTAGAGAAGCAGTGGAAAATGAACTAGTCTCACAGTTAATAAGAAAAATGCAGGTAAGAATACATTTGGGAAATTATGCAGCACTTTCAGTGATCCCAAATTGCTCCCTGACATAAAAATTACTCCTTTAGGATCATAGATTTGGACCTGGAAGAGACCTCTGAGGACATCAATCCCATTTTATGGATGAGGAAACTGAAGCTGAAGGAAGATGTGATTTAACCAAGTTCACATGGGTAGTGGCTGACAAAGTCGGAAGGAGCCACATTTTTCCCCGGCCAGTGCTATATACTTTCATACTTTATTAGGTAAGCTTTATGCTATGATTTTATTAGAGAGATAAATCCAATTAGCTAACTATTACCCAATAAAACCATATTCCTGTGTAAAAGAATAATACACTATTAGCAGCTGTACTAAGATCTCAGCATAGAATTAAAGAAAAGCAAACAGTAGAATACTTTTTATCAGTTGGATCTCAACACACTTTTAAGTTTAATCTGCATCATTAACATTTCCTCTGGCACTTTCTCAAGTCTAGACAATCAACAGAACAATAAATCAAACCCTGATTTGTATTATTTGTTGGATTTTCAGACAAAAATACTCAGAAAGAATATTTAATGGTCAGCTCTTGCTAGCTGGTTTAAGCTGGCTCTAGTATACTATTGGTTGGGAGTGACCTTGCACTTACGTTTCCTTTAAAGACATTTCTTCCATTTCAATATAATATTCTATGCCTCTCAATATAAGTAGGGTTGAAATCAGTGAGAAAACATAGATGGATTGTGATTTGCACTGGGTATCAGGAGGTTCCATGTCGATGACATTTTTCAATCATTTACCAAAGGTTTGGTCCAAGGAAACAAACAGAATCAGTTTTCCTCTTAACCTAAGGTTTGTCCTAAGAACAAACAGAAGAGGGTCCCCTTTAATGGAAGGTTTTTCTAAAGAACAAACAGAATAGGGTTCACCTGACCAAAGGCTTGAACAAGGAATAAACAGAATCAGGCTGTACATGTGCTATAACGTTCTTATTCATTCTCATTAAGCCCCACAATCATGCATTTCATGGGAGTCAGAAAATAATTCTGAACTCAGAGGTAAGCAAGCTGAAGGAGACCCTTTATACACTTACAGCAATCCCAACTCAGGAAGCCTGTGTAAAACAAAACTATAGTCTCCATATGTGTTAACCATAATATGAGAAAGGAATTTCTTAATAGGATAGGTTGTCAGTACAATAAGATGAGAGACTTTCAAGGTGTTAACATGACATAATATAAGAAAAGTCCCATTTCTACATCTGCAGATTTCTATCATTCTGGATGCATCAAGAAACCTAACAATAAAGATAAAAATTTTAAATGGCTACATGTAGCTATTTAACCAATAAGAGACATAAAAATTTTAAATGGCTACATTTCCCCAAAGGCAACTTTTATTTACAACATTTTATTCAACTTGTATCTGTCTAACAGGAAAAGGGAAGTCAAGGGAAAGACAGAGGCTAAAGGTAGTCTATTAGTAACACTGGCCATATATTTACCAGATCAAAAGGGAGAATGACCAGTATTATAGTTTTGGAATCAGACGAAATGGCATTATTGAAACAACCATGATTACCATGAGGAGATCAAGAAATGGTCTGTTCATTAGTGATATAGTATATAATCAAAATAATATGAGCATTGAAGAATCAGATGATGACCATACTGGTACATGCCAGTATTTATAGAATCAAATAATCTCAAAGTTTAAAATAATGTCAAAAGTCAACCTTTTATGACATCACAACTGAGGGGTAATTTAGCTTCTACCTCAAAGACTCCTAGGAATGTGAAACCAATTACTTTCTGATGAAACCTATTCTGGACAATTCTAAGGATCTTTCGAGGACTGGAAGACTGTTATGTCTCTTTTTGGTGTTTTCTTTCCAGTTTACTCAACTGAACCTCACGTGGAAGGGTCATTCATTTCATCATTCTTGTCCTTGTCTTTAAAATGTAGCCCATGTAATTCAACACAGTATTTTAGATGTTGTCTGACTGTGCGTACAGTGTAACAATCACATTTGTTGTACTATACACTACAATTATCTTAACAAAGTTTAGTCCAGCATTTGAGGTTTGGGGCTGACATGTCACACTAATTATTTATTTTGAATTTATTTCTCATTAAACTACCAGAGTATTTTCTGTATGAAATACTCTCATGCCACGCCTATCCCATACTGTACTTGTTAAAGTGATTTTTTTTTTACTCAAGCACAGCACTTTAAATTTATCCTTAGTAAAATTTATTTTGAGAGGCAGCTTGACATAGTAAATAGAAATCTGACATGACACCCAGGAAGATCTGGGTTCAAGTACTGCCTCTGATACATACTGGCTGTGTGACCCTGGGCAAGTCACTGAACTTTTCAGTGGTCCCAAGCAATTCTTTAAGACTAAGTTTCAGAGGAGGTGCTGACCTTCATTACTAGAGGGAGTTTCCTTATTAGGATGAAATTATGAGTCTATCTGCTATCCCTAAATTTCATATTCTTAGACTCAGCTATCATTCTAATCTCTTTTTAAATCTCAAATATGTCATCAAAGTTATTTGTTATTGTTCCCAATTTTACATTATCTGCAAATCTGCAAGCATGCCCCTTATGCCTTCATCTAAATCACTAAGATAAAAATGATGAAAAGGTAGATATATGGAACATTCCACAAGATTTCTTTCCAAGTTGACACAGAATCACAGACCAAAGACCATTTGGGTTCGGCCACTTGACCAGCTTCAAAGTTATTTAGCTAAACAACCAGCTGGCCCACCACTCTGCATCATGTCCACAAGGGATAATATAACTTTCTCAAACATTCTGCTCAAATTCAGATCCATTACTTTTATAGCATTCTCTTGATCCACCTGTCCAACTATCTTTAAAAAACACACACAACAAAATAAAATGATGTTTTGAGGAAGCTATGCTCAATGGTTACCATTTACAGTTCTAAATGATCAGAAACCATTCCTTTAATAAAATATTTTTTACTGGTAATTGAATGACTGACACTTCTTGCTGTGAATTAAGGAACAACCACAAAACATATTTGTAGGAAAATATTTTTTGGACACGGATTAGAAAAGCATGCAATTTTCAGAGATCTACGTTATAAATTACAGATTTCTTATTTTAGTGTAGGATGCCTATTAACTAATATCCCCATGAGCTCTGACAGGAACATAAGAGTTTTAAAATTATTATATCTACATATGCCCTCATTAAATGCCAATTATCATTACTATAGGGCATATGACAGATGATCTGAAGCACACATTAAATTTCAACTTACCTTAAAAAATAATAATTAGAATAATATTCTCAGGAATTTATATGGTACAATTCTTCTGAGAAGCACTGTGGTGCAGTGGGTAGAGAGCCAGCCTTCAGGTCACAAAGACCTGCATCTGACAAGCACTGGGTATGATCCTGGGCAAATCATTTAGCCTCCTGATACCCCTGAACATCTCTCTAAGACTATTAAGCTACAGATCAAGTTCCCATATGCATTGGGGGAGAGAATTTCCTCATTAGGAGTGCCTCAAATGGATGAAATAAAAGTCTGGGTTCAAAATCCTTTTAAGGAGCTCAAAGAATTTTAAGAAGATCTTATATATCCTTAAACACACCCTATGGGAATAAGGTACCCTACAAAAGGATAAAGAACATTATCCTCATTTTACAAAGTCATCAAAATCCAAACTAGACAAAGACAAAAACAATTTAACTACATTTAAGCATAATTTAATTCCAAGACAAATATAAGAATGATAATAGGTGATATCACATAACAATTTAAAGGTTGCTTAGACATATTCATAGATGTTCTTTCATATGATCCTCACAACAAACACCATTTGACAGATGAGAAGACAAAAGTTGAGAAGTGTTTAATGAGTGACTTAAACCTTCAAGTGTAGTGCTCCCTCTTCACTATTCCTTAACTTGTGCTGAGTTCTACTGATTCAAATATACACAGGATGCCACGTATCATCCATATCAGTGGGATTTTTCCATAAGCAAGCACAAACACTGAACTCGTTTATCTAAATCAAGATGATCTACACCCCCACATCATTAAAGTGCATGTCAAAATCTAAGTTGTGAGACTCTATCAAATGATAGTGGGGACCACTGCTAGAATTAATTAATACAGGGAGACCCAAAAATCTTAGTGCAGTTTTAAAGTAACTAAAATCTTAAAGACTACACTAAAAATTTTGGGATGCCTTGTATTTATTAGTCAATTTATGTTCAAAATGTACCATTGAATCTATGAGTTTCTAAGAAAACTGATTTCAGAAATGGGGCATCTTCAAAATTCCCTTAGGAAAAATGCTTCATGATTCACAAGAATGTTTGCTAATCTGAATAAAAGATGATAATTCTTTAAGGATCAAGAATGGAAAAAGGAGAACTTAACATTGGATGACAGATGTTCAGCTCAAGAAAGACAAAGAAAATAAATCCTGAAACAAAATGTTGTAAGGAAATTACTAACCATTGTAATAATCACAGTCAGAAATGCCCTCATGTTCTTCCTGAAGAGTTAGTTACTTCATTGAAACTTTTGGGATCATAGTTTGAACATTGGAAAGGATTTTGGAGGTCATCCATCTCCTCACTCTACAGATGAAGAAGCTGACTCTGAAAAGTTAAGTGACTTGCCTATGGTCATGGAGGTAGTAGAGTCAAGTTTGGGAAGAGTCCAAGGAAGCCACCAGTGCTGAAATTTCAGTCCCTGAAAATTGGGTTTGGTACTTTTCTAGGTGTGTGTTGTTGCCAGACAGACCTGTCACAGAAGAGATGATATCTCTACAATGTAATACTTCTTTGCCTTCAAAGGGGCCATGAGCACATCTGTTAGACTTGTTTATTTATTTGTTTGTTTTCCTGGTTAGCAGCATGTCTATCATGTAACTTACCTATTCCTTGTTGGAGAATGCCAGGTTGCAAAATTCTGATAACTTTCATCAAAATGATCAGATGATTGGCTACCTGACATAATTCAATTCAAATCTTCCTCAGTGGATTATACCTACTTACATATCAGAACCTCATATTATCTGCATGTCTGCCTCTTAGAAAGGTCATTATTTTTGCATCTGATTTACTACAAAATATATCTATGTCTTTGGTATCCTTTAGTGATAATAGCTGGTTGTCCCCATTTATTCTCCCAGACTGGAAGCATGACATGATCTAATTTAATGATACTGTTTTTATTTAGAAGGAAGTTCCAAGTCTTAAACTAAGAGATGAACATTCTCTGATGATCACGTACATATGTGCTCCATGAATCAGATCAGGAACATGTTTAAACATTCTGGGCACTAAATTCCTTTCTATTTATAATTCTTCATTATGCAATTATGCTGGATGTGCAGAGTGTGGGTATTTTTCCTTCACTTTTTGTCCCTCCCTGGTTTTATAGGAGGATTTATATGTTCCACCTGAGCTTTTCTACCTGCCTGGCACACGTGTTCACTCACAACATACATGATGGATGGAGAGAAATTTTTCCTTACGATGGCATAACATAACTCATTATGTTTCAACAGCTTTGGATAGTCCAAATGTCAACCTCTCACCAGGCTGTAGTAGTGAAAATAAATGAAACAATTCTCATGAAACATTCTAAGTTTCTCGGAGGAAAAAAATACAACATAAGTAGGTGGATTTTAGTGGATAAAAGCAGGCTTTTTATGGAAGAAGAAAGAACAAGAGAAAGTCAAGAAAGAAGAATGAATGTAGGAAATAGGAAGATTGCATCAGGCAACTTTCTACCTGATCCACATCAAGGTCTCTCTGTCTGACCAGGAATGAGCTATGTATGTCCCTTCTAGGTGATATGACAGCTTTTATGAAAGAGAGAAACAAACAAAAAACTAAATGCATTCATCTTTCCAGAAGAGGCAAACAGTAATCACACTGCAGGTCAATCTCATCTTCTTTCATAATTCACCATGTTACAAAACAGACCTAGAAAACAATGATCCAAGCCCAGTTTGTGGCATGGTTAATCAATTGACAAGCTTTATTAAGCACCTGCTGCGTACCAGTTATTATTCTAGGCGTAGAAGATACAAACACAAATGAATTACTTCTTTGATGCTGTAATTTCCTTAGTCAATTCATTTCAACAAATGCTTAAGTGCCTGCTTCTCTCCTAGCTCCACTCCTGACTCTCTTTTGTCTACTTCTGTGCTTAACAGCCTTGTTACCCTGAAGACACATCCACCCCAGCATCCTCCTCCTCAGATTGGTGAGTTCCTTCTCAGGACCACCATTTCAGAAGGTGCCCAGGCCATTCATGCTCTCTTCTTCTCTCTCTTTGCTCTGGACACCCCACCTGTGATTCTATAGAAAGTGATTGTATGGAAAACTATTAGGTAGGGAAGAAATGACATTTTGTTGCAATTAAGGAGTAGGATTTTAGGATTAATGCATTCTAAATTAAAGTTAAATTATAAGTTATCAAGAGTTAATTTAAAAAATCATTATTGTTCCTACCTTAGAAAAGATGGAAAGAAGATCTACTGATTTTTTAGGCAAACGGACAACTGTATCTACAAGGCAGTCAGGTCAGCACAAATCAGCCGCAAGAATGAAATGAAAATATTTAATAATATAGAATATAATAAAAATATATTATAATAAAGGTAATATTTATCCTTGAAAAAATACTTGCAGTATCTCTTTTCTATTCACCTCTAATATAAATGTGGGATGATAGGCACCTTGGTCTAGGGGACGGTGAACTTGGCTGAGAGTACCAAAGTCCTTGGTCAAGTTGCTGTACCTGATCTATGTTTTGAAGGAAATTAGGGACTCTACAAGGCAGAGGTGAAGAGGAAATGCACTCCAAGCACAGCGGATAACCTGTGCAAAGTCATGGAGGTGAGAGATGAAATGAAGGCCCATTTGGCTGGAAAATAGACTGGATGATGGAGAGTAATATGAACTAAGATAGGATGGGGAAGGTAGGATAGAATCAGATTGTACAGGGTTTTCAATGACAAACAAGGAGCTTGCTATTTTATTCTAGAGGCAATTGGGAGTTGTTCAGCTACTTCAGCAAGGGAGTGACAAGATCATAGCTATGACTTAGTCATTTCACTTTGCTATCTGCAAGCAGGAGAGATGTGAAAGGAAGAGGATGGGAACAAAGGCATCTTCCACATGAAGATCCTAAAAACTTCTTGGCAAGCAATTTCCAATGAAAGTGGAACAGAGGCAGAAAGGTCAGAAGAAAAAAGACACTTTCATTGTCCCTTTATTATATGCAAATATAATAATAACTATATTAACACTGCTGTAAAATGCTGTTAAACCATACTTTCTTTGCTAATGTTTCAAGCTATACCACAGACTTTTAGGGAAGATGTGTGAAAGACAGATTGGAAAAGAGACTGGAATTAAGGAAACAGTTATCATAGCCCAGGTAAGAGGTAAAGAAGGTCTAAAGTAGAACTTAAATGTTCTATGTTTTATCTTAAGTTAATAATAAAAATATTTGCCACAGTAGGCTTGGTGTACTCCCTGATGTCCTGTTGTGTCTAAAGACTGAGCTGGACTGCACTAGGCATTTCAAATATTATCTTATTTGGGTCTCACAACAACTCTGGGAGGTAGGTGCTATTGCTAACAGCAAGGAAAATGAGGCTCAGAGAGGTTAAGGGATATGTCCAGGGTCATACAACTACTAAGTAGTCTAAGGTGGGATTTCACCAAATGGATTCTTGGCTCCCACTCTAGAATTCTATCCATTATGCCACACTCTCACTAGGAGGCGCTAGTCTTTAATTTGGAGGCTAAAGAAACAAACCATCCAAAATTTGTCTTGATAAATGTTAATTTTTCATCTCTGTCTACCAATATTTCAGTATCTGTAATGCAAAACAAGATTTGTGCCATCTTATTTGTCTATAGAACTGGATTCTTTTATTTCTAGAAAAATGATTTGGAGTTAAAATTGGGGAGGGGTTATGAAATATTTCAGTATAAATGAGCATTAAGACTTGAACCTCTGGATATGAGCTCTTCTAATTGGCTCCCTTCCAACTGTGAGAATTATTCTGACAAAAACCAAATGGTTATTATTTCTTTGTTTCTCAAAAAAATCCCTTTTAAAAACTCTTACTTTTTCTTCTATACTTTTTTTTAAGTGTTCATACCTAAATTTCATACTTTTGAACCAAGAAAAATATACTTCTGTAATTTTTATTGGAAGAAGACAAGAAGTGATTTAAAGTCTATAATATAACTCACTTGTTGGAAAATCAGCTAAATATTATTGATAGGGAGCGATTGTGGTACAACGTACATCCAAAGCTGGCTATTATCTAAGTTGTGAAGCTTTGGACGCCACTAAGCTCCATGGACTCAAAGTAATTTTCTCTCATTTTGGTGACTGATGTGTGGATGACAAGAGAGCAACACCATCTATGACTCAAAGAAGTGGGTTTGACATCAAAAGATCCCTAAGGCATAGGACCTATTTGCTACCTCAATCTATAAAGAGCTCAGGGCAAAGAACAAGGAAGCCAAAGAACGTTTCTTGCCAGTGAATGGTGTATTTTAGTGTTATTGTGAATATGACAGTGCTGAGAGAGAGAGAGAGAGAAGGAGAAAGAGAGAGAAAGAAAAAGAGAGAGAGAGAGGGAGAGAGAGACTACTAAAAACTGCTCTGCTTATCCACGACAATTAATTACATTTATACTAGCCTTCATGATTATAAACTTCCACTAAAGTCCTATTCTGATGCCTTATCATGGGAGGAGGGTACCTTGGCTTCCTAATGGCTGTACAGGTCTTAAAGCACAAGCTTTGACAGATTATACCAAGTTAGAAGCACTTCAAAAACAGGTTTAGGGAGAGACATGTACCACCAAGATGGCCCCAGGATGATGAATACCTTAGCTAAATTGCAGAGGATAGTCTGCCAAGTCAGAGAGGGGTTGTGATCTGTATTTGTGGAGAGAATACCCATACCAATGAAAACATGGATCTTTTAAATACTAAAGTATGGTTATGAACACAGGTAGCAAAATCCACCAATCACCTTCCAAAAGAAACCCCAAAAGGGAAAAACTTGGAATGTCAAAGCCCAAATCCAGAGCTCCCATGTTAAACAAACAAAGAAATCTGTAAGTATCTGGGGGTGAGGGGGTGGAATGGGGTCAGGGAAAAGTTCCAGTACCAAGAAAACACAGTTAGGGTCATACAAGACCTAACAAGTTCTACTAAAGATAAAAGGAGATCTTGGAATACAATATTCCAAAAAACAAAAAAGATAAGTTTACAATAAAAAATAACTTATACTGCAAATCCAAGTATAATCCTACAGGGAAGGATAGAATAGAGGGCTTTAAATCTTTCCTAATGAAAAGACCAGACAGAGTTGGGTAGAAGCTTTGGAAATAAGCAGAAAAATCAAGAGAAATCTAGAAAGGTAAAATTAATTGAAGAGTGGGAAGGAGTTCCATGATGAGGTAGTGCCAACCTTCTAAAAGAGGGAGAAAAAACAGTATCCTTATAGAATCTTAATATCTTCAAATGCTATCAAGAGAGATACATAAGAAAAACAGAAGACCTGAGTGTAGATTGGTTTTCTTCTGAGGGGTTTAAAGGAGGAAAGAGAAGTATGGGTAAAAAGGAATACATGAATGTAGAAAAGAGGGAAGTAGAGGATAGAACTTGCTATTTCTTATAACTGAAGCACATGAATAGAGTATATAAACATGGAGGACAGGATGGGAGAGTAGGCAGCAGATTAACCTCATGCTTATCTGAAATGGACAAAGTAGGGTAGACCATGTGCAAAAATCATTTGGTGCAGAAATACATCAAATTCAACAGGGAAACAAGTGGGGTAAGGTGAAGGAAAATGTGAGGGCGAGTAGAAAAACAAACTTCCTAAGTCTGGAGGAGGATTTTCTTCCCTTCTTTGGGAGAGAAGAAAAGAAAAGAACTAGCATCTAATGGGAAATGGATGAATAAACTTTACTATATGAATATAATGAAATATTATCGCACTGTAAGAAACAACAAAAGAGACAATTTCACAGAATCTTTTGTAGTGTATACTGATCTAGAATGAAGTGAGAAGAATAAGGGCAAGGTCAACAATAGCAAAGAAAAACAACTTTGAGAGGACAAATTCTTACCAACGCAATGGCTAATCATATCTCCAAAGGACTTATGATGAAACAGTGGCAACCACTTCCTGACTGAGAGGTGATGAACCCAAGGTCCAAAAACTGGCAAACATTTTGGACATAACCTCTACATAGAGTTGTTATTGTTCAGTTGTGTCTTATTCTTTGTGACTCCATGGACTGTACTGTCCAGGGGTTTTCTTGGCAAAGATACTGGAATGGTTTGCCACTTCCTTTTCCGGTGGATAAAGACAAATAGAAGTTAAAGGACTTGCTTAGGGTCACACAGCTAGCAAATGTCTGAGGCTGGATTTAAACTCAGGTTTTCATGACTCCAAGCCTAGCACTCTATCCCCTGAGCTACCTGGCTGCCTCCTACATAGACTAGTTTTGCTTGTTTTGTACAAGATTGTTTTTTCTCTCAGTTTTTAATGGGAGAGGGGTAAGGTGGAATTAGCAACAGTGAGACCAAAAAGAAAGAGGAGTGATGGAAACTTATTTTGTCGTTGTGTTGTTTTTTAATTGGGCAGCCTGAGCACAGAAGAAAGTTCAGAAAGAAGCACAGATATACAGGACAGCTTTGAAACTAATGGGTGACAATTATGTACTTTTTTTAAAAGCAATTGACATAAAATAGGCATGCATGGGTTTATGTACAACTCTCTTTTTTGTATTCTGCTGTGTATGTGGAAATGTTCTGCATTTTTCAAGTTCAGAATGAAACATTGTTTAAGATTCATAATTACAAAATACATTGTCACACTTGACCATAAGGATCTCATGAGGGAGGTAAATATGGTTATCTCCATTTTACAGATACTGTTTATATAATGTTTACTATGGGCTGTTGCACTGTGCTAAGTACTTTACAATTATATCATTTGATACTCACAACAATGCTGGAAGGCACGTGCTATTATTATCTCTGTTTTACAGATGAGGAAACTGAGTTCCAAAGAGATGAAGTAACTTGGTCCTTCCAATTTACTATTTATGTCATCAGGGACAAATCTTAATTTTTTTTGTGACTTAGTTTCCATATCTGTAAAATAAGCAGAAACTGTTGCTTTTTTTGTCTTTGTACCCATAGCTCCTAGAACAGTGCTTTGCTAGATATTTAATATATGTTTGTCAAATTTGTTGCTGATGATGACTAATGACCTAGATTTTCTTTGACCTTTAACTATCAATAATAAAAAGTAGAGCTCAATCAAGTAAATAGGTCACATTTTTTAAAGCTAAAAGTAATGAATTTTTTTTTCCTAATTCTATCCATAATTCTTTCAACAATATTTGCAGGGAAGAGCATTTTAACCAAGTTTCACAGCATAGACAAATACTGGTTGCATTCACTATGACATTTTAGAGCTCGTTCTGTTCTACAGCTTAAATGATGGCAAGGTTTATTTTCTTCATGCTTCTGTGAAAGATAATCAGAAGCAGCACGGTGTGCTTAGAAACGACATTGGACTGAGTCAGGAGCCTGAGCACTGGTCCTGGCTCTGCCATTTTTGAATATTTTGGGGCATCTCCCTCACCTTTCAGGGTCCCAATTTCTTCATCTGTAAAATGAAGGACTGAGACAATATTTTTTTCAAAGGTCTCTTTTTGTTCTAAGATTTTGTCATTCTGTGAGGGTGTTCTAGTTTGACTTGGGGAATGTGCACCAAGGCAGAAACACTGGATATGGATCCCAGCCACAAACACAAGTTTATATAGAGTTAATTAAAATGGCTTCTGATTGCTGAGTCATGAAAAAAATGAATTTCAATCACAGCAATTACAAATCCACAATGCAAAATGGTACTATTCTGAAACTTCAAGGTGAAACCAAGAGATTAGGAGAAAAACAAGATGAGTAGGAGCAAGACAGCTCTGTCCCCACTGGATTCAAGGCCCTCTCCTACCATCAGGAGATCTCAGTCTACTCTGCTTTCCTGGATGTTGTCTTATCCCCAATTCCAGGAATTCTGAAGTCATTCACAAAGAAGACACTCACCTTCACTTGGCAGAGTGTACATTACTTCTGTTTTTCTTAAGTCTGTCAAATAATGTTCTCAAATGAACTCTCTACCTGTGGTTTTCCCCCAGGAAATTTTTGTCAGCTAGTAAGATTCCTTACCTACAGCTCTACAGGCCCAGCATAGAAGATGCTTCCCTGCCCTCCTGTTTTTGGGGTTTTTTTTAAGACTTTTACCAATAAAGTCCTAATATCAGACTATTTAGATGTAATGATAAATTTAATAGTTTGGTTGATGAATAAGTAGAAATAGATTCCTGGAATAGGGACTTGGTAATAAGGAACTACAGATCAGAACTGCCTTCAAACATTTTTGCTTCACTCAAACTGATGAAATAGATAAGTAGTCTGAAAGCGTTAGGTGGAACTAGACCATTAAGATTAGAGCTGGAGTTTTAGTTTATCTTGAGTGTACTTGTCATGTAATACAGGATGGGATTAGAACTGTGATTTCATTAATTAGAACTCCTGGATGAGAAAGACCTCTCTCCCAGTGTAAGTCAATATCTTCTTTGAAATGTACTGTTTTTACACTGGCCCTTGAGTCAGGAGGATGTAAGTTCAAATCTGCCTTCAGACATGTACTAGCTGTGTGGCCCTGGGCAAGTCACTTAACCCTAATTGCCTCCAAAATTTAAAAAAAAAAGGAAGGAAAGAAACAAAGAAGAAAGAAAGAAATATATAGTTTTAAAGGGTTGTATAGAACACTGAGAGACTAAATGATTCACCCGGGATCACCCATCTAGTACATTATTTTCTTAGATCCAAGGCTGTTTTTTTGCCTCTCATATAAAAGAATATATCAAATTATGTGTAGGGATCATATCTTACCTAAAGCTTTTATAGTCTTGGGTCTTAACTTCTCTCTATCATATTTGTTGTCGTCCAACTCTTTGTGACCCCATTTGGAGTTTTCTTGGCAAAGATACTGGAGTGGTTTGTCATCTTCTCTAGCTCATTTTACAGATGAGGAAACTGATGTAACATGAGGAAACAGGGTTAAAACAGAGTCACACAGCTAGTAAGTGTCTGAGGCCAGATTCAAACTCGGGAACATTTCCTCCTGATTCTAGGCCCAGTATTCTATCCACTGTGCATATGTCTTCACCAAAAAACAAATTAAAAAAAACAAAACAAAACAAAAAACCTCAGATGTCCAGTTCAGTTCTGATTCTTGTTTAAAGTTGTAAGTGTAATCTGCCAAGCCCAGGGAATTTGTTGGAATCTGTAACAGCCCCACAGAGAATAAACCAATTCTGAGTCATGTCTAATGTGAAAGAGTCCAAGAAGGCTGATGAGTTACAGGGCTACTTTGGGTGGCACAGAAGTTTACCACTAGAATTCTACTTAGCACCAGCCCAAGCCTGCCCGAGAGGGGACTCAAGTCTACAGGCTGGCCTCAGAACTGGCCTGATATCTCATGCACCTCCTAAATACAGATGATGAAGGATTGAGTTGGACTTGCTTGGCATTCTCAGAAATGCAATGCCTATTGGAAGCCCTCAATTGGGTCTCAAGGCATACCCTGGGGGGTAGATCAATTTAAAACAGGGTTCTGGGATTCAAAGAAAAAAATGGGGGGAGGAGTAGGAAATGAGATGCAATCTGGCTTAATTCATTCAGTCTCTCACAAGGTTGAATCTCAGTATTGTAGTCACCCACCCACTGTTTATGAATGGTATTGAAACTTTTCTAAGCAAAGTCAGAAGGATCATTTTAAACATGTCCTAACTCTGCATTTGGTTTTCAACTAAACAACAATGTTTATTTATAATGAAAATAACTTACTTAAAAGATACTTTGTCACTAAGGTTCAATCTAGGCTTTATGATTTAATCTAGAATTTCTGCTCATCTGGATTACATACATTGAAAGAATCCAAATGCCCCCTGGATTTGGACAAAACTGGTTACATATTTTCACAAGTCTAGACAAATATTTTATCAGGAGACCAGTCTTAAGTAAAAATAAATAGGAACTATAAGTTAAGTAATGGTTTATCCCATTCTTCAGTAAAATACATGATGAGGTACATTACGATGGCGGGAATTTGGAAACACTAGAAGACTCCAAATTCTCACTCTGAGAATGCTAATAGTTTTCTCATCTTATAATCTATTTTGGCAAATAATTAAATATATTTTTACTATATTAAGTAAAGCTTGTAGAAATCTAATCACCTTTGCCCAAATATTTTTTCCTTCAAATTCTCTAATTCTTTTTATTTCTCCACCACTTATCTTACATGGGAGACACAATGATGGTTCTATCATTTTTAGTAAGAGACAGACCAAAGACTACTATAAATAATTATACTTAATGAGAGAAAACCGTGTAATAGAAGATTTTTTTTTAACAACAATAAAAACACTGGAAGACAATGTATCAACATTGTAGAATGAAAGAGGCAGTGGTGTTCGAGTTGTCCGGGGTTCAAATTCTGCTTGTTACTTCCAGTCATTCAACCTCTCTGGGCTTCAGTTCCTCAACTATGAAAAGGGAGAAGAGATTGACTAGGTGGCCGCTGCAGCTGTAAATCTATGGCCTCTCCCTTTATAATAAGGGGGTGTGTGTGTGTGTGTGTGTGTGTGTGTGTGTGTGTGTGTGTGTGTGTGTGTGTGTGTGTGTGTGTGTGTGTGTGTGTGTGTGTGTGTGTTTCTTGGGCCAGGAGAGTAAAGGGAAGAAATAGTTTTTTCGTTTCTTTTAAGGAGTCTGTGAGCCACAGCTCTCCTGCCTGTTTTTCAGTCTCAAAGTTGGTTAGTTTCTGGAGCCAGGAAGAGAAGAGAATGCTGTCTGTTCTTCCTATGTTCTAGAATGGCCAAAAAAAAAAATTCTTTTTATGAATGATGATGGCAGCAGGCCAGAAGAATCCAAATAGACCATTCCAAATGACAGGCAGAAAAAGGGTAGTAGGCAGGAGATCGGCGACTACAGATTTGCTCTGGAATAACGGAACGGATTTTCTTATAGGGCTCTCTCCTGGGGGCAAGCCATAAATCTGCAAAACGGTTCCCACACAACTTCTATCGTTCCTCTCAGAAATGTATTCTGTCACAGGTAGCACCTGAGCCCAAAGGGGCAGTCTGTGCAAATAACAAGATCAGAGCCCGTTTTCCCTTTTTGAAGGAGATGAGCGCTCGCTAATCAGCCCCTCATCCTGATCTGCCCCAGGTATCCCGAGCAGCGACGTGAACATGCAAGCTCCCTCCTTCCCCAACAGGGCAGTAAGAGCTTGCAGCAACGGCGGCAGTGCGAGCAGCAGCAGGTCCCTCAGCTCGGGGCAGATGGAGGGGGCTAAGCTCTCAGATCCCCCTCCCCCCCTTCCCAGGAGCTGTCGGCTTGCCCCGAGCCCGCCAATCTGTCTCCCTTAGGGACTCACCTGCCGCTGCAGCCTCGGCGGGCTGGCTCCCTGCAGCCTCAGTCTCTTCTCCCCCAGCCATAGCAGGGGCCGGCCGGCTGGTTCTCGAGCCCTCGGGCCGGCGGCATGGAGGGGCCCCCAGCGTCCGTCCCGCACACGCCCGAGGAGGCTTCTCCGGCAGCGCGGTGGCTGCGGACACACCTGCGGGGCTGCGCCGGGGATGCTCAGCGGCTGCCTCTGCAGCAGGCAGCCCCTCTTCCTGCCTCCCTCCCTCACTAAACCAGCCACTGGAGCAGGCAAAGCTTCAGACT
The DNA here is from genome assembly GCA_028646515.1 of Pseudochirops corinnae. Lineage (NCBI taxonomy): Eukaryota > Metazoa > Chordata > Mammalia > Diprotodontia > Pseudocheiridae > Pseudochirops > Pseudochirops corinnae. The sequence continues at coordinate 419,577,933 of CM053585.1, read as the reverse complement.
CGCCTCCCAAACCTGCCGGGCTACTGAGCATGCCCAGTCGGGCTGCCCGGCACCCGTTCAAGGGAATCAGAGGATGCATACTCCACTAACCGGGTTTTAGGGGTAACTGGGAGAAATGTGGAGGAGGAGGAGAGGATGAAGCCCGGGGTAGAGGTGCCTGCTGTAGGAACAAAGTCTTTGAAAAAGAGATTATAGAGTCCCGGAGCTCAGGAGATAGAAGTGTGGCAAAAGATACTGACAGATCGCAGATGTTTTGCAGATTAGGCAGACGAGGGAAAAGGGATCCAAACTGGCAGCCTTGATCTCAAGATTAATGCTGAGCAAAAGGCTCACTTAGAGGCATAGGATTTAGAAATGGAAAGGACTTGGGGCAGTTAGGTGGCTCAGAGAATAGAACACCGGCCCTGGAGTCAGGAGGACCCGAGTTCAAATGCAACTTCAGGCACTCGACACTTAACTAGCCGTGTGACCTTGGGCAAGTCACTTAACTCCAATTTATTTGCCTTCCCTCCTCAAAAAAAAAAAAAGGAAAGGACTCTAAAGATCATGTAAGCCCAACCTCCTTATATTTACAAATGGGGAAACTGAGGGCCAGAGGGTTTAAGTGAGTTGCCCAAAGTCGCACAGTTACTAAACAGCAGAGGTGAAACTGAAGCCCAGTCCTGGGTTTTTAATCCTAGATTCCAATGTTCTTTCTACTGTGCTCTGCTCCCTGCTCCCTGCATATAGCTGAAATTCATATCGATGTATGAGTGTTAGAAAATGAAAATTGGCAAAGTGATTGCCTATCCATTGGGGAATGGCTAAATCAGTTGTGGCTCAAGATTGTAATGACATATTATTGTGCTGTGAAAAGCAATGAATGTGATGAAAAGGGAGGACAGAAAGACTATTTATACAAACTACAGAGTCAGGAATTTCTGGGTTCAAACCCATCTCTGTGACCATGGGCATTTATCCTCTCTTTGTCTCACTCAATTTCCTCATCTATAATGAGATGGGGCTTAGACTTGAGGGCCACCAATGTCCCTAAATCTATGATCCTATGATGCAAAGTGAAGTAAGCAGAACTGGGAAAACCATATACACAAAGACCACAACAATGGAAATGGAAAGAACTACAAGAACAAAATATTAAAAACTGAATGCTAAGAATCTGTAATGGCCACACATGGCCCCAGAGAAGACTTTTGAGGACATGCTTTCCCCCACACCCTTCTTTACAGAAGTGGGGGGTATGGGTGTGGAATACTGGATAGGTCAGTCTTTTTTCAAAAAATGCTAATTTTGCCCAACTATTTTTTTCTGCTATTTTAATTTTTTGAAGTAAAGGATGGCTCTCTGTGAAGAGGTATATCACCATGTGATATCCACAGCAGTTGCTATGAATATGCAGATGTATTTCCAGGGTTGAATAGCAATATATAAATAACTCTCTTCCTCAAAGATGAAACCAAGATATTTATTCAGATACCAGAATGCCAATTCCACCATGGTAACAAAGAAAGTGTACACATCCCCAGTGCAGGGAACACCACCATTCTCAAGCTTTCCCTCCATTAGGCCTCCCCACCAACAAGCTCCCCTAGGCAAAATTCCTCCTTCTCTCACCCACTCTGCCTCAGCTCTATCTCATTCTCTCCCAGCTCCATCCTTCCTGCTCCACCCGTTCAGCAAGCTCCTCACCATGGGTTCCTTGTGACTCAAGCTATGGGATGGGCCAAAACTGAAAGCAGATCACATGGGCCTATTAAGGGGCAAGGAAGATCTTAAAATTCCCTTAACTTTACAAGGGGACGGGGTTACACTGGGAAGGGTAGGTGAACCAAAACCAAAAGATCAAGAAAAAATTATTTCAAAATAAAAAAAAAAAGACATTTCTTTTTTAATAGTTCAACCCTTCTAATTCTTTGGTCTTATTTTTAATTTTCAAGTAAAATTTTAAATTTAAAAAAAATTTAAGTAAATTTTAAGCAAAAAAAAAAACCCAAAACTTTTGTTTTTACATCTCCTTTATTTCTAGATGTATCTCCTTTCCTCCTACTCGGCGAACCCTTCCCTGTGGTAAACAATAAGAAAAAAAGGGGAGGAGGGAAGCTGTTTGGCAAAATTAACCAACACATCAGTTGGTTCAGAGAATATATATTCAATATTTCACAACCATAGTACCCCACCTTAGCTTAAAAAGGTCAGTTTCCCACTGCATATGGCCATCTCCAGTCATATTGATTTATATCTTGCCACTGGACCCAGATGACTCTGGAGGAGAAAAGTGAGGCTGATGACTTTGCACAGCCCTGTCTCACTGTAATCCAATTCACTTGCAAGTCACAGCACAACCTTCCAGATGCTATGGTCCTCTTGGAGAGGGAAAGACAAACAATAACAACAGCAACAACAACCCCTTTAGTGCAAAAAATGAGAGAGAGGTTCAGAGAACAACATTACTTACTGTCTTAACTCACATTGAATTTGGCATCCAAAAGTAAAGTCACAGAAGTATAATGTAAAGGGTTGGATTTTTGGAACTCCATAAAGAAGAGATAAAGGAATGGAAAGAATACTTTAGCTTGAAGATTGCAAAGAATTGCAAGGATGATACTATGGGGGCAGCAGGGACCAGTGTAGTGAAGCTGGAGTGTAAGAAGTTGGGTTTAACTTCCAGCTTACCTAGTATATTTTATGTAATAATGATACATAATTTATATAATAATTATAATTATATATTATATGAACATACAGTCTACATAATTATATAAATATATAATAATATATAATTACTTATTAATTGTGTGACCTTGGACTTAAACTTTCTGGGTTTAACTAAGTCTAGACAATGTATATAGACTTTGAGATAATTGTGATTCTTGTGATAATTTAAAAAAAAATCTTTTGGAAAACTCTTCTGAATACTGACGGCAGGCTACCTCTGCTTTGGACCCACACCCATTATTTTTTTTTAAAATCCATTCCATGTGTCTTACCGGCCAATCCTCAGCCTCCCTTTGTACATGACTTTAAATAAAGATGGGAAACTTATCAAACCTGCCTGAGTGAAAACTCATGTCCTCCCACCCCTCAATAAAGTCCATGGGCATCCTTCATTATCAAGGAGAAAGAGTGATGAGAGATGGGGAGATCCTGGGTATGCTAGGTCCTCTTCTTCCTGCTAGACTAAAATCTGAAGATTTAAGGTTCTGTTGACTTCTCAAAGTGTAGCCATTTTCTCTTCTTGCCCTTCCAGTTTTTACCTCTCCTCCTGTCCCCTCCTTCCCACTCAACAACCTGATTTCTTATTTTAGGCCTTGAGTTTTCCCTTGTTTGAGTTGCAACATACAATAATAACAGCCCATGGTTTTATGTATTGTAGGTCTCCCTTTATTTTGTGAAACCTGCTTTGTCTCCAAAATTGCCATTATGGACTATAATTTAATTGAATGGGTAATATATAATTAATGTTTGCTCTATATCACAGTGTCATCAATTATAGAAATGTAAGGGGACACAGAAGCTACTGAGTCCAACCTCCTCATTTTACAGATGAAGAACAGAGACAGAGAGGTTAAGTGACTTGCCCAAGGTGTGATTGTGAAGATCAAGTGCCATAATTTATGTGAAAATTGTTGGGAGGAGGGAAAAGGGCTCTAGAGATGTAAAGTATCATGATTTGTGTCTTCATAGCAAAATTTCAGAAAGAAGGTTTGGGTTAAATATAAGGAAAATTGGTTAATCATGAGAGAGAGCTGGAAAAGGCTCAAGAGATTACCTAGTCCAACCCTTTCATTTTAGAGATGAGGGTACTGAGCTTCAGAGGAGCTAAGAGACTGGTCCAAGGCTGTCCAGGTAGTGAGGGTGAGAGCCAAGATCTGGACCCAGGTCGTCTGATTGCAGATCACTATTCTTTTGACTGTACTACAAGGGTTTCCCTTGGCCTTCCCAAAGGTGAAAATACTGAAAAGCAATATGAGATAAAGGAATCTAGATCCTAGAGTCAGCTGATCTTAGGTTAGAATCCCAGCTTGAATACTTGCTAGCTATGTGACCGCAGGGAAGTCACAACCTCTCTAAGCTTATTTCCTTAAAGTGCGGTGTACAGCCCACCTCAGAAGAAAAAGATTTTGTCAAACCTTAAAGTGCTACAAAAAGTGTGTTATTATTCCTGGTCGGACTGATGAAAATACAAGGTGTCCCAAAAGTCTTAGTGCAGTTTAAAGTTTTAATCATTTAAATTGCTTTAAACTGAATTAAGATTCTTGGGACACACTGTATGTTATTGAACAAGTCAATCAGTATTACACTTTCCTTCCCTTGGAAAATCTTTAGTGGCAGAATTGATACCTATCTATTGGAATGCTTTATGCTAAGCAGGGCATTGGGCAAATAGAAATCACTTATAGCATTAAGATCCTACAATGACTTTTCTAGAGACACAATCCAAGTTTAGAATATGTTATTTCATAGTCCTTAGGTTTCCTTGGTTACAGCTTTCTTAGCTGAGGTAGTGACAAATGAAACAACCCAGAAAAAAGAATTCCAAAGCCTTGTATACAAACCAGATGACATTTGATAATTATGCTTCTGTGAATCTAACCTTAATCATGGGGTTCCAAGTTATCCATTAAGATGGGAGAACCTACTCATTAGTCCTGAGTGCTACTTAAAAATAAGGCCATGCCAAGGGTATGACAAGCTGAAGAGTCCCTCTTCCATTCTTAGAATCAAAGACCTCCACCAAAATCTGGTAAAAAGGGGGCACAGGTGACAAAATGGGATGCCAGAGCTTATTAAGCTTTGGCAGGTTCTATCAATCTGGACATGTTTTGAATAAGGTGCCAATGATAGCTTAGAATTCAAGGGTTCTCAACCTTCCTAATGCCGTGACCCTTTAATACAGTTCCTCATGTTGTGGTGACCCCCAACCATAAAATTATTTTTGTTGCTACTTCATAACTGTAATTTTCCTACTGTTAAGAATCATAATGTAAATACCTGATCTGCAGGATGTATTTTCATTGTTACAAACTGAACATCACCCACAGGTTGAGAACCTCTGGTAGATGTTTTGTAGCTGAAGACTGGCTTAGTAAGAGAAGGTCAGAAAGGGTGGATATTAGAAGGATGGCCACCAAGTGATAAATTTTTTCATTCACAATAACTCAAGGATACCAGCTACTGAGGTGAAAAGAAGCTGTGATCACACAGATCAATTAATCAATCAGCCAACAAATCTCTCTTAAGTATGCACTGTATGCTGGAGACTGTACGAAGCCCTAGGCATATCAAATGAATCAAAAGGCCTTACAGACAGGGTCACCAAGAATCCTTGACTTCACAACACTTCCTATTGCCCACCTTTCTGCCAATCGACCTTACACTTTGACATTATTAATGAGGAGCCCCTGGGCCAAGTTATTTACTAGCTCTTTGCAGGAAAGACTCCAAAGGGTAGAAAACTTCCATGATGAGAATTTCACCCCTGAAGCACACTGTCCATGGCAAGTGCTGGGCCCAACACAGGGAGCTCCCAGTTTTTCATCTGTACCACTAAGACTGATTGATCGGATGGTAGAATATGGTCTTTGGCCAGGTGAAAAAAGGCGTGAACATCATGGAAACCAGGGAGTGCTTCAAATTCCACGAAGTCAAGACCAGATGGCAGATCACCATTGCTGACTGTGGTCAATTCTCTTAAGATTTTTGGTTTAGTTTTTTGTCTTAACCACTAAACTATTTCTCTGTAGTTGGGGAGAGCACCCCTGGATGCTCTTATACCCTATAACCTTTTTGCTTCACTTAATTGCAATTCCCTTTAGATTTCATTTCTCTTTTCTTTCCACAAATCTGGCTAGACTAGAGTTAAATGTATGATTATGAAATTTAAAATGAACTACAAACCCTCCCCCACAAAGTCAGAAACCTGCCCTCAAGAGGCTCCAACTCAAATGGGGCAGATGACAGACAAGCAACTATGTATATATAAGATATATACAATATACACGGGGGAGAGAATCCTAGGGGAAGGCAGTAGCAGTAGCAAAGGTCTCTCACAAAATGGAATTTGACCTGAATCTCAGAGAAAGTCAAGAGGCAGAGGTGAGTTGGGAAAGTATTCTAGGCATGAGACAGTCAGTGAAAGGTGAAAAGAGATGAAATCATAGATTCTTAAAATAGGAATCACAAATGTTGTTGCCTTTAGAGGACTAGATGACCTCCCATTTTAAAAATGAGAAAATTGAGGTCCAGGAGAGGTGACTTGTCCAAGAACAGGGGTGATTATGCTGCTCCCCAGTTCCAGAAGCTTCAGCAGTGACTTGTCTGTAGGTTACAACATAATGCTTCTGTTTGGCACTCTGGTGCCAGCCGACATTTCCAGGTTGATTGAACATTACTTCCCTTCATGTAGTCTCCATTCCAGCCAAACCGGCACATTTGTTGTGGCTGGGTTATGATGCTCCATCTCTGTCACTGTTAGGCAGTCAACAAGCATTTATTAAGCACCCATTGTATGAGGCATTGTATTAAGTACTGGTTATGCAACAGAAGTGAAAAACAGGGTTCTTGCCCTCAAGGAGCTCATATTCTAATGGAAGAAATAGCATGTAAATAACTGTATACATACAAGATATACAGAGTGCAGGGGAGGCAATAGGGGAAGGGGGAAGGAAAGCAGGAAAGAACACCTGCAGAAGTGAGATTTGAGTTGAATCTTAAAGAAGCCAGGGAATTCAGGAGGCAGAAGTGAAAAAGGAAAATACTCTAGGAATAGAGACAACAACTGAAAGGGCCCAGAGATGGACAACAGAGTGTTATGGGAGGGTGGGATGCCACTTCCCTGACCTTTGAAACTCACTAGGTTGGTGTCTCCAATCTCATCATCTAAAACCAAAGAAAAGAGAAATGCTGAGGCAGGACAGAATACATCTTTAAGTTAACAGGCCACAATAAGGCATCAGTAGGGAGTTCCCCAAGCTTCTTCCCCTATGGTATTGTCTCTTACTGGGCAACAAAGAAATCCTAGAGATTTACCAAGAGTGCAAGTGAAGAGAAAATGACTGAGGCTCTGGTTGCAAGTTCTTCTTTAATGTCTCCAAAGCCCATCGAAGAGCCTTCTATTCACCAGTGGTTCATAGAAATAATCCAGTTGCAAAATGTCTACACATGCTCTACAATCAATCCATCCAAGACATTCCCAGAAACAAGCTCTCCAGCTTCTTCCACATGGGGAATTCGAATCCGACAAATATGCAGACATACATTTTTGGGTACACCCAATCACCTGTTACGCCTGGTCAAGATGGGGTGATTTTAACCCCACACTTACATATCCAGGTAACATAATTTGTCGAACCATTTCCCAGTCTATGGATACTTGCTTAGGCAGCTAGGTGGTATAATAGAGAGAGTGCTAGAGTTGGAGCTAGGAAGACTTGAATTGAAACCTACCTCAGCCTTAGCTGTGTGATGCAGAGTAAAAGTCACTGAACACGTCTCAGACTCAGTTTCCTCATCTGAAGTATAATAGCATCTGCCACACAGGATCGTTGTGAGGATCAAATGACATACAGTATGTGTAAAGGGCTTTGTAGGCCTAAAAATGTTATATAATGGTAGGTATTATCATTTACAGGTTTTGCTTTGAAAATTTTGGTATAATGCATATCTATCTATCAATGTATCAGCATATATCTATAGAAATATACCCATAAATATATGTTTATAGATATATATACATACATATAGATGAATATACACATGTAATATAAATATATGTTTATATTTATTATAGAAACATAAATAATACAACTATATGTTTATACACACATATCATGTATGCATATACATATGTATGTGCATGTATACACACATACACATATAGATAGACAGACAAATAGATAGATAGATAGACATAGGTAGATAGATAGAGATGATAGATAGATAGATAGATAGATAGATAGATAGATAGATAGACAGACAGGTAGATTGATAGATAGAGAGATATGAAGTGCTTGTTGACTGACAACTATAATGCTAATCAGGCAAAAATCATTCAGCTAGTATGTCATAGGACTCTAACCAAATTCTTCTCCCAATCCAATATGCTTTACATTAAACCAAGTTGGCTTCATAATTCTGACTTAAGTGCTATCTTGGACTTTTGAAGTAAGAAGCTGCAGCACTAAGAATATTCTCTTACCACAGACTCCAAAATAGCTAGATTATATCCTATCTGTAGTTGTTTTCAACCATTGTGTCTATGAGTGGGAAGGGTAGGGGTGGGAGGAGGGTAACCCTTTCTGCCACAGCCCAGGCTTTGTATGACTCTGAACCCTGCTCATTACCATTCACCCAACCTCCCACCAGCCTCAATTTCTGCTGGCAGAGTTCTGGAACAGTAAATCAACGTAGAGCCAAGCAGATACAATCCTTTAAAGCAGAACACGGCTTCCACCAAAGCTTTTAGTCAAGGAGTCGCTCTAAGGTAAATGTACACAACTACAATTCACATCGGCTGAATGATGGATTTAGTCTAAATAAAGTTCCATTGTTGCCATCACTGTTGTCTTTAAACATTTGGGATCTCCCCAAACTGGAATCTTGATTATTTTCAAGGCGACCCTCTACAATAGAGTGAAAATAGCAGAACGCAAGGAGAAAGGAATAATCATGAAGTATCTAAGATATGTCAGGCCCTGTGCTAAGGGCTTTACAAATATTTTCTCATGTGATCCTCACAACAACCCTGCAAGATAAGTGTTATTATAATCCCCATTTTACATTTTTTTTTTGCTTTCTGGAAGGGGGAAAGCCAGGCAGTTGGGGTTAAGTGACTTGCCCAAGGTCACACGGCTAGTAATATTAAGTGTCTGAGGCTGGATTTGAACTCAAGTCCTTTGCCTCCAGGGCCAGTGCTCTATTCACTGTGCCACCTAGCCGTCCCCTCATTTTACATTTGAGGAAACTGAGGCAAACAGCGGTTATTTGCAGTCGCACATTGTCTCCAGAGTTAAAATACATATTTATATGTTGCTTCATGTTTTGCAAAGCAGTTTTATAACTACCATCTTTTTCAATTCTTAAAACAATCCTATGAAATAGTTTGGGCAGGAATTCTCCCCATTTTATAGGAGGGAAAAACTGAGTTTCTAAGAGGTTAAGTGGTTTATGAAGGTCTCAGTGATGGGAAAGAAAACACTAGAATTCAGCCTTCTTGGCTCCTACTCTAACGTTCTCTCCAGTAACAGATGCAGTGATCCACAATCAACAAATAAGAACCACATTTCTTTAAAAGGATGATTCACTCACATAAAAAGCCTGAAAGTCATATTGCAGCCAGCCAGATTCTAAAGCAACAGGGAGGCAGTGTGTGGAGTGGATGGAGAGAAGCAGGCAGTGTTTAACAGTTGTGTTCCACTCCATTGGTAAGGTTTCAATGGTATCCATTCTTTGTGTTCTAAAATGCTGGCTTCTTTTTCTTTTCAGAATAACTAATTTTTCCTTCATGCAATAATGTGAGACTAAGAGAGCCAAAGAATATCTTAACAGATGGTTTAGGAACATGATCTCTTATTTTAAACAAGTGGCTGGCTCTTATTTTTCCCCTCTAAGACATAAGGGTTGATCTTCCGTTGGTGTTCAGATGTGTGATTTCATTGGTAGAGACTTTCTAGTGAGTAAACTCTCTCCACCAATGCATATCTGTAACTGTTCTGCCTCTTACAGTCTTAGAGAGCTGCCTTGGGCACTGGGACTTTAAGTGATTTGCTCTGGGTGACGTAGTATATGTCATAGGTAGGATCTGAATCTAGGTCTGCTCTCTAACCATTATGCCTTGTAGCTTCTCTATAAATAAAAGGATTGATTTACCAGTAAAAATTAAATGACAAATATCTCTTAGAAGTCATACTTCAGGGTAGCTAGGTGGTGCAGTGAATAGAGCATTGACCCTGGAGTTAGGAGGACTTGAGTTCAAATGCGAGCCTTAGACACTTAACACTCACTAGCCATGTGATTTTGGGCAAGTCACTTAATCCCAATTGCCCTGCCTTCCCCCTTAAAAAAAAAAAAGAAATCACACTTCATTCCAACGCAAGTCAGCAAGTCTCTTCCTACAAGAGTATTAAGTACCCTCTGAAAAGCATGTGCTCATCTCGCTGGGGGTAGTTGGCGTATGATTTTTTTGGTCTTGG
>CM053585.1:419549276-419567246 GCA_028646515.1 Pseudochirops corinnae | reverse complement strand
CACCACCAGATTTTGATGAAACGGCTGCCTTTTATTGATGTTCAGGTGTTTTCAATAGTGTTCAACTCTTCGTGACCTCATTTAGGGTTTTCTTGGCAAGGATACTGGAGTGATTTCCCATTTACTTCTCCTGCTCATTTTACAGCTGAGAAAACTGAGGCAAACTGGGTTAAATGACTTGCCCAGGGTCACACAGCTAGTAAGTGTCTGAAGCCAGATTTGAACGCAGGTCCTCCTGACTCCAGGACCAGCACTCTATCCACTGAGATGCCTAGTTTCTTCATCATCTACCTAGTCAAAGGTAGGGAACCTATGGCCTCTAGGTCATAAGTGACACTCTATGTCCTCAAAGACTCCCCTTTGATGGAAGCCAAACTTTGGATTTGGTCAAAGGGCAGCATGTGGCCTCAGAAATGCAGGTTCCCCAGCCCTGAGCCCTAAATCATGCTAAGAAGAAAAAAAAACACAACAAAAAACCAACCAAAAAATCCCACCCTACCATAATCCCAGTTAGTACAAATGACAGTCAAGTTGAAGCCAGTCTAATAGCATGAAGGTCCCATCTTGAAAACTACTCACCAATTGTCTCCTATTTTTCTTCCATGTTTCTGCTTTTCTTTTTGAGTTCATGTTCTGGAATGCTAATTTCAACAAAACAAGGAGTGAGACATGGTGAGAAAGACTGAGAAGAAAAACTGAATACAAAGTTTTGACTTAGCAATTTCATCCCAATAATACAAACTTTTACAATTTAAAGCAATTTCATCTTGAAAAGCAGCTTAGCACCACACAACAATCAAGTCCCTGAAAATAATACACTGAGTCTGTTTACTAGAAAACTCTAAAACTTACAGAAATCACTTGGCGGGTTATGTGTGAGGTTCCTATAAAATTCAGTCCTATGAGCCTTCTTTAATCCTGTGCATAGGCCAAAATCAGACAACTTTACATGACCCTGGGGGAAAAAAGAGGTGTGGTAAGTCTCAGTGTACATTTTGAGATTGATTTGTTTTATTAGATTGATCTGTTTTATTAGATTTAATTTGGAAATATGCCTTGTAAAGCATTTAGTTTAAGAAGAATATATATGAAGATATTAAATATTGTGCGATGATCTCAGAGTAGAGTACCATATATTAAAAGATAACAGGGCTCTACAAATTAAGGAACAAGAGCCAAAACGGCCTTTGCACAGCCTGGGAGCTTAATGGATTAATGGCTTAAAAAATTTAAATCCAATTAAAACTTTTTTAAAAAATGTAAAAACCATTCTTGGCTTTGAAGATTAACAAAAATCAGGCAGCTGATAGGATTCAGGCTTGACCCAGAGGTTATAATTTGCGGACCCCTGATTTATAAGGTTGCCAGATGCTTAAACATATTTGTATTGTCATATTTAGATCCCTGATACCATTATCACTCACAGTCTCTCCCCCATCTGCCTCATTCTGTGAAATAAAGCGGTTTATTCTCAATAAAAATTCAACCTGCCCATTTTCATTTGGAAAAATCTGTAGTTAACAAAAGAAGAAAGATGGTAAACAAAGGAGTGGAGAGAGTGCTGTGGGAAGACAGGCATACTAATGCACTGTTGGTAGAGCTGGGAAGTGGGTCAAACATTCTGGAAAACAAATCAGAATTATAGTTTCTAAAAGTTATTAACTTGTGAAACTGTGAAACTTCAATATACTATTACAAGGCATGTACCCCAGGGATGTCAAAGACAAAGGAAAAGGTCTGATATATAAAAATAATATATACTGCACTTTTTTGGTAGCAAAGAAGTGAAAGAAAATTTAGTGCCCATCAGTTGTGGAATGCTTTAAAAAAATCCATATGAATATAATGCAATATTACTATGTATGAGGCAGGTAGGTGGTACAGTAGATAAAGAGTGCTGAGTTAGGAGTCAGGGACACCCGAGTTCAAATCCAGCCTCACATACTTATTAGCTGTGTGACCCTGGGCACTTAATCCCCACCTGATTCACTTTCCTCAACTGTAAAAATGGGGATCATAGTAGTACCTTCCTCGCGGAGTTGTGAGGACTAAAAATGAGATATTCGTAAAGCTCTTAACACGGTGCCTGGCACATAGTAGGCACCTTTTTATAAATGCATGGTCCCTCCCCTTCTTCATGAGAAATTGTAAATATGAAGAATTTAGAGAAATTTGGAAAATCTCGAAGTCTTCCTAAAGGCAAAGTAAGCAGAGCCAGAACAATTTAAACAGTGACCACAGCAATGTAAAAGAAAACAACTTCAGAATTCTGATCAATGCAATGACCAATCATGACTTCAGAAGACTGATAGTAAAGTCAGTCTCCTATCCCTTGGCAGAGAGGTAGTGGACTAGAGGTGTGGAAAGAGGCATACATTTTCAGACATGGCCAATGTGTTGATCTGTTTTGCTTGACTATATTTTTTATAAGGAAGAGTGCTATGGTACAGTTGCAGGTGGGGTTGAAAGTCATTGGAAAGTGATAATGAAATATAAAAAAGAAAAGACCATTATTATCAATAAAAACATTAAGGGGGAAAAAGCCAACAGCTCCATTTCTTTACCAAATAATAACCAGCAGGTTAAGAGCTTATCAGTTCATTCACATGCCTTGGCATCCAATAAGAGGTTGTCTGGTTTGATATCTCGGTGAATGAACCCCAACTGGTGAATTGCATCGATAGCCAGAACAGTCTCTGAAATATAGAACTGGGCTTCTTCTTCTGTCAAGGTATCTTTCTTCATTAGTAATGTCATCATGTCTCCTGAATGGTGGAAATTAAGAGGCATGTTATATGAAATGCCTCAAAAAGGGAATTAATTGTACTTAGAGAGTATCCTCCAAGGTTCCTACCAATCCTAAGTCTATGATCCTATCATCCTGCGGTCTGATCTGTGCAATTTCTGTAGGGTTCTGTAGTCAAATATCGGCCCTAAATATCTTCAACAACCTCTGGAGAGAAGGGATATTTATACTATAGCTACTTGTTCCTAGAAACCCACTACCTCCTTGGACCTTCAGTGACTATTTGACCTTAAGTTAACACTTGATTCAGGGACCTGGCCAGAGACAAAAGGCTAAACTGAGTCAAGCTACAGAGAACCAGTCAGGATTCCTAGTTCTTCAGACATCAACAGGGCAGGAAAGCCCCAGCATTGCTCCCTCCTTGAATGAAGTCTTCATTCAGTCCTCAAACTCTCCAATGCAACTCTTGGTCAAGGCAGAAATGGGCAACAGAATCAATGATGCTACTTCCTGGGCTATTTGTAGTTTTCTACCTCAGGGGCTAAGACTTGGAAGGAAAGCTGGAGATAGGAATCTCTTTTCTGGGAGCTCTATATCCCTGTCCTTATCTCTCACTCTCTGCATTTTGTAGCAATGTCTTCTCCTCTCCAAAGTCCCAACTGAGTAGCTGCCTCTTTCCTTTCCTTTGGTGCTGCTCAAATCTCCATCTCTGGGAATATCACCTTTTCTTTACCTCCCTGCCTTCTTTACAACTTTCTTGGTTTACTTGTTCCAAATTTCCTTTTGCTTTTCCATTATCTGTTACTTGGGTACAAAGACCCCACATCTGAGATTTTCCAGGACAGTCCTGCTTTCAAATCATCTATATACACACTAACTAAAAAAACCAAACAAACCACATTTAAGAAAACAATGTGATTTTACCATGCCATCCCATCAAATTATCATCCTATATCTATCTGTCTTACACTCCCACAAAGAATGAACTATGCTCTGTCTCTACTTCCTCACAATCCACTGACCATTTGCAATCTGGCTTCTGACCCTGTAACTCTACAGTAAAATGCACATTCCTTGACAGCAGGGACTATTTAATTTTTGTTTTTGTATCCTCAGTACTTAGTAAAGTGCTTTGCATGTTCTGAGTGTATGTTATAGGATAAATGCTTGCTGAATTAAATCTATTTCACATGTCAGATAAATCCAAACTTACATAATTAGCTCTTCTTGGAATTCGGCATTACATCTCCCTCTCCCATGCCCCAGATATATTTCTTTGTGGTTATTTTAGAATCTTTAAATCCAAGGTTCAGTGTAGGTGTCATTTCTGTGAAGCTTCCCCTAATCTCTTCAACTCAAAGTGTTCTCTCTTTCCTCAAATATATCTAAAACACTTTACCTGGATTTCTCTTCTTTCCTTCCTCCCTTGTAGGGATATATATACATGTGTCATTTGGAATCCACTTGGTCTCTCCAAAGAATTTAAGCTACTTTACACTAGGAATTTTTATGTTTTTATTATTTGTTTCCCTAACTCCTAGCAGAGTACCTTGAAAATGATAATGCTTAATAAATGTTTGTTGAACTAAATTTGTTATAAAAATTGTTAGACCTTCTATTCCAATTTTTGGTCTCTTGGGCCTCTCCTAGAGAGTGTCTGGATGGAAATTCAGAATTAAAAATAATAAACATTTATTAAGAACCTACTATATTCAAAGGACTCTACTGAAGATACAAGTAACAATCACTGCCCCTCAAAATTCTCCTCCAGAGGAAATTATATTCTATTAAGGAAGAAGAATAATCTTAGATGCCTCTATTTGTATTTTTTTTAAGCTCCGATTATAGTCTCTTTTTTCAGTGAAACTTAGAGGAAGATAAAACTTCTTTTTGTTCTTTCTGTCACATTCTGGCAGAATAAATGGCCACTCTAACTATGTATAAGGCCCTCTCACTGGTCTCATGGAAGAGTATGGTTAAGGAAAAAAAACAACCCTCATTCTTAGAAAATGATTTTTTTTTTGTTTGACTTAAGACTAAAATGAAAAGTCAGGCTTGAGAGATATAAGGGGGGAATTAACTCTTCTGGAAATTATTCTCTCTTGTAAACAGATCAAAGATGCTCTAAGATTCAACAGAATATGTTTTCCTTTTATATAACCTTAATTTACTATGTAGCCATTATTGTCAAGCATTAAAAAATATTTTAAAAAATTTTACTGTAAAGGTTCCACTAAGTTTTGTTTAAAATGAAGGGCTCATTACTGAAAATAAGGTTTGAGAACCACTGTCCTAGAATATTTTCATGGTCAAGGAATCTGAATTATCATTGTCAAGTAGAAATGATATTCACTGAAACAATTCTTTCCACCTCAAGCTAGAAATGATTCTAGGACATAACACAGGTCCCCAGTTCACTAATTCTGAAGGCTAATAACTAAAAGCATAAAAGCCAACCTATACACAAATTAATATTGCACTTTTTGTCATCATACATAAAAATGACACGGTTGCATCAGCTTGTCACTGCTTTTGTGTTTGTCTTTACCTCCAGGGAGAAATTCCATGATTAGATAAAGATTCCTTTTATCTTGAAAACTATAAAACATCTTCACAACCCAGGCACCATCTGCTTCTACTAATATATCTCTCTCTGCTCGGATATGGGCCACCTATATTTAAAAACCAAATGTAATACACATTAATGTACAATTTTGATAAATTAGCTATTTAGTGCCTTTCCTTCAGTAATGAAGGAGATGGAGGATTAAAAGAAAAAAAATTAGCCATCTCTTTAAAATATCACATTTGAAATAGTATATTATTAAGCAGTTTATTTAAGAGTGCTTAAATTCAAACAGAGGAATCACATAATCCTTAATTGCGGCCTTATTTCGCGGCATCACGTAAGCGAATTTACTTACCAAAAGTGTAAAATAGGGGTGAGAATTTTTACTTCTAAGTTTCTGAAAAAGTATTTTTAAGACAATAAAAGAAAAAATGGTAAACTTTTTGAATGCATCAGGTATTGGCTCAGGAAATTATTATATTAGTGTGAATAAAAATATCTGGATTATTTGTAAATGTCTCAAAGTCAGCTTAGAAGTTCTGTCTCCCAAATGGTATCCAAAGGGTGAGGAACATGGAGTAGCAGAGGAAAGGTCAGAGTACGGTATTTTGCTTAATTGGATACAGTGGTAAACACGACTGCTGCCTGGATACAATTGAAACTCCAGACAAAATAGAAATAGGTGTATTAGTGTAGGGAGGAAATTCCCTCTACCAATCCAGATCAATAACTGGTTTGCAATTTAAGGTAATGTGAACCCTAGAAAACTTGGTGATGCTATAGGAACACAAGCAAAGTCATTAAAAATATGAGGAAATGGGACTTACTAAGAAAGTCTTCTATTTTTCTTATAGAAGGGAAAAGGAGAGTGACTGAAGGCTGCTCTTTATTCTGACAGAGTAAAGGAAACAAAAGAAATTGGGTGTATCTTACAGTTGTTGTTGAGTCCTTTTAAATTCTTTGTGACCCTATTTGGGATTTTCCTGGCAAAGCTATTGGAGTGGTTTTCCATTTCCTTCTTCAGCTCATTTTACAGATGAGGAGGCAGACAAGGGTTAAGTGACTTGCCCAGGGTCATACAGCTAGTAAGTGTCTGAGGCTGGATTAGAAGTCATGAAGATGAATCTTCCTGATTCTAAGCCCAGAGCTCTATCCACTGTACCACCTAGCTGCCCTGTCTCTTATAGTGGCAGGTAAGTATTTCAGAGAAATTCAATATCTAATGATAAGGTTAGGCAACAACTGACCAGATTAGCAAAATAGGAACCTGTTATTCTGAGGTTCCAATTCCATTTTTCCCATATGCTTTAATTAAAAGCAATTAATGTCTAACTTCTAGTTCTGGCCTTGCTACCAACTATGTATATGACTTTGGACATATCATTTAACTTTCCCAGGCCTAATTTCTTCATCAAAAAATGGGGAAATGGGACTAAATAATTTATAGTTCTAAAGGTTTGTGAGTCTATTTTTAATTCTTCATTCTAAACCACCATTTTTTTAGAACCCAAAATTTACTTCTACCTAATCAACATGTAATGAATACTTTCAGATGGGTAGAAATGTTGTACAATACATACCTGTTCTTTTTCAAGCATATCAGCCTTTCTTAATATCTTCATTGCATAGATATGGCCTGTGTCTTTCTTCTGGACAAGGCGTACCTAGAAACAAAAGGTATATTACCATTTTTTTCTGCATAAAATCATGAAATTCATTCTTTAGAAAACAAAGTAGAGTTTAATTAAATAGCAGGAGTTTACTATGGTAAATTGCTACTATATACCACCAAAACATTATCTATCCATGTGGGAAACATGACTATTGATTTAATTCTAGAGTAAACCAGAATAAAGTACATTCTATGAAAGCCATCGATAATACCAATAAAAATTATTTTCTGCTTTATCAAGATAGTTGGCATGTTTGGGAGGCTAGGTCGCACAGTGAATAGAGCACCAGCCCTGGAATCAAGAGAACCTGAGTTTAAATCCGGCCTCAGACACTTAACACAAAAAAACTAGCCATGTGACCTGGGGTAAGTCACTTAAGCCCAATTGTCCTCCAAAAAGCCAAAAACAACAAAAAAAAGATAGTTGGCATGTGTGTATATGATATTACTATGACTACAATGTCAGTATGTCAATAACTTGTGATTTCATAGGTATGGAAATTTCTTCCACCTACTAGTCACAAACTGTCTATAATTTTTTTTTTTGCTTTTTTTTTTGGAGGGGGAAAGGTAGGGCAAAGGTTAAGTCACTTGTCCAAGGTCACACAGCTAGTTTTTTTGTGTGTGTTAAGTGTCTGAAGTCAGATTTGAACTCAGGTCCTCTGACTCCAGAGCTGGTGCTCTATTCACTGGGCCACCTAGCTGCCCCAGCTCGTCTATAATTTAAAGTCTTAGAAAGCTGCTCGAGGCTCACAGTTTCAATGTCTTCCGCATGGTCACACAACGATTTAAGAGTCAGAGATTGGATGTGAACAGTGTCTTTCTGCCTCTAAGTATAGCCCTCTATTCAGTCACACATTTCCTGAGAGGCTAGCTATGTAAGTAGTAAGTAGATAGTCAAATCTGGTTTCAGAATCAGGAACCTCTAAGCTTGGGTCCTTACTCTGTTTTGTATTGCCTGTGTGACCCTGGACAATTTAAATGGTTCTTTTCAGTGCCCCAGACAACTCTCTGAGATCATAGGCTGCAAGGAAGGTGCTAATATCCACAGGAAGAATATGTTCCTTTCTGGAAGATCCCTATACCAATGAAACCACAGATTTAATAAAAAAAAATACATAGATGTGTGTATAGATATACATATAGCAGATCTATCTTCCCCTAGGAAATATCTCCTGAGCACACAAGCTAAGAGACATGTCCATCTGGAAAAGACAATCTTTCTGAAACGGAAGCAACATTTTTTTCTACTATAATTTCCTAAAATACACAAAAAAGTTCAGAAATTCTTTTAAAACTCTTAAAATGGCAAAATTCATTACAGTATTGCAAAGAAGTAACATTTGAAATTTCAGAAAGTCTGTGTTGTAATCTAATATTTTTTACTTTCCAAATTAAAAAGATTTAATACATGATATTAGATTAATAAATATACCAAAAGACAAATCAGGGGCTCAGGAGAAAAGATGGGTTGAATTATCAAGACAGGACTTAAGGAAAGACATGAACCTCTCCAAAGGCTCCTCTCCCTATAACTTTCAGGGATTCAAAGTCATCCAAACCAAGCCTTGTCCTCTTGAGTCGGAGAAATTCAGTTTCTTTGCGAGCATGCTGCGATCGACGTAATTTTTTCTATGGTGAAACAAAAGAATGATAAATTACAAGATCAATTTATTTTAAAAGTTGTTCTTGTAAAGGTCTGCAGCCTACATTTAGAAAGGAAAATTCTATGAAGGAAAAGAATTTTTATTTATAACAAAACATGTATAGAACTTTTATTCAGAATAACTAGATTATTATCCTGGCTTGTCACTTATTATTCCATGGGATTTTGGCAATCAAATTAACTTCTCAAGGCCCAAGCGTCTTTATATGTAAAAGACTGGGCTGAACTAATTGGCCTCCAAGGTCCCCCACTTCCAGCTCTAAAATCCTATAAGCCTATATTTCTGCATTCAAGATACAAATGGATAGGACTGAAAAGTTTAAGAAGCTTATGACATTTATGTCTCCTTTCCATCTAGCACATCATCACCACCACCACATTCTCTACACTCCTGGTACAAGATAGGACTCAGTATAAAGTTATGGTCTATAACATCAACAGCTCTCCTAGCCTACTCTTAGTGATTCCATCTCATTTGTCCAGGTGTTGTTTTTAATCTTTCAATGTCTCCTCAAGCTCCCAGGCACACTTCAATAGCTCCCCCACCTTCCAAGTCATTTCTGGATAACTTAGTCTCCTATCTCATGGAAAGGATTGAGGTCATCCTTAGAGACTTCCCAGTTTCCTCCTTCCATTTCTCTAAACTTTTCTATGTCATCAATCACTGTCTCCTCCTCCTTGATTACAAAAGAAGTTGTAATAACAATAACCTTTTATTGTAAGTATACAATATAAAATCACAATACTGTAAGTTTACAACATTGTAATGTTTACAAAATCACTCACTTTTCCGTTTAAGAGGAAAAAAAATGATCATGCTCTGCCAAAAATTTTTAAAAGAATTTTATCATCTTTCTTCACTCATATTTACTCTATGTCCTGTCACATCGATGACACATCACTCTGGGGATCCAACATTTGGATTGTTGGTATCACCCTTCCTTCTTCCTTACCCTTCTGTAGTAGCAGTTACCCTAGCACACCCAGGATGACCTGCTAGCACAGATTCTTTGATCTGCTTTGCTGAAGGAAAAACAACTGTTAAAGGAGTCAACAATCTTACTTTAATTACAGATAAGCAGAAAACACAAGCAGAGAAATTAGCAGAGATTCAACAGACAGGGCTCCTATTGTCTGAACAAAGTAATACAACCACCTATACCTACATACACCACCAGACCGGGAAAGCACAAACCTCTGAGTACTCAGAGTCCTGTCCAGGGAATCAAAAGGTCCAGTGAACCCCCCAAGTAAAATGCCAACCTCCGTATATAGTTTTTCACCTAACAGGCTTGTGATTCAGTGCCTAATTAGCTTAGTACCAAAAGGTGTGAAAGCTTTCTCCTATAAGCAAGCCTCCCCATAAGTAAACCTCCTCCTTAGGATGTGTCATAGCTGTGAAAGCAACAAGATATCCATGACTGAAATACCTGTGCACCTGGGAACAGGGCTCCTGTTCCAAGGGAAATGGGGACACACGTTGTCACACAGGCCTATTAATGGACAGGGAAGATCTTCCTATTCCATTAACATTACACCCTCATACCTAATAAATCTCTAAGATTTTTAGATGCTAACCTCTCCATATTGCTCTTCTCTCCACTCATAAGCACACAAGAACAGACCCTCATCACCACTTGCCTGTTCCCAGGTCCATTCTCCTTGAATACCAATCTTTTATTTCATTTTGTAGAACTAATTAAACTTCCTAACATAGGGATCTAGTCATGCTCTTCATTCTTCTGCTCAAACATCCTCAGTGTCCCCTACTGCTTACCAAGTAAAATTCAACCTCAGTTGATTGGCAATCAAAGCTCTCTGTCATCTGATGCTGCCTGGCCTTCCAAGCCTTGTTTCAATATTTTAATATGGTGATTTCAAAAGTATGAGTACTCCACCCACTGTCACAGTTTTCAACTTAATAGAGGGTCTTCAGGATTGCCTGAGGCCAAAATATTCATAAACATGAAGGTAACCTGATGATGAATCTCAGAGTTTAGCTAGGCTAGGCCTCAGACAACAAACACAGTCAGCATGGGAAAGTGAAAAGAATACTGCCTCTGGATTTGGAGAAAGTGGGTAAATCTCGTCTCTTAGTCTTACTATAGTTGTATGAGTTATTATAACCATCAGGATGGTGAATGTGTTATCTCCCTTCCAGACTGTAAATCCTATGAGGGTAAGGAACTTGTTACCTACATTCTGTATCCTTCCCAGGATCTAGGATGATGTTCTACTCATAGTGCACTTAGCAAATATTTTGTATTAAAGATTTAGTTTTTCTTTCTCTATTCGATATTCGTCCCAAAGTCTACCACATAATAAACATCACCTCATATATTTTAAATGACTCCTTGGTGCTTCTTTCCATTTTCCTGAGAAGAAACAGGAATAGCAGTTCAGTTGAATGTTCCTATGCACTCAGGTAAATACTGAATAAGTGGAAATGGAACTGAATAAAACAAATATGTTCTGGAAAAGCAACTGAGCTAGAAAAAAACATACAAAGAGGAGGGCTGTGCTAGAGGGTGACGTGATTCTGACAGCTTGATTTTAAAGAATCTAAGAGTAGGGGAAAAAAAAAATCTTAGCCCTTGTTATGAAAAAGGAGCCCAAGAAAGCCAATCCATAAGTCTACTTTCCCATTTCTACAAAATATCTACAATAATTCTTGATAAAGTGCTGAGAAGGAAACAGCCAGGTTTTTAAAGATTACATTCTGCAGTATACCAGATATTTATGATCATAAATTTTTCAAAAGTGTGTATAGAATACAAGATCCTTAAGTATTTATTACTTGTTGATTAGGAAAAAAGCATTTGATTTGTTAGGGAAAATGGCTCTTTTCCTACAAGACAGTTCACATTCAGATGACAAAATTATATAGGATTCTTAACAATTAAAAATGACCTTTATTAACATTAACAAGCATAAAACAGATATATGTCTGCCACTGTTACTGAGTCTGTACAATGTAGAATCTAAATCAAATGAGAATTTCCTATAGATGGTGAAGTCTTCTGGGTGCTTATATCAAGCCCTGTAATATTACACAGAATCCTATATGAAATTCATTCCAAAGAGTTCGGTCTCACTCCACCCAGAAAAACCCAAGTGGATGAAGATTATGAAGAATTATGAAGCAATGGCATAGACAACCCAGAGTTTGTCCACCAGTCCAAACATCTGTCATAGAAAGTCAATGCCAATGGACAATGAATTAGACCTGTAACTGAAGAAAAGGGAGATAACAGACTGGATTGCTTATATGCAATTTAAATCAACCCCAAAAGGAAAACCTAAATTTTGAAAGATACTTAAGATTTCTCTCAGCCTCATAGAGTGTGGACCTATCACACTCAAATAAAAACAGAGGCCTATGTATATACTGGGCCCTGCGCATTGACTCAGAAAACCACACATTAACATAATCTAGGTTCTACAGTATTTTTAGTTATTTTGTTAATTATTTCCCAATTCCATGACACTGTGGTCCAGGACACACTGGGAGTGCTGCTGCACATCTCTAGCATTATGAATGGAGCACAGGACTTAAAGTCAGGAAGACTTTAAGGATTTAACTTTAAGAATTTAACCCCACATTCAACTCTTAATCCTTGGAAAGTTTCCTAAATTTCCTATAGCCTCAGTTGCCTTACCTGAAAAGTGGGTAATATAACAGGACCTACCATTCAAGAGTGTTACATGAGATAACATATGTTAACACTTGGAAAACCTTAAATTGCTATATGAATGTTAGCTATTGTCATTAACCATTATTATTCTGATCTGGTCAGAGAGAAAAAGTCAGGGGAATTCACCAACAGTTATGAGATATGGGAGACTTGGATGTGAAATTCTATAAGATTTTTTGATATACAATGGATGCAGAAACAGGTTTAATTCTTAATTTTAAATTTTAATAATTTAATGCTCAAAGCATTAAAATATTTTGTGGAGAATGCTGAAAACTATCTGAACACAATACTTCAGAGCCGGTCTAACCAGCAGTTTTTAAAAAGAAGAAATAATAATACTCTAAAACACAAACCAATAATATATTATCTTGAAACCTCAAATATTCACAGATTCCTTGAAATAGAAGAATGTTGGTAAACTGGTCCAACTTTTTATCCAACAGATGAGTCTCCTCTGCAGTTTGATGTATTCATTTACATGAACTGAAGGACTAGGAAATGTATGAATTATATATAATTTGATTTTTTATTTATTAACTGACAGTATTTTGTCATCAATTTGAATTCTCTTAGGAAATGTATTCCACTCCAATTCCTAAAATGTCTAGTATGCTCTACTAAGGATTCTATTACTAAATCATCCTAAAATAAATTGATAACAACATCACCAGAGAAGTCTGTGGTAATCAGATTTTAATAACATGGTTTAATAACAAGGTGACAGCTCCCTTACTTGAAAATTCATTCAATAAAATATTTATTAAGCATATTTTATATATGTACAAAGTAGCATGGGGAAAATAAGTATGAATAAGCCATGGTCCCTAAGCCTTACAATATGGTATAATAAACACTGTCATAAAATTTAAACTAATGAAATTGTTAAAATCATTTCTCGAGTCAAGGATTTCAGAATGCACTCACCAGAATCCAGTACACCTTGCTAGATTTAAATATAAATAATCTAAGAAGTTCATGCTATAAAATGACGGGTTCTAAAATGCTCACTCAAATATCAAAGGATAAAACTGCATGATTTATAAAGTCAATAAATTGCTTGATAATGAGTGATGATAAAAACCAAGGCTCAAAATGGAGCTCTTTGTTCTGATGGCCTCTTTGATACTGACCATATAGCAAAGAACAAGTAAGTGCATTGCCAAGAAACAGAATTAAGGAAATTTAAAAGTTTGGATATGACATAAAAGGCAGCTAGTAACCTAAACAAGCCATGAGTGTTATAGAATTTGGCATTTCATTCATGTCAGACACATTTCAGCAGTCTGGGTTAGCTTCCAAAACTGGATTTGTTTATAAGCAGTAAACAATGCTAACTCTACAAAGAGTTTCTCTGCTAACTACGTTATTCTTTTGACTATATCAATAAAAACCACAAGATGGCAACATAGAACCATTTGCTTTAAATATTCTGGATTTAAAAAAATATGTATAGATACGAATCAATGCAAGAATTATTTGAAGCAGTTGGGTTGCTGCCTCTAATACTATAAAATTAATGTAACTCAATGTGGTTGTGAAAACTTTCACTGCTTTAATCAGAATGGAAAAAAAAAGACTTCCAACAATTTCTTAAACTAAACTCCACCCACCCTCAAAAAAGGAAGAAATGAAAACGGTAGCAGATGTCTCATATTACGTTAAACAACAAATAATTCGTGCTTTTAGCACGGATACTTAATGGACAGATCATCATTCAAAAAGTACAAAATAATAAACGTAATGCTTAAAGTCACATTGTTGATATACCGTCAAGTTACTCAGTAAAAGTCATATACTTAAAACCAGCCCTGCAATTGATGTGCCTAAAGCAGATATGCATTAAAAAAAACCCCTAAGAATAATGAATATACGCTTACTGTTTGTATCACGGATTAAATATTCAGGAAAAGCTAGTTTAAACATCCTTGTGGGCTGGTAAATGTTGCACACAAGGAAGGCAACAATTATCATCAGCAGATATTACACCCAGTCTCTCTTGCTCCATCTTTTCCAGTTTGAACAAGTAGTTGCTAAAAATCTCTACATTCCATATGAGTGAAGCACATATATGTGGTTGGGTGTTCCTAAAATAGGGCAAGGAATGTATGGTTTTCTTTGGTTTCACAAATGCTTGTAAGTGTATATACACATCATAAACATATATCATGGAAATAAAAACATGCATGCTGGTATGGATTAAAAGTAATTTTTAATAAAAAAAATCAGATTAAATTATTTGTCTAAAATGCATTTTAATGTTTTAAATTAAAGCATACATGTATACTAATATAACCTGCATATTCATAGTATTCAAATCAATGTTATTCATGTAATTAAAAAAAATAACTTTATAATCAAGATATAACAGGTTCGTGACAAATATCACCAAAAGAGATTGGATTAAAAGCCAGATAACCTGGGTCTTGGTTCTACTTTGCTGCTAATTAGCTGTATGATCTTTGGTAAGGCACTTAACCTTTTTGGGTCCTTGTTTCCTAACTTTGGCTAAATGATCTTGAAATTCCCCTCCAACTCTAAAACTCTGGAATATGAAGAGATGAAACTTCTCCATTAGATTATTATTTAGAAGAGTAATTAAAAAGTACTGTAACCAATGGTAGTGAATAATCATTTAAAGAGATTCTATTATATGCAGAGATACTTTGAATCGGTTTCCAAACTGTAGATTTTTTTTAATACATAGAGAAGTTTTTATTAGCAATAAATAGAAAAGAAAGCATGGTCTCCGTTAATGTTATTGTCTTTCCAAATGCTTTCCTACAGAACTAAACCATTTCCTTTCTAAAATGTCAAGGCTGTAAGTAATTGTAGTCATAAAATAAAATGATTTTTGAAGATCTATGGTGGTTAGACACTGTTCTAGTTCCTCCTCTGACACAAATTTATATTGAACTGGGGGTTCTTAGAGGAGCTCAAATTTTGGCACATCTTACCAAGTTAGAAAGACTTTGAGGCCAGGCCAAGTTATGAGTCTATCATATCAGTCTATTATCTAAGGATCAACCTGCATATCTTCTGAGAGGCCCATTAACATCAATCAGGTAATGAATTTGGGGGATCCTAGCAATTTGTTAAACTGTCTGATTTGGAAGGGTTGAAATCTGTATTGATAAAGGGGA
Organism: Pseudochirops corinnae; assembly: GCA_028646515.1. NCBI lineage: Eukaryota > Metazoa > Chordata > Mammalia > Diprotodontia > Pseudocheiridae > Pseudochirops > Pseudochirops corinnae. Next base: position 419,551,755 of record CM053585.1, on the reverse strand, counting down.
CACCTAAACTGATGAACTTACAGATCCCCTAAGTAAATCGAAGAAGAAAGCATTTCGGGGAGGGAGGGTGGGGAGGGGGGAAAGGAAGGGTTGGTTGGGGAAAAAAAAGAGTTTTCCTGATTGGTATGTAAATCAATTTTATTAAATAAATCAACCCACTTCTATTTTAAATGAAACAAACTGCTTTTGTATTTATTAAGATATAAAAACTATAAAGCATTTAGGAGGCATAGTCTCATTTACAAAAGAACAGATTAGGTAAAACCTCAGTTGTCCTTTTGGTGACTACTGCTAAAAATAGTGGTGGAAAATTAGCAATCTGACTTTTTTCCTTTTCTCTAACAGACTTATGACTAAAAGTGATGAAATATAATGTCTATAAGTCAAGTGATGATATTCTAAACAATGCCATCATCTGGAAGTATAAAAATCATGAGATATATCAGCAAACCAGAAAGCTATCTTACCTCTTCATCTGCCAATCCTTCTTCTTCCATTGCTACCTCTAATTTCTTCTGCCTATGCGAAGAAAAAGACAATGTTTATTTTTAGGTAGGCCTTTGACTCCTGGCTGACAATTAGGATAAGCTCCTCCACATTTACTACTTTAGTTACCTAAGGCTAAGAAATAGAGCCTTAGAAGACATCAGATCATTGTCACAAGCATACACAGTGTACTAGGTCTTAGACCCCTAGGAAATATAGGGATACACTACATTTTAGACCTCATCATGAATTATGAAATGCTACAAGGATAATAATGAGATGATTAGCCATGGGGACTGCAATATTCACATGGGATTTTTAGATTGTTTTCATAGAGAATATGTAGGAAAGAAAACTAATTAAGCTTAGCAAGTAGCCCTAAGTCTTGCTTAAAATGTATTCTCAATGAAATAATTCAAGCAAAGGACAAAGTCTCTTGGATAGATAATATCCAAAATTGTATTTAAGTCACTTTTCCAATAAGAGGGGTAGTGGTCTACTATGAATCTAAGCCAGGATTGGACCAGAGTATGAAAATGATAGATTTTATCAGAGAGATCACTTGGTTTATGTTGAAAAGGAAGGAAAGAAGCATTTATTAATTTCTTATTGTGGGTCAGGCACCACACTAAGTTCTTCACAAATATTACCTCATTTGATCCTCACAGCAACCCTGAGAGGTAACTTATTATCTTCATTTTACAGTTGAGGAAACTGAGGCAGACAGAGGCTTAAGTAATTTCTCCAGAATCACATAGCTAGTAAATATCTGAAGTCGGATGTGAACTCAAGTATTCCTGACTATAGGCCCAACTCTTCATAGAATGCACCAGCAGCAGCATCTACATATATTACTGGGCCACTCAAGGTTGTTTCAGGCCTTATGGACAAGATGGCTATCTGAGCAGAGGCAAGCAGTCCATTTCTCATCTACCAAATGAAGATTTGAACACTCTCTGAAACAAATGATGATTTTAAAGGTCCAAAGAAAGGTTACAGAAAATGTAACTCCAGAAATTCATTAAAAAGTTATCCAGAAACCCATCTGGCAGTAGGAAAGGGGCCCACCAGCCAAACCAGGGACAGCACAGGCAAACCATCTAGTAGTCTTCCAAAGAACCTGAGACAAGCCAGAGACACGTGTCACCTTTGGGGCTTTGAAACTAGAAGCAGTGAAAGCAGCAGTGCTCTGACCAGGACAACCCAAGGACTAAGGTGTCTAGCATTATGCCCTGAGCCTCCAAAGAGGCACTTGAATATCCAGCAGTCTGAATCTAAAAGATCCATGGAGACCTAATCCTATAATGTCATAGCCAAAATCCAGAGGTTCCACAACAAAGAAATTATACTACAAAAAATCTGAAAAAAGCAGTTCAAGAACCAAAGATGAACAGTTGGATCATGGAGGACCTGGTAGCTTCTACTATGATTACTGAGAGAAGATTCTGGCATACAATATTCCCAAAGGCAAAAAATACAGGCTTCTAACCCAAAATAACTTACTCTGTAAAACTGAATATCATCCTACAGGGGGAAAATGGACCTTTGATGGAACTGGGGACATTCGAGCATTTTTTATGAAAAGACCAGAGTTGAGTAGAGCCATTGAAATGCAAAGGTCAAAGACAAAAAGAAAGGCCAAGTATAAAATATTCACCGTAACCCTTTTGTTCGTGATAACAAAAAACTAGGAAAAAAGTATATGTCCATGGACTGAGAAATGTCTAAACAAATTATGGTATGTGAATTTAATGGACTATTACTCTATCACAAGAAATGAATTCATAGAAGCATGAGAAGACATATTTACCTTGTTAAATTTTATATAATAAACAAATACACTCTTCCAAAACAAATTCAACAAATTGAGTTTATAACACAGTTTCTTTTTTGTTCATTGCATACTTACAGATTTGTTTATTGTTGATTAGGTTCACAATTTAATTAAAAGAAAATTTAAAATAAAAAAAAACCAACCCTCATATGAACTGAA
>CM053585.1:419508075-419548776 GCA_028646515.1 Pseudochirops corinnae | reverse complement strand
TTTTGTGATTAATAACTATATCAGCATATTTATAGTTACTGTAGGCATTGTGAATACTGCATTGCTGATACACTCCTCCAGCTTAAGCTAAATTCCTTTACAAGGTAAAATCTCCAGACAGGGAGACTTAGGGTATGGTTCAGCTCAACCCAGTTAAGAGAACATATCTTAAGAACTGAAATGTAAAGACATTACTGAAATTCATGACATTGTTAGGGTGATTAAGGGATAGTGTCAGTTAATATTAAATTTGGTATCAATAATTTCCTATCACCTCTCTGAGTCTCAGTTTCCACACCAGCAAAATGGGATTAATTACCAGCACTTAACCTCTAAGGATTATAGTGAAAATCAAATGAGATACATAGAAAATGATGTGTAAACCTAAGAATGCTTTACAAATTCTAGCTATGATCATTTTTAACCCTAAAATTACCCTCTTCTATGACCATTCCCTGTACTTCCACCTCTTCTACTTGCCGTCTCTCAATTATTTCCACAACTTTGTACTGTAAGACTATGGTGGTTGTATCCCAGACTGCAGCAGAGTCTGTGACCGTCAATCTTTTGTATCACAAGCATGATTTGGTGTGCCACTAAAGCCCCACCTGGTTTGACCCAGTCTCTTTGTCTTACAGTTTTTAGTTTAAAAACTCAGTTTAAAAAGTTCAGTCTTGGTACACCAACCAGTCTGGTGTAACTGAGGCAAGTCCAAAACTCAGGGCTTGTTATTACCAGCCCTCTCCCCCCAAACAAACAATAAAGGCAACGAGAGAACATCAACCACCATGGACTATTTTTCCAGCAGTCCAGGAGTAACGCCCTAGGTTTTGCTGTTGGCAGCCTGGGAGTTTTGAGTCTTAGCCCACAGCTGCTCTGACTGTAGCTGAGTAGGAGTGAGAGCATCATTAAAAAATGATGTCGATCTTTTGTATAATTCTATTTATAAATCTGGACTTCTGTTTTCCAACCCTGCCCCATGATCTCTGGTGAAACTCCTCCTGTCTTTGAACTTTGAACTGTGATTACTCCTCATTTAAATGTTGGTTTCCTCCTGTTGGCTTTGAATCACACCCCGCTTTATTTCCCTAGGATTGTTGATTCTTTCATGTCCTGGCTCATTAGCATACTTGGCTGATCGCCACAGCTCACCCTTTCCCAAAAGGGATATGCAGGAGTTGCCATCGTGCTGGGGCAGCATTGACATTTCCTGAGTCCCAGAAAGTTCCCCTGCTATTCCCTTCAATCTGCCCCTCCCCCAAATACTTCCTCCACTTATGCCTATGGTGACTTCTGATCTTTAGAATTTACTTCATCCCTTTAATCTTAATTCCTTCTAAAATATAAAAGCCCCGGTAGAGTGATGGCAATTTAGACTGACATCCACATTACACTTTAGTGTTAATGTATTTACGATCTTTTTTTCTAAAAATGGGTTTGAAAAGAGAAATATCAAGAAAGTATTGAATTTGAATTCAATGAGGTGGGAATGAGAAATCACAACGTAAATTCGAGGGAAAGAAAGAAACAAAATGAGAGAGGGAGGTGTGGGGGAGAGAGGGAGAAAGAGAGGAAGAAGGAGGGAGAGGTAGAGAGACAGATAGAGGTGGAGAGACAGACAGAGACAGAGAGAGAGGGAAAGGGAGAGAGGCGGAGAGAGAGAGAGACAGGGAGGGAGAAGGAGACAGAGACAGAGAGATGGAGAGAGAGAAAAAAGAGAGGAAAGAAAAACTGCAGGGGTGGAATCAGCTAAAAAAAAGTCAACAAGCATTGACTGAGCACGTATTGAGGATACAAATTAAAAAAAAAAAAGCAATGGATCTTATAATTGGGGAGCTTATGTTCTCCTGGAGGGGATTCAACATATTCAATGAAAATGAAGACAGAACATATGCCAGAAGCTAGTGGTATGGTGGACACCATTGTCCCTGGAGTTACAAAGACCTGAGTTCAAATGTGGCCCCAGATACTTACTAGCTGAGTGACCCTGGGCAAGTCACTTAACCTCTATTTGTCTTAATCCACTAGAGAAGGAAATCGCAAACCACTGCACTACCTCTGCAAGAAAACCTCATGGATAGTATAGTCCATGGGGTCACCAAGAGTCAGACAGGACTGCACAACAATGCCAATAAATACAGAATAAATTGAGGTGCATTGATAACTTGAAAGGTCTCTTACAGTAGGAAACATCATTTGATGGAGTTTTGAAGAGAACTGAGTGCTCTAAGAGGTAGAGGAAATAAGGAGAGCATTCCAGGCATGGGGAATGTGGTTCTTTGGTTGTTTTTTTTTTTTTTACTTTAATTTACTTTTTACTATGTAAAAGCTGTCAGCTGGAGATTGAATGTTATAATGAGAAAGAAACTAGTAGGCTAGCTGCACTAGAATGGTGGAGGGAAGAAGTAATGAAATTAGTCTGAAAAGATAAATGGGAGCTATGTTGTGAAGGGCTTTAGACATCAAACAGAAGAGTTTGCATTTCATCCTCTTAGTAATAGGAAAATGCTGAAGCTTCTTGATCAGTTTAAATTCAAATGACAGATACTTTGATACTGAATGACTTAATACAAAAATATGTGAAGATGGTGAAAAATACCTAGGAAATTAGATCATGAATAAGGAATGAAAGCAGAGTCACATAGACTACACAGAAGCCTCATGCTTCTATATCACGAATGCCTTAACAAAAGAATCAGAAGGTATCAAATGTAGTGAGTATAGAATAGCATCACAAAAAATGAAATTGATTGCATTGTAATAGACAGGAAATGGTTCATCACTGATGGAAGTTATTTCTGAATCAGCTGTCTATGAGCATCAACTTATGATTGAAATTAAAACAAAGACAGGAAGAATAAAAATGAGAAAAAGAAATGGAATTCAATTAAAACTCCAACTAACCTTATTTTTTAAAAGCCACTGATGACCAAAAATGGAATATGGACAGATGAAAGAACTTAGACATCAATTACAATAATTTCATATCAAAGTTTGATCTTTGTCAATCAAACGCCAGAAAGGAGAAAAACAAAGACTTCACTCCTGACCCTCCCCGGGACTTTGTCTTGCCACAGAAACCTCTTCATCCTGGAGGTTCACACAACTCCAAGACTACTTCTTAACGCTGCACTCTCAGCCCATCTGGCTTCCCACTCTAATTCACTGGTTTCTCTCAATACCTTCATTTTAAGGAGGAGGTCCAAGCCAACCTAGTCTACATTCCTCTCCAGATTGTACTCCTTTCAGCTCCTCCACTCAATTTTCAGCTCCCTTCTTTCCATATGTTATCTTCCACCATTAGAATGTAAACTCCTTGGGGGCAGGGACCATCTCGAGGTCTCCAGACCATGAACACCTCTGTCCAAACTTGCATCCAGAGACCTCTGTTTAAAAAATGCTTGCACTAAACTATCTGGGTTAAATTTAGCCAATGTCTTTTTGATCTTAAGTGAACTTTCTTAGATTTGCTTTCTGAGTAAAATCCCAGAATATAATTATTTTATTAATTTCTAAAGATTGACTTTTATATGTGTTCAACTAGGAATAAAGAAAAAAACTAAAAGCTTTTCAAAAGACCTTCTAGCCATTTAATAAGTATAAAGCATGAACATTTTCAATAACTGTCATTTATTATGTGGCATTACTATTAACTTCAGACACAGCTATACCCTACTCAAAATTATAAACAATAGAATTTACTTTGGGAGGCAGGTCCTCATGGGCTGTAATTTTATTTGTTCTTAGTTTTGGATTACAATGAAAAAGGTATAGTCAGCCACAAGAGCACTTAAGAGCCAGCTCAAACCCAGCTCTTCAGAGCAGGTTAAATTTTCAGTGTGAGTATTCACTTGGAAATTGGTAAATGCTACAATTCAAGCTTTGAATGTTCATTTTGTTGATTGTCTAGACTTAAAAAACAAAACAAAACAAGGGCAAAGTGTTAATGCAAATGACAAAAATGTAAATAATGCAAATTAAAAGTGTGGACCGCTCCCATTTCACTGAAGCTGTTTGTTAAACTTTTATTAGCACGTCCTCACAAATTATAGAAAGGCTGAAAAGGCTAAGAGGATCACCTTTCAAAGATAACGGCAGGGTACTCTTGACTTAGTTTCCTCATTGTGCTAAGTCCTGTCTAAACAGGAAAGTTGCCCACCTGTTAGATCAAGGACTAGGCTGTGAGATCCCTTGAATGTGTTAAGTTCTGATACAAGAACCAGCTAATCCAAAAGATATTTATGACATTTACCAGAAATTAAATAGAGCTGAGGGATTTTTGTTCCAGTTAGGTCAGTGTGTGATTTTTTAGGCCTGAGACTAACAGAACACTTTTGATATTATAACCACGTACTTACTCCTCTTTTCACAGAAAATTCCTCTGTCTGGAAGGAGAACCATAAAAATTTTCTGATGAATCTTACTGTTACAATTATCAAAAATCCTACCACTTATATTTTTTTTCTGAAATTCATATATTATTTGAGCAACTCTGCCATCCATTCTGGACAAACTGAAATTCATTAGAACACCTTAGTTCAATCAGGTGATTCCAGTATCTGTCCTGAACCAGAGACACTTCTGAAAAACACTAGATAATGATGAAAAAGGTGGTGATAAACAGCAAGAAAGTGAGTGTTCGTGTACAAGGAACAGGAATTAGGCCATTGTGTACTATGGATCATAAAGTAGGGGAAAATAAGATATGAGAAGACGGGAAACCTAGAAAAGGGATGGATTATGGAGGGCTTTTAATACTTAACAGAAGATTCTATATTTGATCTGATAATCAATTACACCGAGGTATAATAGAGACCTGTGGGACAAGCTACGGAACCCTCCAGAAAGCCCATTGTCCTGTATTCTGTTAAATGGATTGAGGCCTTCCCATGTAGAACAGCTACTGCTTTAGTAGTCCCAAAGAAACTTTTAAGTAGTGTTTTCTCCCGTTTAGGGACTCCTCCTTCATATGACAGAAGGACCCATTTTTTACAGGTCATGTGCTCCCAGTTGCAATGATCCTTGGGTTCTTAGCCTTCCTCTCACCATCAGATGACCCTTCAGATGCAGTGAGCCAACAGTTCTTACTGTCCAAGAGATAAGAGATTCTGTTTGTCTTGCACAAAAGGGATACAACAAAGGAAGGGGAAGAAAGACAATTACTGTATCTTGGAGCAGTGAAAAAAATTGAATAAGGAACCACTGTGGCAAATATACCCTGACAAAGGCACGAGGATACTCATGAGGCAAATTGCTTAGAATGTAAACCCAGAAATCACAGAAAGCTATAAGAACCTTGAATTTTTTTTCCAGTGTGGTGTAACAGACTTCTCCCACTTAAGGAACATCCTTAGCAGAAACTTATAAAAGGGTGCAGCTGTGCATGAATATAATGAGACTGGGACTCACGGCAATCTGGCCCTGTTTTCCCTTGTTTAACAAGTACAACCGATCTTATCTGGTTCTTTGACAGCAAGGTGTACTTTATGATGGTCCTATGAAGCATGGGATAACTTTTCTGCTGGGGTCCATGTAAACTTTCTTTCTCTCTCTCTCTCTTTCTCTCGGAAACCATTTAATTCATCTAACCTTCTTATAAAGGAATCTTCAAGGAAACAAGAGGAACTAAAAATCCTACTCAATCTCATGCAAAAACTGAGACAACAAAATGTACCAGAAGAAAAATGATAGTCAACATTTGTTGTCAAATAATATGAAGGTGGGCAGTTCAAGATGGTCTCCCTTTAAGCACAATATTTTACCTACAAGTTATTGGCACAACCTTTGAATCCTACTCCTTTAGTTAATCAGAAAGACTGATAGTTACAGGAAATAAATGGAGGGGGTAAAAAAAGACCTAGGGAATTTAGGTAAAGTTGTAGCCTACTGAGAGATTCCCAACATGGACCACAAAGCTTCTTTAAGACACAAAAACTGCTGAGAGGTGCTTAACTTCTTGCTGTTGAATTATAGCAGCTCCAAAAACCATCCTGGAAACAATCCTCACCAGGTAGTTTCAGAGAACCTCATCAGTTCATGTAGTTTCTACTTATGTTCCAAAAGGATCTTAGGAAAGACTGCTCCATGACTGTCCCAGGCAGGGAAGGTGATAGTTCCAAGTCTACCCGCTTTGGGTGAACCCTCGCAGTTACCATCCTGGGCTCAGTGGAGTTCACCCCTCACACATCTGGGATTCCTTTAGCACAGAGGTTCTCAACCTGTGGGTTATGTTCAATTTGTGACAATGAAAATACATCCCACATATCAGATATTTATGTTACTATTCATAACTAGCAAAATTACAGTTATGAAGTAGCAACGAAAATAATTTTATGGTTGGGGGTTACCACAACATGAGGAACTGTATTAAAGGGTCGTGGCATTAGGAAGGTTGAGAACCAGTGCTTTAGAGACACCCCACTTCTATGCATCAAACAATATTACAATGTATTGGGCACAGCAACCTTCCACCTGTTACCACTACTCCCTGGCTTCAGAGGACACCTAGGAAAAATAAAATCAAATAACTAAAAAAGGTGGGTTGGAAGGAAAGGAAAAACCATTTATTAAGCACTTAGTATGTGCCCAGTACTGTGTGCTAAGTGCTTTACAAATATTAATTCATTAGAGATAGTTTGTAGTTTCTGACTGAAAAACAACACTCTTTCGAGACAAGTTCTCTAAGGAAAACTTGGTGGCTCTCTCCACCTTCTAGTTCAATTTCTCTTCCTTTGGGAGGAATTAAACTGTCAGAAGGCAGCTTCTTTTAGAATCTTAAATAAGAATTCAATTTGACTCAGTGAGATTTGGTGAAATTCAGTCAGATCAGTACAGTGGGGGGAAGGAGAAGAGATGGCAAGGGCAGGAGAGCAGGTTCCAGTGGCCCAGTGCATAATAACAATGAGACAGGTGGAGCAGTCTATTCCAAATCCCTAAAAAAGAATCTGGGGCTATAGAGCTCTGCCTCCACCACGGAGCCCAAAAGCACGTTTAGCCAAAAAAGAGCTTGGAATCCAAGATGACTGGTCACTCAGGAAGAAGCGCATCATTTGTTCACTGGCTCAGCGCTGTTGGGTCACTTCTAAGCACAAGGTCCCAGCACCACTGGGACAGTCATCTAATAGCCTCAAAAGTCCCATCCCAACTTCATCATTTAGGCCAGGAATTTCTTTGCTTTCTGCCTCAGTGTCTTATCAACAATGGCCTAGGGCAACTAGGGAGTTGTAATAGATAAAATGCCCAGCCTAAAGTCAGGAAGACTAGAGTTTAAATCCAACTAGCTGAGTGACCTTGGGCAAGTTACTTAACCCCAACTTGCCTCAGCTCATCTGTAAAAAAGGGGAAACAGTGGAAAAGGAAATGGCAAACTCCTCCACTAGCTTTGTCAGGAAAACCTCACGGTCCATGGAATCACAAAGAGTTGGACACATTTAACCACAACAGAAGTGGTAAAAGAAAACCTGCAAGATGCTGGTTAAGAAGTTGTCCCGACAGTTCCAAAGGACTCATTATGAAAAAGTGCTATTTACCTCCAGAGAGAGAACTGATAAACTCAGCGTATAAATCAAAGCATACTTTTTCCACTTTTTTTGGCAATATAACTAACATGGAAATATATCTTTTGCAAGAAATTACTTGTCTTCTCAAAAGGTGGGAGAGGGGTTGGAAGGAGGGAGAGAATTTGGAATTCAAAATGTTTTTTTAAATTAATGTTAAAAATAAATAATAAAAATTTTTTTAAAGTCCTCGGCAGATGTTTCCAAAGAAATCACCTGAAATTTCATTGGATTGATGCTAGAGGACCGAAATTAGGTTTTAGAATCGGTTTTCGGTGCCTAGTAGTCTCTCTGCCCTCGTCAGGGAAAGTAATCCTGTAGAGATAATGACGAGCAACAACTTTCCTGGAGTCTAGTCCCGGCTTTGTTCTTTATCCAAGGCAGGCTGGCCTGCCCTCCAGGTAGCTCCTGTAGTAGGTCCCTGCACTAGGTATCTCGCGGGCACTGCGGGCTGCACCTCGAGGAAGGTGAACATCTGTCCTTTCTCGCTCTCAGGCTCCTCGCTGAGGCATCTATCTACTCGGGGAGTCCCACTTCTAAAGCCCGTCCTGGGGTAGGGTCCCAGGAAGGACTCCAGCCCAGGTAAGTGCTGGCTGCCTCCTGATGCTCCTCCAGCCGTGAGATCAGGTCCAGCTCCTGGAGGGTCGCGCGCCGCAGGTTCATGAAGAGAAAAGCCCGCGAGGGGCCGATGCTGTTGGCCTCGCGGAGAACAAAGTAGAGACGGACGAGATCTCCTGGACACCTCGGGCCCACCTTCCAGAAACTGCAGGTGATGCCCTCGGGCACATCCAACACCACCACTGAAGTGCCCTAAAAGAGCTTCCCCGCAAGCAGTGGAGATGCCCCGCGGCGCAGCTCGGGCAAGATTGTTCCGGCCTTTCTGGTCTGGCCAAAGGACCCAAGACTGAGACCGAGACCCCCAAGGCATTCCGCCCCCACCTCCCACCCCCGTCCCACACAAGGAAGTGCTCCTCGTAGAATCTTAAAGCTACTTTCCCTCAAAGTCTGGTTTGTTCCAGTAAAAACACTGAACACTAATGATAACAAAATGCCAATAAAAATTTCCAAACCTTCTGGCCTGTTAAGTTCCCAAGGTCCTGGGTTGGGAGGGGGTAGGGACGGAGCAATGAACTGAAAAGCAATCATTTCCTTCCCTCCCCTTCTCTCCTCTCCTTAAGTTGTGTTCCCTTTGGGAACTGGGTAGGATTTCTCCTTTCCACTTCAAGATGCTCAAATCAACTGGAAAGCAAACTAGCTTGTTTTTAGTTCAACTAATTCCAACAGGCACCGGCCTGCATCTAGTTAAACTTTGGACTGACTGAAGCAGTAGAGATGTCTAAGCTTCGCTGACACCGAATTCTATCTCGCTGCCTGAGATAAATTTTCTCCTGACAAAGGTATCAGATCATAGCATCTTGTTAGTTACTTCGCTGGAGTGGAAATGATTGATTTATTCAGTCAAAGCCCACCTTTATATAACTGAAGTCATCCTAGTGACATTTAAGGGTAAAACAGAAAGGAGAAGAATAAACTGAAGAAGAATGAGAAAGATCTGTAAAGAATTATTTTTTTTAATAAAGGATTCTTTTCATCATCAGAAGGGTGGGGCCGTCACAGCTGGCTCAAATATGCTTAGAGAAAAAGGTATAAATGGACCTAAGAACAAAAATTAACAAGATAGCTAGATTAGATGAAATATAAATAGAAGAGAACCATGCATATGAAGACAATTGTGAGGACTTGGAGGAATAAATTTACAAGGTAGCCAAATAAAGGGAAGATAACAAAGGCTTGGGTAAAAAGGTTCTTTTTTTTTTTTTAAACCAAAACAAGAAGAAGAAAAGAAACTACCAACTTATATGTTTACTTTCCCAAATACATAAACATTTTATGAGAATTATCTACAAATGCACTGAGAACATACTTGAGGAGGGTATTAGTAGAGACCAGGCAAGCTTTTGCAAGGGATAATCCACAATATGCCACATCATCAAGGGATCATCTACAATATGCCACATCTTTAACATCAGAAAATTGACTGAAAGGGGTGGAGCATACCTACTGTATTTATTGTTTATTGTCTATCAAAAAGTATTTGATTAAACTACTCTTAACTTTCTTCCCTAAATGCTCATTCTCTTCCCTTCCTTCCCCCTTCCAACAATGTATTTATTCCCATAAATAAATATATCAAATTATGTAAGATTCCTTGAAGACATAACAACATAAATGACCCGGTATGACAACCTTCCAATCACTAATGTTGGGCAAGAAAAAAAACAAGAAATATGGGGAAGAGAATGAGCATTTATATAACACCTAGTGTATGCCAGGCACTGTGCTACATGTTTGGACAAATATCTCATTTGACACTGTAGAGGACAATTCAGTCAAAAGCACCTTTGTCCCAAGGGAAATCAGGGATTGCCTCGGGGTCTCTCGGTGCCTGTAAGAGATAAGGAAGTGCTGAGGGTCACAGCCCAATTGCTGGAAGTCTCCTATGAGACCCAAGACCAATTGCTTGATGAGCAGCAGCTGACATGACTGGTTTGGTTTCCCCTCCATTGGTCCATACTCCCTGTGCATGAGGAGATCATGCTCGAGTCATGTTGCCCTTAGAGTATAAAAGGAGAACCCCATTATGAAATAAAGGACAGCTGCTGTGCGCTCTCGCCTCTGGTCTCTTCAGTCCCTCCTGAGAATACAGCCTAAGGCTGGCCCTTCTGCTACTGAACTGAGCAGCCGTTGCAACTCTCACAATAATCCTCCAAGGTAAGTGCTCTTCTCCCCTATTGAGGAAACTGAGGCTGAGATTACTCAAGTGACTTGCCCAGAATCAGTGTTTGAGACTGGATTTGAATTCTGGTCTCTTGACTCCAGGGCCAGCACTCTATCCACTGCACCTCTCCTGTGCTCTTAAGTATGATGGAGGAATTCTCAGACAAAGCCCACTCTCTATAGATGTTCAGTTCCTTCATATGCTCCTGTTTATGAATGTCATTGCCCTGGTTGTTTCAAGTTCCCAGAACTTTTCAGAACCTCCAAGATGAGATTTACAGGAAATTAGCCTAAGCAGTCTACATATGAAAAGCCAAGTGAATAAAGAAAGCCTATTCACTGTTTGGTAAGCTTGGGTCAGTCCATGAGCACATACATGCGGATGGACAGTGAGCTGGGTTTAGAGTTGAACAAAAGGAGAAAATTGGTCTGGATTACAGGTGGAAAATTCTGGAACACCATCACTGATTTCAAGCTGTTCTCTACCACAGAGAACTGAAGACACAATCTTCTCATTTATGACATACAGCTGTGAATCATGGAAATGCACTGTCAGAAGAATCAGAATTGTACTGATAACACAATGCATTAAAAATTTTGATATAAAGAATAATGCAATCTTCATCACTGGAAGGAGTATCCACAACAACAACAACACAGATCCATCTAAGAAGTTCATTAAATTCTGTTCCAAGTTTTCTCAATAGGATAACAACAAAGCTTCTCTGTAGTTCTCTTATGATGAATAATTCTCTCATTTCAGAACCTTGGTAACACTGTAAAATAGGCATCATATTAGGCATTTTTGGAATGCTAAAGTTCAACAATAGATAGCACTGTGCTCTCACACCATATTGGTCCATACCATGACCAAGTTTTGGTGAGATATCTGGAGTAGTGGTATTTTGTTTTTAATCACAAACACATTAATGACAGGGATAGATAGGTATCGAAGTGGATAGAGTGCTGGGTCTGGAGGCAGGAAGACTCATCTGCTTGAGTTCAACTCTGGCCTCAGATGTGTACTAGCTATCTGACCTTGGGCAAGTCACTTAACCCTGTTTGCCTCAGTTTCTTCATCTGTAAAATGAGCTGAAGAAGGAAATGGAGACCTACTACAGTACCTTTGCCAAGAAAACCCCAAATATGGTCACCAAATGTCAGACACAGCTAAAAAAAAATGACTAAAGAATAAGGAAACATTAATGACAGACTTTGGATAGGAAAATGCTCAAAATCACTTTTTAAAAGTTTGCTTTCCATGTCCCCTTTCCACTCACATGGTCCTTTTCGACCACACACACACACACACACACACACACACACACACACCAGTCTCCACCCTACTTCGGACCCTAATCACTCTCACAATAGCCTTATGACTGATGTCAGTTCCTCAGTATGATCCATCCTCCAACTCAACTGCCAAAATGATTTTCCTGAAGTGTATGACCATATGACCATGTACCTCACCTGTATTCAACAAATTCCAATGACTCCCAATTCTAAGGTCCTCAGCTTGTCATTTAAAGCCCTTCTTCCTATTCTGCTTATACTTTGCTCCCTTTCATATGCCACAATTCAGCTACACTCTCGGAACTGCAGGCCTTCAAAGAGGGCAATCTTATCTTCTATCCTGTGTCTTTGCTCTGACTGTCTTCTATACCTGGAATTCTTTACTTCCTCACCTAAACCTCTTAAGTTCCCCTGGCTTCCTTGGAGATTCAACTCATATCCCACCCTCAAATATGTAGGCTTGGGGCTCACTTTGAGAAGAGTTGTGTGATTTGGCCAGACGAGACTCTGGGCAACCGTTGAGCTCCGCCGGCTTTGAAAACCCAGATGTTGGTGCTTTCCTCTCTGGTAACTGACTAGGTATGGATGTAATGGTCAGACAGCTGGATGCCCGTCTGCTGATCTGTTTCTTTGTCTGCTTGTAACTTCTGTTTGTATTCTGTTTGCATTCTCTGAATGCAAGGTGCTGACTTTTTCCCTTGAATTAGGTAAATGATATATTTTTGATTAAAGTAAGATTGCTAACCCATTTTGAGTTGCTTTCCTTTAGAAAAGCAGATCTAAGAACCTGTGCTAGCAGCCACCCTGGGTGTGCTGGGGTGCTTAATGATACAAATGGCATCATGAACAGGATCTGCGAACTAAAAGGAAAGTATGGAGGCTGGGATAATTGTTTGTTTCCCAGTTTTGGTAGCTGTGACTCTGTGGAGCCAGGAACAGGAGCACAGAACTGCCTGCATGTTGACTTCACCTAGGTGAGAGCAGGAATGGTGAGCTGTCTGCATCGAGATTGGGGCAGAAGCTAGGAGCCGCTGCCTCCTGTGGGAGGAGGAGGAACCCAATAGTTCAGAATTCAGCTACAAGACCAGATAAGGACTGGGCAGTAAGGCAGGAGCACTGAATGTGTTTTCCTGCTGTGTCCCACAGTTTGGCATCCAGGGGGAGGATGGAGTTGTGTCTATGGTGGGTGGGGTGAAGTGCTATAGGCCCCCAAGGACCCCACCCGGTTGCTTTTGTTGCCCAGTCACCCCTCAGGACTTGGAAGCTGGGGTTGGAGCAGTGTTAAGACTGGGAGTGCCAGGAAGAAGCCTGCAAGGGCAGTGGCGGGGGAAGGACACCTTCTGACCCCAAGAGAACTTAATTTGGACATTTTTGTTTTGGATTTCTGGTAATGAGTTGCTATGTTACATATCTTGCAAATGTGGTGTCTCTATTTTGTGGGTATTATATTGTACTTAAGAGATGTTAATGCTAATTCAGATTTAAGTTGCCTATGTAAGGGCATGAAAAGATCTTGGGGTCGAATGTTAAGGGAATCTGAAGATGTTCCCTGCCCCTAGGCCCTTTGATAGGCTTAAGTGGCTCTGAGAAACTTCTCTGATTTGAAAGTATACTCTGCCCCCTAATAGGCTGAATGTGGTCACATGGAACCTGTGGCGAGAGGCTTGCTCTTCAGGAATGCCCACGCCTTATTACTTTGTGACTGGGCAGTGGGTCAAGAGGGCTGTGACATTCTCTGATCCAGGAGAAGGCTATATATATCCTGATGTGAGGTTTTGCTTTGGGGCTCACTTTGGAAAGAGTTGTGTGACTTGGCCAAGTGAGACTCTGGGAAGCTGTTGAGCCCCCCGGCTTTGAAAACCCAGATGTTGGTGCTTCCCTCTCTGGTAACTGACTAGGTATGGATGTAATGGTCAGACAGCTGGAAGCCCATCTGCTGAACTGTTTCTTTGTCTGCTTGTGACTTCTTTTTGTATTCTCTGAAGTTCAGAGTGCTGACTTTTTTCCCCTGAACTAGGTAAATGATATGTGTTTGATTGATTAAAGTAAGATTGTTAACCCTAAAAAAAAAAATCTGTAGGCCTTTCCCAGTCTTCCCCCAGCTGCTAGCACCTTCCCCTCAGAGATTACCTTCTATGTGCTCTATATTTAACTTGTATCCATCTAGTTGTTTTCCCCATTAGAATATGAATTCCTTGAAGTTAAGGACTAAGTCTGCCCATCTTTATATCCCCGGCTCTTAGCCCAGTGCCTAGCATGTAGCAAGCCTTTACTCAATAAATGCTTATTAGCTGACTGACTAACTGGTTAAGGAGCTCTTCTCTTTTTTTGGTAAATTTTTAAATTTTAAACTTAAATACAAAATGAGAAAAGAAAAAAAACACATTGACATATACACAACAGATCTTAAGAGATGATTCACTATAAAATAATAATTTCTATTTCTAGAAAATCTACATAATAAATACTACATACTATTTTCAAAGCTGCCCAGCTTTTCTTTGCTTCCTTGCTGGTTTTCTTGTGTTCTCTACTGTGCATTTTTTTAAAATAGTATTTTATTTTTTCCCATTACATGTCAAGAAAATTTTTAGCATTCATTTTTACAAGATTTTGAGTTCCAAATTTTTCTCCCTTCTTCTCCTCCCCTCTTCTGAAAATGCTAGGCAGTTTGATATAGTTCATATAGGTGCTATCATGTAAAAATATTTCCACAGTCACAGCTGTGAAAGAAGAAACAGATCAAAAGGGGGAAAAACATGAGAAAGAAAGTGAAAGAAGTAAGTTTTGATCTGCATTGGATGTGGACAGCATTTTTCTTTGTGAGTCCTCTACACTTGTCTTGGATCACTGTGTTGCTGAGAAGAGCTAACTCATTTACAGTTGATCATCACACAATGGTGATACTGTGTATAGTGTTTTCCTTTCTGGTTCTGTTTATTTCCATTTGCATCAATTCTTACAAGTCTTTATAGGTTTTTCTGAAATCTGCCTGCTCATCACTTTTTATTGCACAATAGTATTCCATTACATTCATATACCACATTTGTTTAGCCATTCCGTAATAGATAGGCATCCCCACAATTTCCAATATTTTGCTACCTCAAAAAGGGCTGCCATAAATATTTTTGCACACGTAGGTCCTTTTCCCTTTTTTGTGATTTCTTTGGGAAACAGACCTAGTAGTGGTATTGCCAGATCAAAGGGTATGCACAGTTTGGTTGCCCTTTGGGCCTAGTTCCAAACTGCTCTCCAGAATGGTTTGATCAGTTCATAACTCTGCTAACAATGCATTTGCATCTCAATTTTCCCATATCCTCTCCCACATTTATTATTTTCTATTTTTGTCATATTAGCCAATCTTATTGGTGTAAGGTGGTACCTCAGAGTTGTTTTAATTGGCATTTCTCTAATTAGCAGTGATAGAATACTTCTTCATATGCCTATACCTAGTTTTGATTTCTTCCTTTGCAAACTGCCTGTTCATATTCTTTGACCACATGTCAATTGGGGAGTTGTTGTACACTTTTTACTTCAGTTTTTTCACCTCCTTCCCTGCCCCCACTACCCTAAAGAAGACTACAATTAAGCTCAGATAGACAGGTATTTAGAGATATCTATAAACATACATATATATGTAAGACTATACTATGGTTATTTCCTCCTATCATCTGTTTCTCTAAGGGGGGGATGGCATACTTCCATTATAAGTCCAAATCTTTCCATGTTTTTCTAAATCAACCAGCTCATCATTTCCTATGCCACAGTAATATCCCAATCAGAGATTGTCTATGAAAGTTTTTACCACCAATTTTCTGCATTCCTTCTATTTTTGGCCACATAGGCTTTATTTATACAAGAAAATTTCTAATTTAAAATAATTGAAATTATCCTTTTTGCACTTCAACAATGTTCTCCCCTTATAATATAGTTTAAGGTCTGATAATGCTGAATCTACTTCTTTTACATTTTTTCCTCTAGTTTCTTTGACATTTCTGAACTTTTGTTCTTCCAAAGGAACTTTGTAATTATTTTTTTCTGACCTAGTACATTTATTTTTTAGCAGTTTAATTGGGATGACATTAAATAAATAGGTTAGGTAAAATTGTCCTTTAAAATTATATTGGCTTTATCTGCCCATGAACAATAAATACTGCTTCCAGTCATTTAGATCTCAGTTTATTTGTTTAAAAAGTATTTTATGTTTATGTACCTATAGTACCTGTGTCTGTTTTGGCAGGTATACTGTCTAGGTATTTTAAATGGTCTAAAACAATAGGAAATAATATTGCTGACACAAAGTGTCATTTCTCTATTTTTCATTTTTTATTAAATGTATTTTAACTTTGTCTGAGATCATGATTACTATCCCTGCTTTTTTTGCATACTAAATTCTATTCCTGCCCTTTATATTCTCTGTGAGTGTATCTCACATTTTTATGTTACCTGAAAGTCACATATTGCTGTTGAATTCAAATTTTTAATCTGCTGTCCATTTCTGTTTTGTGGGCAAATTTGTCCGACTCAAATTCTAAGCTACAATTACTTGTGCATTTTCTTCCTCTCTGTTTTTCCTCACTACCCTTGCTTAAGGGGCTCTTAACCTAGCAGCCAGCACACTTTATCCAGACAATTCCACATGCCAAATTCGCTCCAAAACGTCAAGAAGATCTTATTCTTGTTTGTGGCTTGCCTTTTGCCTTCCCAGCAAACTCCACCCACTTCTCCAATGAACATGTACCCAGAAGCCATAGCACTATTGGCATATGTCTATTATAATAGTAAGAATAGCCCACATTTATATACCCCCTACTGTGTTGTTTTCTCATTTGATCCTCACAACAACCCTAGGAGGTAGGTGCTATTATTATTATTATTCTCATTTTACAGATGAAGAAACTGGAGCAAACAGAGGTTAAATGACTTGCTCAGAGTCACACAACCAGTAAGTGCCTGAGACCACATTTGAACTCGTGTCCTGACTCCAAGCCAAAGGCTCTCTCCACTGTGCCACCTAGCTTTTTATCATTTTGGTAATATAAAGATTAATAGATTCCTGATAGCATAAACTGAACACTAGCCTGGTTAGGAAAAGATCTAATCAATGCTTTATAGAATTTTTCTTTTTCCTTGAGAATATCTGGTGCAGGTCACAGATTAAAAGTCTTCTCTTATATATAGGGTGCATTAGTGCAATATTAAGCTTTAGTAACTTCAGAAGTATAAATGCTACAGTAGTAAAGAGGTCATAGGTGTTGTTGCTGCCCATGTGGATTATGGATGTCTACACAGAATCTCAGAGAGTCAGGAATAAACATCTTTTGTGTCTCCTCCTCACACCTTTGAGAGAGACTGATTCCTTCCAAGAAGAGAAGCAGGAACTTGGGGTCAGTCTCTGATCACTCTGCTCTCCTCAGAGAGAAAAAGTACCAAGCTAGAATTATATCTATCTGCTCATTTAAATATTATTAGCCTAGGGGATGTATTCTTTAGATTCAAACTATTGCTCCTAATCACCATTTCTTTATGTGAAAGGGTCATAAGCTCTATATCTAAGTCTTGACCCCTTTTCCCACCAAATACCAGCTTCACAATGAACAGTGATAGCAAATAGCTAAGAAAAACATTTATCCAAGCTGATAGAAAAAAAGAAATCAAGAGAAAACATATATATGTATATGTATAGCATATGTATGTACACACACATATATACTCATGTATATATGTATGTATGTGTGTAAAGTGAGAAAGCTCACTATGCACTTATACACACACATACCAGACCAGTGGTGTCAAACTCAAATAGAAACCGGGGTCACTAATTAGTACATAAGGATCCCTGTAGGCCACATAACACCTTGGTTTTAAAATATAATGTTAACTACTTTTTATTTTTTTTTGCTTTTTGGAGGGCAATTGGGGTTAAATGACTTGTCCAAAGTCACACGGCTAGTAAGTGTGTCAGGTGTCTGAGGCCAAATTTGAAGTCAGGTCCTCCTGACTCCAGGGCCGGTACTCTATTCACTGTGCCACCTAGCCACCCCTTAAATTTGTATTTATTTAAAAAAAATATTTCCCAATTACATTTTAATCTGGTTCAGGCTGCACTTGGTAATATTGTGAGCTGCATGTGGCATATACGTTGCATGTTTGAAACCTATGTACCAGACAATACAAACTGAAGGGGCTCTCCTATTGGGGGGGGGGAGGAGACAGAGGAAAGAGAGACACAGAGACGGAGGGAGGGAGGGGAGAGAGAGAGAGGGAAACAGAGAGAGGAAGGGAGGGAGAAAGGGAGAGAGAGGAGGAGGGGGAAGGAGAGAGAGTGAGTGCGTGTCCCAGTTCTCTCCCAAAGGAAAGTTTCCCCAAAAAAATATCTGGGGAGAGGGATGTGGTAGAGACTACCATCTCCTCTCATGTCAGCTTCTTGCCAGGGTCTTTTTTTCCCTTCAGTGACCTAAAGGAAGGGTAGCATTGTGCATCTTCTCTCTCAAAGTTGGAAAACAGAAGAAGCCCAGGATCTCTCTCATTTCCAGCTCCTGCCAAATCCTCCTATCCTTCACACAGGAAAAGGGCACTGAGTAATCAGTCCCTATTGATTACTACTGCTACCCTATCACCCATACAACTGGCCCTTCAAGCCAAGGGTTACACTGAAAACTTACTAAAAAAGCAACATTTTAAAGGTTATTATAAAACTTTAAATATTCATATGTTTCTTATTAAAATTCAACAGAACCATCATCCTTCATTATACATTACTCTGGTCAATTTTTAAAATTTATAACAAACTTTCACCTGCTGTTTAGTGATTTAAAATGGTTGCTTTTATAATTCTAGTATTAAAATCATGCAAAAGAATGAGGTTTTGATGTACACAAAACATTTTTGAGATAACCATACAGGAAAAAATCTAACTGAAACTGATCAAGTGACTGAGACCAAGCAAGACTTCTTTCCTTATCTACTAGTCTGAAAAGGTGTCATCCACAAATTTTAAACTTACTAATTATTTAAAATTCACAAAAAAGAAATAAGCATCCATTTATATAAACTTTCAAATGATGTTTTTTGTAAGTTTGCTGCATTCACATGTCTAAAGTGATTAAAGCTTAAAATTGCACTGAGATGTTTGGGACACAATCCATTTATAAACACCAGAAGTACATTTAGAAAAATGGATAAGCCCATTTTCTTTAAAAAAAAATTTTTTTTGTTGGAATGGGGAGGAAAGGCAACTGGAGTTAAGTGACTTGCCCAAGGTCACACAGCTAGTACGCGTAAAGTGTCTGAGGCTGGATTTAAACTTATATCGTCCTGATTTCAGGTCCAGTGCTCTATTCACTCTGCCACCTAGCCACCTCAAGCCCATTTTCTTTTGAAATACCTACCTTGATATGGCCAAAGCTATCTGATAGCAACACATTTACCTAAAAGGAACAAGTAAGAGAAAGTCTACAAATTATAGTGTCTTATCTACAATTGGAAAGTACAACAGACTAGAGATCTGCTTTGTTTTCCAAAATACTCCGATCTATTTTAATGTTGATGAAATTATTCCCAAAAGTCTGTTCCTAACATAAAAATGATTTTTTTCTAAGTGATTTCAAGTGAAAGATTCCTTTCAAGTTATAATTTTTAAATGATTAAAATATAGTATTTAATATGTAAAGAACTTTCTAAGATCTTTTCAATCTTTTAGGAACTTGATAGCCACTCTATTTCTTTTCTGTTTTTAGATTAATCTCTAATTTGTTTTACCTTATCAACTGTTTACTCATCTATTTTTACTATGCCTTGTCAATTACCTTTTTCCTTTTCCTTCTTCTTGAGTCTCTTGAATACTTTAATATGCTTATTCCCTGTGAAATAAGAAGGTATGAATATGTATAGTTCATGATTTACTATTCATAAAATTCATTTTTATTTTTCTGAACAAATTGAAAGATCTGCTTCACTTGTTTAGATTTTCCTGAACAAATCCCAAAATACCATCTCTTGTTGACTTAATTGCCTAAAGTCTTTTATATTACAGGAACACTGTCCCAACGTCATTTGGTTGATGTATTTAATGGTATGTTGTCAATGTGACATTATTTTATCATTCAAATTAATTGAAAAGAATAATTTGGAATAAATTTTTTGTCTTGCTTTTTACATATTTTAGATTTATATGATGAAAATATAAAAATCATAGGAAATGATAAAAGAGGCAAAAATATCAATATGAACTGAATGTCAAATAGCCAACCATTTATATTTATTTAAAAATTAACCACATTCTAAATTGGTCATTGCATTGACCATTGTGGTACAAGAGCACATTGTATTGCCATTTTATCATTCAATTTTATCATTCAATACTTCATTTTCTTTACTGAAGTAATTTTAAATTTTTATTTGGAGAATTTATGGGGCTATTTTTAAAATCAAGTCATAATGCCTCCTTCAAATATGAAATAAATGTCAAAAATGTAATCTTGAATAATTTTCTAAAGTAAGCTACCTTAGTCGTATTGTTTTTCAGTCACGTCCGACTCTCCATGACCCTATCTGGGGTCTTCTTGGCAAAGATACTCTGAGGGCAGATTTGAATTCAGGAAGATGAGTCTTCTGATTCTAGGCTCAGTTCTCTATCCACTGTACCACTTAGCAGCCCCATCTTAGTTGTAACAATGAACTATTTATTCATTCCAACATTTACTGAACTCCTACTATGTATAAGGTATCAGCCTTATACATAGCATTCAAGGCAACTAAATGGTGCAATGGATGGAGTCCAGGGTCAGGAGTCAGGAAAACCTGAGTTTGGATCTGGCCTCAGACACTTACTAGCTGTGTTACCCTGGGCAAGTCACTTAACCCTGTTTGCCTCAGTTTCCTCCTATGTAAATGAACTGGAGAAGGAAATGACAAATCACTCCAATATCTTTGCCAAGAAAACCCCAAATGGGGTCAGGAAGAGTCAGACACAACTGAAAACAAGTGAACAACTAGAACAAAAGCATTTTAAGGATTCTACTCTGGGCCCTTCCTAGCCTCTAGAACTAGGCAGTCACTGCAGCTCTTCTCTCCTGTGAATTAATATTTACTACTGGAGCTAAATTTACTTTTATGCATACTTATGCTTAAATGCCTAACAATTTTAATCAGTGAAGATGCTGATTAAACACAGATTCCTCTTGGCTGTCTAAAGAGATTAATGGGGGTTGGGAGACAGATTATTAGTTTAGTCTGCCCCCTAGTGGTGGTTCAGATAGGTAGGGAAGGACCGCGTCATAGATTCTCCACCTTTACTGGGCCTGCAACAGCCACTCTTGACCCTTCCTCTACTTTCCAGGTACAAAGTCACCCCAGAAGCATCAAGTCTCCTACAGATCACATTCCAAAGAGCATCCATCCACAAGCATTTATTAAGCACCCATATGCTAAGCACTGTGCATCTGAAAATTCCCTTTCACAAAAGAATTTATTGAATCTAAAGACCTAAACAGAATATTAAGTGAGATTTACTCTCACAATGTGTTGCACTAATTTGAGGATGACTAGTAAACTATTGGATCCATAATTCTTTAAGTCCTTCGAAAAACACAGGCAGAAAAAAAAAATTTCACTGGAGAGGGTGAAAAATTATTCCAAAGGGAGGTGAGGGAGGTAAGAGGGACATAGCATCTTTCAACCAAACTTGAAATTGGCCAAGTATTCACTAAATGCTCTTGATGGGCACATCTTGGGCCCAACTCCTCCAGACCTAGAATTTCATCCAAGCAGGACTCTGCCTATATACCTACTCTTGAATCCAAACTAACCAATCTACTCCCCCAGAGGTCAGACAGGTAAAGTGCTCTACCTGGGCCCATTCAAAATGTTGCAGTGATACAGGTGGAAGTTTTAGTGCCCACAAATAAAACCTAATGCTTTGCATCCCATTAAATGCAAAGCATTGTGTTAGATACAGAGATGGAAAAGGAATGTACCCTCCCTGTCCTTACAGTTTTGTTGGAGGGACAAGACAGACTTGTTTAAGAAATCAGGAGCTTGTTGACTGAGGAATTGAAATAACAATGTAAGGCAATACACTGTCTATGATTAAGTGGAAAAATGAGTGATCTAGCTCAGCCCTAGTGAGGTCAGGGAAGGGGGACATCAAAGTGAGCTGAAGTTGTCTGAGAATGGTTTTGGAGATGTAGAACTTGAGCTGAACTGTGAAGAATGAAGGAAATTCAGAGAGAAGGGAAAGTGTATTCTAGCAGCATGGAAGAGAATATGCAAAGGCTTGTAGCTGGAAATGAATCCTAACATGTTTATGAAACACTGTAGAAAATGGTCTCTCTATGGCAGAGGAATTAATTTCAGTCTGGTAAACAATTATTATGTAGTTGCTATGTGCAAGGCACTGTGCCATACTGGGGATACCAAGACAACAACCTCCATATGGTCCCTAATCTCAAGGCCTTTATATTCAACTGGGAGAAATCAAAGTATACTAATATATAATGAAGCATAAGGCAATTTGAGAAAGGATAGAAAACTAACTAGGAGATCAGGAAAGGCTCCTGGGCTGCACAAAGAGAAGCAAAGGATTCTAAGAGGCAAAGATGAAGGAGGGAATGCATTCCAGGCATTTCCATGTGGAGGATCAGAGACAGACATACAATGTTGAGTTCTGAAAAGAGCTAGTAGGCCAATTTGGCTGGAATGTCAAATGCATTGATTTGAAGAGGAAAATATAAAATAAGTCTGGGAAAGTAGAATGGCACTAGATTATAGGAGGCTATAAATGCCAGCCTAAGTTTTAATTTAATCTTAAAATTAGTAGGGAGCTACTGAAGAATTCTGAGCAAGTGAATGACATGGTCAGACCTGTGCCTTAGGAAAATTATTTTGAAAGTTGTGTGGAAAATGAATTGCAGAGCAAAGTCTGGAAACAGAAAGACCAGTTAGGAATAGTTATAATAAATAAAATTATTATGATAAATTAAACCATCATATTATATATCATCATATATAATACTGTTTATTATCTAAAATTAAATTATAATAAAACCAATAATAATAGTCCAAGAGAAAGGGTCTTGAATTAGAGTAATAGCTATGTGATTGGAAAAAATAGAGAATTTGAGAGATGTTGTGGAGGTAGAATCATCAAGACCTGAAAACTGACTTAGATATGGGGGTAAGGGAGAAGAAAGAGTCAAATGATTCCAGGCCTGAGTGAGCAGAAGGATTGCTGTGCTCTGAACAGAAAGAGAGGTATTTGGAGAAGTTTGTAGAAGAGGTAAAGAAAATGAGTTTCATTTTGGACATGTTGGGTTTGAGATGCCGATGGGGCATTTAGGTAGATATGTCCAATAGGCAGCTACTGCCAATAACCAACTGGAGTTTAGGAGAAAAATTAGGGCTATACATATACACATATGTATATATACATATATACATCATATAAATATGTAGAGAGACAGGCAGACTTGGGAGTCATCTATATAGAAATGACAACTGAATCTATGGGAGCTGATGAAATCATTAAAGAACAAGGTTGTAGGGAGAGAAGGCACAGGAGCCTAGGTAGACATTCATTCTTAGAGGAGGGGAGATGGATGTGATCCAGACAAACAAAACTAAAGGGGAGTCAGATAAGAAAAAGAACCAAGAGAGAGCAGCACCACACAAGGGAAGGAAGGAAGAGTATCCAGAAAGGATGCGTGGCTGACACTGTAAAATACTGTCCTCATGAAGGATGAAGACTTTGAAAAAAAAATCAGGTTTAGCAAAAGAGATCTCTCACAATCTAAGAAAAAAGTTTGACTCGTGCTGGGGGCCAGGGGCAAGACTGCAAATTGACTGAGGAATGAGAAGTGGAGGCGATGAACTTAGAATATTGTTCCTAGCAGTTTGGCAGTGAAATGGAGGAAAGTCTAGATAACTTCAGATGGCAGGGTGAAGGATTTATAGGGATGCCAGAAAGGTAGGCAAGGAGGCAAAAGAATTCAAGAATGGAGAACACTGTATAATAGAACAGGTTATACGGTCAAGATTGTGAATGGGAAAACATGAGGCCAGAGCAGGGATGGCAGACTGGGAGAACAGAGAGAGTAGAAGAAAAACTGAAAATTAAAGTGCAAATGAAGAAAAGAGTTGGGAGTGAGGCAAAGTAAAGGTGGAAGGACAGGAAACTGATAAAAGAATAGAATTTTAGAGTTCAGAATCAGAGAGAAGGAAGTTGTGGGCAATGGTTTGATCTAAGTATAGTCATTAGTTACTCTGGTTGCTTGGGAGTAGAGAGGGGAAAAGTGAAGATATATTATGAGAGCTAAGCAGGGTGATGAAATATATGTCGGAATGTTCAAAAGGCCACCAATTTGTCTAATCTTTCCCATTTATAACTTCTGCAGGAAGAGCAGAAGAGAGAAGGGCTTGAACCTAATTAGGAGAAGTTTGGGAGAAACTACGAAAAAAATATGGAGAACAATTTCCAGGTATAGCTTCTACTTCTAGCTCCTATGAAAGAAGGCTGGAGAAGTAAATTTGTAACAAGAGATTAATCTGAAAAGGGAAAATAAGGTGTGACTGTCAAGTTACTAAAACTGAAAAAGTCTTACAAGATGCTTAGGATATATAAACACCCACGAGTTGTCCAAAAAACAAGTCTGAGAATCTAAATCAATATGGCAAGCGGGGGTAATTCTGTAGTAATTTGCATTGACTGTATAACGATTGTACTTCAGTCAAAGTCAAGTGTAGGCTGGTCTAATCCACTACAGGCTGGAGAGGGCAATGAAATGTTCCTAAATGGGGATACCTTTATCCTTCAATGGGGAAATAAAGAATCTGAAGCGGCATAGAGGAAACAATCCTTGTCAGGTTAGGGAGGGGAAGAATGTCACTCAGGAAGAAAAGGAAAGGCATCACTGTACATTTCTAACAATAAAATTTGGGGATCTTCCTGAAGAGGAAGATGGGTATTCTGAGGAGTAAGTCACGGCTCATCCTTCAATTAATAATAGTATCGAGCCACAGAAACTGTCAGGTAAGAGGTCAGAAGAAAAGACCAATGGTGGTTGTTAACGTCTTCATTCAGAGGTACCCATGCTGCTCTATGCCAATCTAATAACGACAGAAGTCTGCTGTCTTTCCAGGGCATGTATTCCAGACATCATGGTACCTCCCAAGACCTATGAAAACATGACTACAACCTACTTCTGGTGGTTCATGGAGGCACAAATGACTGCCAAAAGAAACCTTTAAAAATGATATAAAAAATATTGTCTTGGACAAAAAACTGAAGGACTCTGCTTTTCTCATTGCTGCCCTCTGAAAGCAAGGAAGGATCACTTCTTTGGTGTTACATTAGGGACTGCTTTTCTGGTATGGGTTGGACTAGATGGCCATCGAGGTAGAATTCTTCAGTTCTAAAAATGTTTTTCATGTCTAATGAAGTCCCAAAGTATAAGAAGACTTTCAAGTCATGTATTAAGTTAAGAAAGCAGGAAGACTGACTTGAAGGCCAGTAGATTCTAGTATAATATGCTGGTGCTGAGATTCTTAGTTCAGATGCCTCTGGGTGATGTAAAGTAACTAGAGGGATGAGGATTGTGATTTCATGAAATAGATCCCATATTTTTTTTTGTATTAATTTAATGTCTGGTAGGTATAATCTTTGTTGAAGATTTTTATTGTAGAGCCAAGAAATATCAGGTCTTTTTCAAAGTATCTTTTATTTTTTTTAATATCCCAAACAAGGTGATTTGTCATAGTGGAAAAAGTTATGGAAGTCAAACAGGCAGAACCAAAAGAATAAATCAACTGGACTATACTTAATCTCAGCTCTACCACGTAGTGTGTGCAAGTCACTTGGCCTCAATTTCTTTATTTATAAAATTAGCCCCTTCCACTCTAAAATTCTTATGTGATTTTATAAGTCCTACATTTTGACCTTCATCTTTAGTGGAAGATGTTGTGGGATAAGCTCCTTAATTAATGACAATTATTGGTAAGACGGGTTCCTTTTCCCATTCAGGCAACTCTATGTGTAAGGCATTTCAGGAAAAAAGTTGTAAAGTTAGAGATTAACCATAGAAGGCTTTAGTGAGATGACTATATTTATACTAGACAGAAGCTGAAGTTGTTGAATAGCTTGAAAAAATATTTTTAAGGCCTATAACACTTTCCAGACTGAAATGAGAAAACACTGGCACTGATTTGAGTAAATTTCCTCCACCACCATATCCACGAACAGATAAAATTTGTTGACACAATCCCGCAGGACAGTGTAGTTTTCAAAATAATTCATTATTCCTATATAACCATCAGGAGCTACTTTTCCATTGAGGTTTAAGTATAATTTCTCTATTGAGAGTAAGAACAAAACACTAGTTTACTATGGATAAATCAACGAAATTCCTTGCTATTTTTCATGGAACTAAAGAAAACATACCATCTGTGTGGTATTTGGCAAGTCACTTAATGTGCAGCATCAATTACCTCATTTATAAAATGGACTAAAAGGCTTCTAAGTTCCCTTCCAGCACTAAATCTACAAACTTATCAAATGTAAGCTTTGTTTATAAAATACGTGAGGTAAATGCAGTTACTACAAACCCACACTGTTTGTTTTCTTATCTTTAGGAGTTTTCCTATGCATTCTACTTTTGAATATATTCTATAAATTACAGGGATAATAAGACCAAATGAAAAACTTTGACAATACTAAGTGAAGCAATCAGTCTGTGCCAGGCTTTATTCGATTCCAGAACATGGTTTTTCATGTATTTTACTGGTGCTTTTTTAAACTTTCTCCCCACTCATCACTAAAACTCTCATATGACAAAGAAAAACAGTTAAGCCAAATTGATATAACTACAGTGACTGATCAGATCACAGAATTTAAGAGTTGGAAGAAACCTATGAGATCATTTAGTTCAACCACTTCATTTACAGATGAGAAACCAAAGCACACAATGCCTAGCACCTAGCAAGTTCTTAATGTTTTATATATCTAGCTACCTACCTACCCACCAATCTATCTATCCATGTAGGATAAGTAACTTGCCCAAGTTTGAAGAGCAAGTTAGAGACAACACTGGGACTAGAACCCAGTCTGCTTCTCAGTTCTGTGGTCCTTCCAGGCTGCCCCAACTGCCTACTTCCTGTTCACCACAAAAATCATCATCATCTCAAAATCAACCTAAAATGAATTTATCAGTTCCTCTTCCTGAATCCCTTGCTCATACCAATTTTCCCCCAAAAGCTAGAAACTTTAAAACATATTTAACAATTCCCTCTTTAATAAATTCTTGTCGACTGATTTGACTTGCCACATCACAACCAATCCTCAGATTTTTCCTTAAGAAGGTCACAACTCATCTCTTTCCATTCCCACTGACACTATAAGACTTTAGGACCTTGCCTTAATACCTGTATTACTGGCAATGGTCCCCTTACTGAAGGAAGGTAAATTAAAACAATTCTGAGGTCTCACTTTAAAAAATTAATTTGGTTTTAAAATTGAGCAGAAACTACAAAACAAATTTAATGCAACAAACATTTAAGTACCTATCTTGAGAAGAATATTATATTGGTGCCCTGGAAGATACAAAATTAGGTAGTAGGGCTGGCTAGGTGGCACAGTGAATAGGGCATCAGCCCTGGAGTCAGGAGGACCCAAGTTGAAATCCAGCCTCAGACACTTAACATCAACTGCCCAGCCTTCCTCCCTCCAAAAAAAAAAAAAGAGGTAGTACATGGTCCTATTTCTAAATGAAATAATATTTATAAAGCTCTCTGCACAGTGCCTGGCACACTGTAGGCATTTAATAAATACTTATTCCTTTCCCTCCCCCTTCCCTACCCTAAGAGAATTTAGTCTAGTAGAAACAATTAAACGAGACAGCAAATTGTTTCAACATAGGACTTTATAGCTGACTCTAGTTAACTATATTAATAAGACCTTGAAAGCAAGATTATCCTCAATAAGCAAAAGGAAATTTAATTTTATACAGATAACAATGGCAACAATGACAACAAAATAGTTTAAAGCTGGTTCAATTCACAAACTTACCACAACTCAGCATTTTATAGGGCTTATTCTATATCAAAAGTGACATGGGCAGATTGTTCAGAATTACTAAAGAGACAAGTCATCTCACAGTGCTTTATGTTTTTTGCAAATGTTGGTACAATTCACATCTAAATTTGATGCAGAACTTAGTATATTAAAACAGTTCAATTTTTCAGCCACGTGCTATATGGACACCGGTGCTAGGAATCTGGAAGAGACTGGCTGTGAGTACCATTTCTTGTCTTCAATTGTGATTGAGCAATGTCTGCAAGTGCACTCTGTATTTTTTCTAAAAGCATAGTTCCTCTGTAAACAACATCTTCAAGACATGTAGCAGCCTCATGGTTTTCCTCTTCCAGCTTACATAAGCTTGCAGCCTTAGGGGGAAGAAAAGCAAATAAATGCTTTTAGAATGAAAAGGGGAAGAAAAAAAATTGGTGATTAATGAAGGTTCAAAGTGAAGAACTCAGCAATAAACTGATATGCTTTTAAATCTGGATGGCTTTCCATATGATGAAGTTCACAGACTTGTGGGTAAAGTAAAATTAGTCAGTATTTTATACACTGAGCAAACTCCGCTATGTAGCTTTTCAAAAACTAGGAACCTCTGAAAACAAATATGGGCTATCTATTGGTAACTCCCCTGTTCATAATTTTCAATACCATATTCATATTTCTACCCTACTCCCACCTTTAATTAGGAGAAAATAACCCAAATTTACATTAAGGTTTTCAAAGTATTTTCCTCACAACAAGCCCATGAAATAGATATTGGTGGTAATATCCTCATTTTAAGGGGGAGGATAATAAAGGTAAGAAAGGGCAAGTGACTTGCTATGGTTAGGGATCCAGCAGATGTTTTAGTATTTGAGCTAGTATGCAAACCCAGATCTCCTACCTGCTGAGAAAGTAAACAAAAATGAAGGTTATCTTAGAAAGGGTTGTCAGATCCAGGATACTGAAGTTTGCCCTCAAGTACCGAAACCAGGTCTATTCTCATATGCTAGGTGTTAAAAATTAAAACAAAATACAATAATCTGTCTTATTTAGAAATTTTCTGTTGTTAAGCAATCATTTCTTAAATGGTGAGCGGGGCAGGAACTTTACCTGCAAAGCAGCTGTAGATTCTTCACTAGGTAACGAATCTATCAAAACATCTATGTCCTTTGCTGTTCGTGCAATTAATGCTGCAAAGAGCTGGGCATATTCTATGGAAAGAATTTAACTTGATTAGGAAATTACAGAATACCTGAAGCTCTCAGAAACCAAACACATTCAAAAATAATTAACCTGAATGCCTAAATCATGGCCTTTATATACAAGGTTCCCAATCCTTAAAATTTAATTTTAATGTCCAAATTTTATGGAGTTTATATTAACTAAAATGTATATTTATCGCTATTAACTGCTATTAATTAACCTAGGAATTAAAGGCAAATCTAACACAATTAGTGTCTAAAATAAGTTATCATGTACAGATACAATTAACATTAAAATTTTCTGATACCACATATATATAAATAATGAAAAATCACAATCTTCAAGGAAGCAAAATAAGTCACACAAAGAAAAGGCAATGGAGAGCCAAATATTATGGTAGACGTAAATAGACTGGATCATATTACCAAAATAAACTGCACGCAAAATTCAGGGCAAAAGAGATAGTATCTCTCAAAAATGAGATAATAAATGGATAATCCAAATGCCACCCAGGTACCCAAATATAGTGACAAGAGCTACAAGAAGGCAGCCAGTATGTTAGATGCAGCCTCTACCGAGGATCCAAAGAAAAACCTGGAGAAGTCACACAGGACAAAGTATAGAGGGCTGTAATCTTCAGCACTGGAGCACTTCAGCACAATTGTATTTCCCACGAAATAGAATTAACAGGATTACTTGACATGTTCAGCTACTCTAGTAAGTAAACTCAACTTTTATCATACCCAGAACTAGGTCATTTAAAAAATCTCACAGTTTGAAGAAAACACATGAGAGAAAACACTCTTTTAAATTGGAAAGGGTGGGGGGCCAGTGATATGAAATACTGTATACGATATGAGATATGGTCGGTGCTGGTTAGTTTTATTCTCTAATTTTCCCTCTTCTTTTTAATCCTTGTTATGACAGAGGGCTTCCAGGATAAAGTTATCTTGGAAACAATGTGATACAAAAAAAAGACATTCAATAAAAACTTTAAATTTTTAAAAATAAAACAGAAATAGTTTATGGACTGTAACACTAGATTTTACCAAATTTAAAAGTTCTTTCCTCTCCCAGTCCTAGTCCATTTTCCCAGTCCCCACTCAGAAAAGTAGAGGTGTGATTCACTCATGACTAAGCATAAAGTAAGACCTGATATCAGGTTTCTGATCTACTATATGAATCAGAATAAGTATACTTTCCTCATCTAGATGAAATGGGAATAATAATAATAATAATCTGCCTCACAAGATTAATTTATAGCTGGTTACTTCATCATTAACAGGCTGCACCCTTCCCCAGAGATGCTATTACTAAAATGTAGGCTCAGACTGGACTGAGTATATGGAGAAGCACAAATTCATTACCATTAACTGAGAAAACATTAACAGCACCTACCCACCTGACAATGGATCAGCAATATTGTAACTGTATAAAAGGACAGCTTATTTCACAGGATTGATGTATTATAACAACCCATTACAAATAAACCTAAATAGCTTAATACATTTTAAGTGAATAAAAAGAAAATATATTTTGATCTTCTAAGCAAATGTATATACAAAAGAAGTTTAAGTTAAATTAAAACATATGAAGAACCTACCTTCTGTAGGATTTGCTGGCTGATCTTTGTTGATTGCTGTCTGAATATTGTTGAAAGAAGCAGGAGGACCACATTGCTGCAACACTCCAATGGCATTACAAAACTGATCTGCAAGCTGGAAACAGTTTTGAAAAGATTAGGGACTCAGGGTTGTTATTTTTGGAAAGTTTAGGGATACTGGAAGCAACATTTTTTTTTTGGAGGGGGGGAAGGCAAGGCAATTGGGGTTAAGTGACTTGCCCAAGGTCACACAGATAAGTTTTTGTGTCAAGTTTCTGGGCCCATAATTGAACTCAGGTCCTCCTGATTGCAGGGCCAGTGCTTTATTCACCACCACCACCCCTGCCCCTTTTTTAAGCAACATTTTTTTAGTGATAGTCCCTACATAAAGCACTAAAATTATTGATAAACTTTTAAAAAGTGATTTTGAATAAAATAAATTAATTTAATTGGCAATATTTTACCTATGTAAAAATGTTATA
This sequence comes from Pseudochirops corinnae, assembly GCA_028646515.1. Classification (NCBI taxonomy): domain Eukaryota; kingdom Metazoa; phylum Chordata; class Mammalia; order Diprotodontia; family Pseudocheiridae; genus Pseudochirops; species Pseudochirops corinnae. Next base: position 419,517,804 of record CM053585.1, on the reverse strand, counting down.
CAGGTGAAAAATTACACAAAATAGGAAAGAATGATTTAAAAACACATTTTCCTTTCTTCTGTATGAGAGCACTACAATCATAACTAAGCTAGAATACCAATATGGTTATGAGCTATACGGTCAAGAAAGAATACTACTACTAAGAACTCACAGTTCTTTAGTTTTACAATTCAAAGTGACCATTACTCCCATTTTAAAGATAAGGAAATTGAAAGTTAAATGACTTGCCCCAAGTTATCAAACTAATTAAATGTCAGAGGCAGAACTCAAACTCAGGTTTTAGAACTCTTAAGATTCTTTCAAGTCAAACTCTCTTCTTCTAAAATGACTCTGCTTCTCTCAACACTTTCTATGGTAACCCTAAATTTAAAATCTTACTATCTTTAGGCAAACTCTACTAATATCCACATTTGTTTCATTCAAGCAGTTTTATTTCAGAGGCACAAAAGGCACAAAAGAAATCACCTGAGAATTCACCCAGGCACCAGGTATCCAGGTACAATACATTGTTCACAGACTATTATTCTTGATTCTCTGGGCTCATTTAGAACAGCATCAGGGTGACATGACTGCTCAGTTGCTCTCTCCTATCTCTAGGCTGATGACTCCTCTAACTTTCTTTCAGCCCTTATCTCTCAACCTAGCCTCCATTTCCAACTGCCTACTAGATGTTTCAAGGGAGGTATTTCATCATTTAGACTCAGCATATGTTCAAATCATCTTCCCACATGAAACTGACTCCCCTTTCTGATTTTCCTGTGTCTATCTATGGTACCATTAATATCATTCTTCAGTTAACTCTAAACCTAAGAGTCATATCATAGAATTCAAGAGTTGGAAGGGACTTAGGGACCTCAGAGGTCATCTAGACCAACCTCCACAATATTAGCAAATGGTCATTAGTTTTCTGCTTGAAGGTCTCCAATAATGAGAACCTCACTATTAAGGCACCTAATCTCAGTTTTGGTCTCTTCATGATCCTGGTCATCCTCAAATTTTTCAATGTTCTTATGAAAAAGTAGAAGTGAATACAAATTTCCAAATGTGGTGCAACCAAAATATAATACAACTTGTTTTTGTTGAGTAATTTCAGTCATTCCCAAGTCTTCATAATCCCATTTTGTGGTTTTCTTGGAAAAGACACTGGAGTGGTTTGCCATTTCCTTCTCCAGCTCATTTTACATATGAGGAAACTGAGGCAAACCATGATAAGTGACTTGCCCTGGGTCATATAGCTAATAAGTGTCTGTGTCCAGATTTGAACTCAGGAAGATGAGTCTTCCTGACTCCAGCTCAGGCACTCTCTCCACTGCACCACCTAACTGCCCACGATACAACTATCACCTCTTTTTCTCGATGCTATGATGGTACTTGGTAACTGTGAGATCTTAGGGAAATCACTTATTCTCTACGGTAAGATGGCTGGACTAGATGACCTCTAGTATCTCCTTTAGCTCTAAATAGATTATTCTATTAATTAAGTCTAAGATCATTTTAGAGTTTTTGGTTGCCCTGTCACTGCTGATTCATACTTGGACTTTTAACAGCCTCTATGGTCTGAATCTACCTCTATGATCTTATGATTCTCCTTTAACTGTTAACAAGTAATATTTTTTCCTTCAAAATATCTCATTACCTGTCCCTTATTTTCCATTCCTATTACCTAATCATCTGTTCACTTGTGCATTACTGCAATAGCTTCCTAATGTATCTAGTCTCATATTCTTTTAATCTATTCCATATAACTGTGGCATTTAATTTTTTAAAAACACCACTTTTATCATGTCACCACCCTGCTCAAAACCTTTCGGTAGTTTCCTATCATTTTCAGGATAAAATTTAAATACATTAGATGAGCTTTCAAAGCTCTCAATAATCTCTCCCCTACCCACTATTTCCATTATATCTTCTGATTCATTTAGGCTCCATGAACCCTTTCTACATTTCTTGAGCAAGCAAATCTCTACTTTCTTGAATCCACAGGACTTATTTGAGGGGCATTCACATTGGATTTTAATCAAAATGCTATTCTTGTATTGTTATTTTTTAAAATGTGTATATATTTTGTCCTAACTAAACTCTAGGCTCTTTGAGGGAAAGAACTGTATGTTGCAGAACTTAGGGGGACTGTGCATACAGTATATACTCATCTGTCAAATAAATGAACTTCCACTTTCACCTCTATTTCCATAAGTTCCGTTCTGAAGACAATGGATCTATTTTTTTGTACATAAAATTATCTTAAAATGAGGTCAATTTTGCAGCGCCATCTCCAATTTAATTTTGGCTGAACAATCACACTGCAATGATCACGTACTTTAGGTTCTTCATCCTGTTGCCACACTGCTCAGTCAGCAAGCCCAATTAACTAGGGCAGTCAAGTGGCTAGCTGACAAGAGCACTAGACTTGGACTTAGGGACACTGTGCCAGGCACTGTGCTAAGATCTTTTTTACAAATATTACCTCATTCCAACCTCATAACTCTGTGAGACGGGTGTTATGCTCATTTTACAACTGAAAAAAAGTGAGACAAACAGAGCAAACTGGGCAAATGACATCCAGAGTCAGTGAGAGAGGCCCTATGGATTTTCCAGGCCCAGTCTCTACCCATCATCACTAGCTGCCTCTAACAATTGTAACTACCTCAACAGTTTCTTGGAAAAGCAACTATGAAAACATTCATAAGGCTTCTTCACATATAAGGGTTACATCTGGTGCTCTTGGGCCAACAGAGATGAGACAATGTGTAACGCTTTAAATAAAGCTACCTGCTTCTTACAATCAAAAAGACCCGAGTTCAAATTATGTTTCTGAAACTTACAAGTTGTACCTGCCGAGGCAGGTCACTTAAACTGCCTCAGTTTCCTTAAAAGCAAGACAGGGATCATACTAGTACTATCTCCCAGGGCTGTTGTGGGTATTGAATGAACAGCAGCCCTCTGCACAGTGCCTGGCACATAGAAGTCTCTTTTTTTTTTGCTTTTTGTAGGGCAATTGGGGTTAAGTGACTTGCCCAAGGTCACACAGCTAGTAAGTGTGTTAAATGTCTGAGGCTGGATTTGAACTCAGGTCTGACTCCAGGGCTGGTGCTCTATTCACTGTGCCACCTAGCTGCCCCTTAAAAGTCTCTTTATAAATACTTATCATTAGCACGGGACCAGGTTCATATAAGGTGCTTTAAAAATGTTTATTGATCAAGGATTAACATCTGCAGAGAGCTTAGCATAGTGCCAGACACAGAAGAGGTGCTAAGTTTATCGATTAACATCTGTAAAGTGGTTAGCACATACTATGCGCTTAGTGTTTATTTTTATCTGACAGACGCTTCACAGTGCGTGGGAAACAGTTGGCGCTTAATAGATGTTGGTTACTGATTCGCATCTGTAACGCTATCAGCACAGTGCCTGCAACGTAACGCGCTTGTTCCTCTATTGGGGGCAGCTAGTGTGGCTGTGGACTGATACCTGGGGCCCTCTTTGGAAGCCGAGGGTAGAAAACAAAATCCTCCTCCCGAGAAGGCCAAGCCTGCGCCCATCTTGGGGGAGGAGCAGTCACCGCCATAGCACAGGCGCCTGCCGAGGGCCAGCAGTGCTCGCTTCCCTCTCCCGAGCCGCGGACCGCTGGAGAGACGCGCAGGATTCTCCTACGGGGTCTCCTCCGGTCCCCGTTCCGCTCCCCACAGTGTAACCAGGGCCGTTCCACAGTCAGACCAGCCGCGCTGGGGAAGGGCGGAGGGGGGGAGTCGACGACAGCCGGGGGCGATGACGTCTCCAGCAGGTAGCTCGCACCGGCCCACGCCGCGGCCCCTCCCCCTTGCCCCGCAGCCTGGGTCAGTTCACCCGAGGCTCCCGAGCCGGCAGTGAAATGGCCAGCCCTCTCTCACCTCGTCGCCTCAGCCCAGCCGCTGCGGGAGGACAAAGAAAACGCCAAAACCCCGGCGCCCCATCACCCGCCCAGGAATAAAAAGAGGCGGCGACCCCAGCGCCACTGCCTCCTCACCGAGTTGACGGCGTCCTGAAGCTGAGTAAGACGATCCGCCATGTTGCCAGCGCAGACGCCTAAGCCTAAGCCGCAGCCCTTCCTATAGCCCGCTCCCACCTGATTGGACAGCGCGGGCGACCAATCGCGAGAGTGCTATTCGGAAAGGGGGCGGGTCCATTGCCCAGCGGGGTGCTCGGAGGGGTGTTTGTTGTTTAGATTTTTCTGTCGTGCCCTATCCTTCGGGACCCCTTTTGGGATTTTCTTGACTAAGTCACTGGCGTGGTTTGCCTTTTCCTTCTCCAGCTCATTTTACGTTTGAGGAAACAAGCAAATTGGGTTAAGTGACTTGGCCGGGATTACTCAGCTATTGTCTAAAGTCATATTTGAACTCAAGAGTCTTCCCCGACCCCAGGGCTCTCCCGCTGTCACTGCGCCAACCAGCAAGTTAAACTGTGAATCCTTCCCTTTTTTTAGGATGTAAGCTGCTTGAGGGCAGGCACTGCCTTTGCACGGTGCCCAGCACTTAGCCGTGCATTACCTAGCATTATTTGGGACATAAGATCCTAGGAGTAGAGCGGGAAAGGGACCTTGGGTTATTCACTTAGCACCGCCTCCCCGCCCCCCTCCAACTGCGGTTAGACTAGTTCACGCAGGTGGTTAACCGTCAAAAGTTAGCGTTGAAACCTAGTTCTTCCCGTTTGAAATGGGGCTGTGCTGACTTTTCCATTGCAAACTGTGCCCGGCCATTGGGGAGCTGCGACAGCGTCCTCAGTGTTTTAGTGTTGCTTCTCCTGAAATCCTGGCATTTATGTCTGTTGGGGGACTGTTTTCTGTTGAATAGTTTTAAATGCATAGATATACATGTATGCAGAATTTGGGAATTGAAAATGAGTGGGCCAACTGTTTATTTGTAAAGGTGAAGAGTTCAGTAAGACAGCGTAATACCTGACACTTTTTTTGCTGTTCTTTTTTATCCTGGGGATAAATTAAATGCTTGTTGACTGGCCGATTATGGATGTGGAATACTGTAAACTGCACCAGTAGTTAATAGTAATAGTAGTAATAATAAAAACAACATTTATATAGGCTTACTATGTGCTAGGCCCTTCAGGGGGCCAAAACCAAGGACAAAACACAGGGTCCCTACCCCTAAGAAGCTCCCAAGCCAAAGTGGAGCGACAACAGCAAAATAATCACGTAAATATAAAAAACAAAAAAGTGAAATGAATACGTCGTTATGCAGATTTTTTTTTCCTCTTTTTCTTTATTTCAAGGAATGGCTCCCTTTGGAGAGTAAAGGTTTTTAGAGAAAAATGTTAAATAATGACAAAAACAATAAATGAACAAGCTAAATATGCCAGTCTCAGAAGGAGACTTCAGAAAAGCCTTTAATGAGGACCAGATTCACAAGTGCATTCTTCCAACCTTTCAAAGAACAAGCAATCTATATGTTACATAGGCTTTTTACAAATATAAATAGTAAGCTACTCAATTCCTCCTATGAGGCAAATATAGTTTTGATGCCTAAACCTGGGAAATAATAGTAGGCTAATACTGTCTGGGCCTTAATTAACACCAGTGGGAAAACATTGAGTAAAATATTGCAAATAGAATACAGCAATTTACCAAAATGATTAGGAAAACAATCAAAGAACCATAAGAGATTATTCCTGTCTCCAAAAATAGGAGTGGTGGTCTTTTTACAGAATCACAGAATCTGAGAACTGGAAGGAATCTCAGCAACCATCAATCCAATCCTTAAACGAAAGAAACCCCCACTAGAAGATAGTGGGCAGCTCCCACATGCTTGAAGACCTCCCAGGAGAGGGAACCTATTTCCTCTTGAAGTAACCCATTCAAATTTTAGACAATTCTGGTTGTTAGGAAGTTTTTCTTGACATCAAGCTTAAATTTGCAATGTCTCCCCTTTATTCATGCATTTGCCTTCTAGGGCCAAACAGAACTAGTCTTCTCTCTGCTCCACAAATAGCTGAAAACAGCTATCAGGTTACCCCTGAGTATTCTCTTCTCCAGACTAACCATACCCACTTCCATATGACATGCATCCAGGGCCTTTAACCATTCTGGTTGTCCTCCTTGGACCACTATCCATAACATCTCTCAAAGATGTGCTTCTCTCTACTCAGCTACAAACCTGGTTCAAACTCTCACCTGAAATATTGCAATATTCTCAGTCGGTCTCCCCACACAGCAGCCAGAATGATTTCCCTAAAGCACAGGTCTGACCATGTCACCTTTCTACTTAATAAACACCAGTTGTTCCCTATTGCTTCTAGCATCAAATATAAACTACATTTGGAATTTCAAGCTCTTCACAACATGGCCCTGTGTCTTACCTTTCCAACCTTCTTACTACTGCCCTCCACACACACATACTACAATCCAACCATACTGGCTTTTATCCTATAGTCTTTCTTGATGTTCTTCACTAGTAACACTCCCATCTCCCATCTCTATGCCTTTTCAGTGGCTGTACCCCCATACCTGCAATGTTCTCCCTATCTAGCTCCAACTCTTAGAACCCTGGTTCCCTTCAAATGCACCTGGAGAACCACTTGTTTCTAGTTCCCCAGGGAGCTAATGCCTTCTCCAAGGTTACTCTATCTGTTTTTATATACTCATATGTTCATGATGTGGATACAAAGGTGCCCTAAGGGTTGGGTTGCTCATTCCCTGGCGTCCTAAAGTCTCCCCTTATTTCGAAATACCACAAAACTTCCCCTTATCCTGGACCATAAAATTCCTTGTCTCCCCCCATTCTGTGTCATAACAATTCCCTTGTCTCCATTATCTTGTGTCATTCGTTATCCTCAGCCCGTGTCCTTATCTTACAGTACTTAGCTTGTCCCTAAATCTCCAACCTCCTTTAGAAACCTTAAAATTACATTATCATCCTACAGGCTGTAAAGCTTTCAGTCTGGATAAGTCTGGTCCTCGTCCTACATCAATGCCTGTCATGTAGCTCCTTGCTAAGTCTGGGGCCAAATGCTTTTGCACTAATAAAGCACCCATTGGCTAAAGAGAAGGTCTAATTGAATTCTTTCAAAACCTGAGCCAGCTGTCCCACCTCGGACCCTCAGCATCCAGGTTGACTGCCCTGTTAGAATGTAAGCTCCTTGAGGGTAGAGGCTTTTGTCTTTGTATCCCTAATTCCTCGTACATAATAGATGCTTATTAAGTATTTGTTGATTGGTGGATACAACGTGAGAAAACAACAGGCCTCTCTCTTGTCTTTATCAGGTCTATAAACAGGTACCTTAATCATGTGCCAGGAATTGCCAGCTACTAATATTCTTCATTAACTCTTTTATTTATTTATTTGCTTTTTGGAAGGGGTGAGGCAGAGCATTTGGGGTTAAGTGACTTGCCCAAGGTCACAAGGCTAGTAAGTGTTAAATGTCTGAGGTCGAATTTGAACTCAGGTCCTCCTGACTCCAGGGCCAGTGCTGTATTCACTGCACCACCTAGCTGCCCCTCCTTTTCTCATTTCATTGTAATTGGGGGGCGGGGGGGGGGGGCGGGGAGGGGAAAGCACTGACTCCAAAAAAGTCAGGGAAACCTAGAATCTAACCCCAGTCCTGTTATTACTGTCTGACCTTGGATAACACTTAAGCTCTGAGTCTATGCCCTCATTTTAAGATTAGGGATAATATCTTCTCTGCCTAACTAATATGGTTGTAATGAGGATGAAATGATTGTGTATTTGAGAAATTTTGTAAACCATAAAGCCTTAGATGAGAAGCTGCTGATGTTTTTTGTCTGTTTCATGGACCCTTTTGGTAGTCTGGTGAAACGTAGTTCTCAGGGTAACATAAAATATATAAGATTATACATAAAATATATAGGATTACAAAGGAAACCAATTATATTGAAATTCAGTAAACAACTTAAAAACCAGCAACAAAAACCAACAACAATGGACCACACGTTAAGAATCCCAACACTGCACAAGTATTATTATGGCCTTATTAGTTCATGTGACTTTCCTATTATGGTGACCTAGACATCCTTTCTAGCTCCCTCAGCGGCCCTTACTGCTTTCCCTATTGCATTCCTTGTTGCTACTCATTTTACCCAGAGAGATTATGAGACGGGGCAGGGGGAAGGGGGGGGGGGGTGAAGGGAAGAGAGGGAAATTGTTTGTACCTGTACATGCATTTATTTTATGTTCCCATCAGTTGGGTCTATGGTTCACCAAGTTTCTTGTAGAAAGATGGGACCTATGGGGGCTTTAGAAACACCTTGGGCTGGTGATTCATTTGAGTTGATGTTGGGAAAAACCCAAACCTCAGAACATTAATTTCCCTCTGCATTGTACAGACAGACCTGGAAGAGTTTTCTCTGCTGGAGAGAGGGAAAAAAAAGACCATTGATGACATGGGGACCTAGGAGTTCCCACAGCTGCAGGAGGGTGTGACAATAGAGAACACCTCCTGGGAACTGGGGAGAACAGCTGGGAATGGCAGGAGGCTCATGGCTCCACCTCTCCCAGGAACTGTGTTTAAAAGCTTCCTTACCACTAGAATCTACTGCCTAAACACATTGCCCCGATTTGCAAACTGAACCTATTCTTCCCTGTTCTTCAGGCCTCCCTTTAACACTGAACAGTCAGGTGGGGCCTCCATTAATGCCAAGGTTCCTGGCTATTCTCTACTCTTCCTTTTTCCATTATTGATACTAGGAGGAGGTCCTAGTTATTGTGTCCTGCTTGGACTATCAAAGAAAAGCAACAATGTTTCCACACTTGTAACTATTGGATGTCCAGACAGCAGGGCACCATACCCTGCCATCTTAGGATGCAAAGAAACTGTACCTTACTGTGTGTTCACTCTGTTTGGGATGAAAAATACCCTTCATCCTTAATTTAGTGAAAAAATAAACACAGAGATCTCTTAGGATAAGAACAGGAGTTTATTCCCTTCCCCAGGAGAAGAGGGGGGTCTTCCTCATGACTCATCATGGAGAAGAGGTGTGTTACAAAAGACAGTGCAAGAATTTATACTATAATTCCGTCAAGCCCCCTTCCAAACTGTCTCCTCTCTCGTTGGTTGAGAGGCAGACTCCACCAAATTTCTCCCTAAATGGGACAGCAAGAAAAGGAGGGGAGAAGAGCCCCACCAAGGAGAAAAAACAGACAAAGGAAGATGAAAGTGATTGACAGCAGCAGTGGAGGAGGAGGGGAAAGGGAAAGTTAACAAACCCAAATTGAGAAGTTTTCACTCATCCCATAAAACTCAGGCCCCTGAGGTCCCTATATCCAGAAATTACCCCAAAGTCTGAATTTATCTCCTTTCTTCCTTGGTGTCTGGGGGAAAAAAGCCACACTTTGACCCTACCCTCCTTCACTACTGGACCCTTGAGCATGAGACAACCATTCACTTGGTACTTCTTTGTCTTATGGTTAGCAAACTCCTCTTTTTTCTTCCCCTATTTGCCCAAGATTCAAAATTAATGGCCACCAAGGGGAAATCTTCTTTCCCAACTATTCTTTTTTGTTGGCTCAAAATCCATATCACATTTCCTAAATATCCATCTGGATATCCATATCCAGAACTCTAAGGTTCTGTCCTAGGCTGTCTTTCTCTGTCTCTCTCTCATGTTTGTGTGGATAGAGTTGTAATAGTAATGGAATTTGAAGATCCCCTTGTATTGGCAAGCAACAAGTACTTAGCACTGAGTTTCAAGTTAATTATATCAAGCCTCTGTTAAGAAACAGAAGGTATGAA
>CM053585.1:419466174-419507575 GCA_028646515.1 Pseudochirops corinnae | reverse complement strand
AGCCCTTCTATATGACCAAACTATTGTACAATGTGAAAGTATTTACAGATCCTATACATGATTGCACGCCACCATGGGGGGAGGGGGGAAGGGAGGGGAGAAAATCTGAAACCCAAGTGATTGTGGAACTGAATCTTGTAAATTAAAAGTAAATGAGTAAATAAAAAAATAAATTAAAAAAAAAAAAAAAGTTAAACCGTTAAAGAAAGTAGATTTCCAGGGGGGTGCTCAGGAATTTTTTTTTTAAAGGGGGTGGTAGGCCAAATAAGTTTGGGAATGTCTGGTGTAGATGAAGGGAATTGGAATCATAAGTGATCCCTAGGATAGTTAGGAAACTTACCAAGTAACAGCTGAAGTTCAATCCCTTCCTCTATAGGAGTGTGTGTGTGTGTGTGTGTGTGTGTGTGTGTGTGTGTGTGTGTGTGTGTGTGTGTGTGTGTGTGTGTGTGTGATATGCTAACTGCCTTTTGGGAAGTGTCTTCACTTCTAGCTTCTCCCTGTTTCCAAAAGATAGGAGAGAATTCCTACTGTCCAGAGGAGTCCCAAGTCTACAAGTCTTTGTAAAATGGACAATTTATAATTGCACTGGTATTAATACTGCCACTGTCCATTGAAACCATACAGATATGAAATAACAAATCTCTTTCCAAAGTCCTAGGTACAGAAGCACCTCCCCCACGATTAGTGCTATGTTAACAATCCTAAACCAAACGAGGGTGTGATCTTGTTTGAGGTAAACTCCCAAACCTGCATTTATGAGCCCCTTTCTTTGCCCTTGCTTTCCTGGGACACTGAATACCCTTTTGATCTGGCTCAGGTGACAATGCAATCAAGCATAGGGTTGGAGGAAGTAGGGCGGGGAGCAGGGAAGAACAAAGCCCCACTTGCTAAAAGAGCTAATTAAAGATTCTCATTCTCTTAGCTAGGATTGTCAGCCACTGGGAGAATGCCCCTGGAAGGACTGGCTTCTGGGCTTCCAGGACTTGGTAAGACATGTAGTGATTTCCATAACAGGATTAGTTTGGTCATAGCTTTGCTTAGAACACTTTCCCTTGGGCATTAAACAATATTGTATATGTAAATTGGGCCCATGCACCTGTTTATTAGTCCTAAAGAAAGTCAACAAAAAAACAAATGGCTACAGAATGTGAAGGGGATAGGAATGAGTAGCTCAGCTTAACCCCATTCTTGTATATTTTATCATCTCCCATTCAGTTTGGGAGAAAGATGTATTCATTACATTCTTAATGTCAGCTCTTCTTACTAGTTCTCCAATACACCTTTATAGGTGAATCTCCCTATTAATGATAATGATAGCAAGGTTTTATATAGTAGCTTTAAGATTTGCAAAGTGATTTATATGTTATCTCATCTGATCCTTGCAACAGGCCTGTGATATTATCCCCATTTTGCAGATAAGTAAACTGAGACTGAAAAGGGTTCAGTGACTTGCAGAGGGTCACACATCCAACAAGTATTTGAGGCAATATTTGAACTAATATCTTCCTGACTCCAAATCTAGCATTCTACCCCCTGTACCACCTAAGTGACTATTTCTTTCTTTAAAAATGTTTTTTTTTAATTTTATTTTCGGTCCCAAATTCTCTCCCTCCTCTTACCAGCTCGTGTACTCATTAAGAAGGCAAGAACTACAGTACCCGTTATACATATAATGACTATTACTTTCTATGTCCCATTTTATAACACTATTTTTCTTTTCTTGTTATTAATTTTCCCTGGTATATGTTATGATGATTATGTAGCACATTGTAAACAAATGAAATGTGGAACTAGAAACTTAAAAAGAGAAGAAAAGATATGGAAGTTTTGGAGAGACAGTAAGAGTTTAATGGATACCAAGGATGGAGAGTCTGCTGACTGGAATAATCACATGATTCCACAGCTGTAAACTAAGTGAACACTAATACGAGTATTTGTCTGGCAACAACCAGCTGTATAGTATTTGGACATATAACAGAAAATTTCTTGCAATAGTTATAACTGGGAGCTTACTGCATAGGACGGAATGTTCTGGGATCATGCATGTCTTTGTCTATTCAGCTATGATGATCTTTGATTCTGGATTAGACACTTCTGTTTTTAAAGGTTCTCATGCTAACAAATTAACAATCCATTATGTAAGGGGAGAAGGTGAACAGGGGACTTATGAGTCTGCTCTGAGTGACAATCTGAATATTAAATTTGTGTAGGGTGGATCAAGAAGATCAGTGAGAAAGGGTGGGTAAATGATGGCATAATTACAGGATTTCCCCAACTTATTCCCCTCTGTTTAATTTTCCTTGAATAGGGTAGCCCTATCTTGTTTGATTACAGACCTGGCTATTATATTGTTAGAATGATGCTAACTTTTTATTCATGAACAAACTATTCTAAACCCTATCCATTACCCCAAATCAGATGAGACCAAAAGACAATAGCCCTCAAATACCTGTTAAATGTAATTCTCAGATCCAGACAAGTGTCCCTCTGCCCTTCTCTTGGCAAATTTTTTGGGTCTTTAAATATACCCTACTGCATATAATAATAAGCTTTTGTGCAATTATTTAATTGGCAGTGCAGAGATGTTTACAGAGCAAGACTGAGCCAAAAAGAGTTAGAAAAGATGTCTAAGAAATGCCTGTCTTTGTTCCCCCAACACAGTCTCATCAAAACTGGCCCTTACCCAAATATATGTACAAATATCAAATTACCTTTGGATGCTCAAGGGTGCTATAATACAGGGAATACAGCAGTTGAACCTGAAATCTATGAAATTTAACATACCCTGAGATCAATGAATTTTGCTCTTTTGACTGCCATATCACACTGACTCACATTGAACTTGCAATCCAATTATTAGTGGATTTCAGAACAACTGATCCCTAGCCCTGCCTCCCATATGATGAATGGGAGTTCCCATATGGGAATGCAAGTGAACAATTTTGCATTTACCTTACTGAATTTCTTTGTATTCCACTCAACCTTACATTTTGGGCCCTTGAAATCTCCCTAGTTGATGACTGTTACGCAATCAGTAGTCCAGTCAAGAAGCATTGATTAAGTGCCTACTATGTGCCAGCCACTAAACTGAAGATACAAAAAGAGGCGAAGGACAGTGTCTGCCCTCAGGGAGCAGACAACAAACAACTACACATAGGCTAAGTAGGAAAAATTAAGAGAGACAGGGAAAGGCTACTCGTAGGTGGGATTTTTAGCTAAGATTTGAAGGAAGCCAAGGACACCAGGAGGCAGAAATGAGGAGAGGGAGCATACCAGGCATGGAGGACAGCAAGTGAAAATGCCCAGCGCTGAGAGACAATGTCCAAGGGCACAAGGCAGAGAGCATAGGGCATAAGAAGACTGGAAAGGTTGGAGGTGGGTAGGTCCATAGAAGTTTATTGAGTGAGGTGGTAATATGCAGTGTGTTAGCTATTATTCCCAGCTTTGTGTCATGGAAATTTGATAAGCGCTCTATGCACATATTTATCCAAGTCATTGACACAACTGTCAAATAGCGCAGGGTTAAGCACTGACCGCCTGGATATTCCTTCCAAGTTGATGCCAAACTCTTTGGGTTCAATCATTCAAAAAGTTCTGGATCTACCTAACTGGGTTATCATTCCTTTTCTTTTCCAGGACTCTATAAAATGTTCTGCTAAAATTTAAGCAACAGTATATCCATAGAATTCTTCTGGACTACTAGTTTAATAACCCTATAAAAAAAAGGATTATTTTTGGCATGACCTGTTCTTGGAGAAAGCAGCCTTTTGTGGTCATAGCTTCCTTTTTTTATGTTTACTAACCATTCTTTCAAAATTACATTTTAGAATTTTTCCAGTAATTGAAAGTAAGTTCATTGATCTATAGTTTACAGACCATTCTCATAGAACAGTAAATTTATAGAATTAACTTGAAATATATAATGATCACACTGGGGAATCTTTCATTTAAATCTTTTTCAGCAAAATGAGAATTTGCTCAAATAGCTAATTACTTGTACAAATGGCTTAACTTAAATATCTCCTAATATTAAATTACACATTTGAGTCATTTTTCAGTTATGACTGACTCTTTGTGACCCCATTTGGGGTTTTTTTGGCAGAGATGTTGGAGTAGTTTACATTGCTTTCTCCAGCTCATTTTGCAGATGAGGAAACTGAGGCAAACAGGGTTAAGTGACTTGCCCAGGGTCACACAACTAGTAAGTATGTGAGGCCAGATTTGAACTCAGAAGTTCTCCTGACTACAGGTCTGCTACTCTATCTACGGCAATACCTAGCTAGGTATATTTGAATATATGTATGGTACAGTGGAAGTCAGTTTGGTGGTGTAGTGGATACAGGGCTGGACCTGGAGTCAGGAAGATCTGAATTCGAATTTAACCTCAGATGCTAGTTGCGTGACCCTGCACAAGTCACTTAACCCTGTTTGCCTCAGTTTGCTCATCTGTAAAACAAGCTGGAGAAGGAAATGGCAACCTATTTCAGTATCTTTGCCAAGAAAAACTCAAATGAGTCAGACATGAGAAATGATTGAAAACATGACTGAAAAACCCCAGTACTGATTCATTTCTGAAGTCAGAAGGGCATGATGAACCTTACTGGACCTTAAATATCAAGGACAGTTTCATTGCTTTGCCAAGAAAAACCCAAATGGGGTCACAGAGTAAGATACAACTAAAAAATGACTGAAATTATACAAACCACTAGGTCAGGAGTAGGGAACCTGCAGCCTCGAGGCAGCATGTAGCCTTCCAAGCCCTCGAGTGTGGCCCTTGGACTGAATCCAAACTGGATTTGGAAGTTTGAATTCAGTCAAAGGGCTGCACTCGAGCATCCAGAGGGCCACATGCAGCCTCCAGGTCACAGGTTCCCCACTCCTGCACTAGGCATTTAACAAATACCTGTTGGTTGATTGATAGATACCACTCAATTCTACTTAGAGACAATGTAAAGCAGTAGAAATACCTTTCCTGTTCTGTGATTCGGGAGGAAGAATATAATTTTCGAGGTGCTCAGCTCTCAGAAAGGGAGGCACCCTTAAAACATGAACGCATGTTGTCCACACGAGAGGTAAGTAGTATTATAGCTAGAAATAAAATATGTACACTGCTGTGATGAGTCCTAATAGTGTCAGGGATATGACAGAAATAGAGAAGGAAACAGAGAAAAAGATAGAGATTCAGAAATAGAGAATGAGATAGAGACAAAGAGAGAAAGCAAGAATGGATCTGGGGTGCAAATGTTCAGTTTTTTCAACCTGTCAGTTCCCAGTTTAACAATCCCTAATGATGTATCCAAAGGAACATCACTAAGAAATACAGCATATGTCTAAATGATATTGAAACCCAATTTCTTTCACATTATAATTTGCATCAAACCCCTCAAGATAGTTCACGTGTGATTCCTTGATTACCTATGTATAAGATTATTCTGATTAGTGAATTTAGGCCTTTTTCAGTACAAACAAATCTTAGGAGTAAATGAAATAATCTTTTCCCCCATTTTTTTCTTTTCCCAATTTCATTTTCTATTTGGGTAAACTAAGAGGGAAAAGTAGATGGAACAAAACCAAATTAATTCTTTTCAAATTAGATTCTAATCTCAATAAAATAATCTGAAAACTCCTTACTAAAAAATCCCATTTATTTTTTCCTGATTTCAGTTATTAAGGTATTATTTCCCCTCTCACTGACATGTACCAACAAATACATGTTTAGTTGTCACATTCACACAAAGGAAGAAAAAAACTTTACAATGGTCATGAACCAATTATTTTCTTGGATTCATGCAGCTTTTAAAACTTTCCTCTGCTCCTTTCCCCATTCTTTTCCAGTAATAATAATAAAAACAACTGGCCCAAGGGAGAGGGAAAGGATAGCTTGCTACCCCTGAAGAGTTCTTGAATGTAAGCTTCTTGAAATTGGGAACTATCTCTGTCTTGGATTTGTATCCCTAGTACAGTGCCTTGATGACAAATACTTGTTTGATTGATTGATTCTGCATTCCCTACTGCCCTTTCAACTTCTTATCACTAAGCTTAGGGTTGTTTATACTACATATTGCCAAAAACAGTTAGCAACTCTTTTTTAAAAAATAGATTTTATTTAGAAGCTTGAGAATTTTTCCCTGGCGCGTAAGCTTTTTTAGAAGCCACTTGGATTTTTTCTTTTATTTTCAGGATTTGCCTGAGCTTCTGTTTTCTCAGGAGAAGGGACATGACTAAAGTCCTATATCATGTTGAGAGATAAGATGGACCAGCACTAAACTAATTGCTCATAGAGAATGGATCACATTTAGGCACTTTCTTGTCCCCCTGCCTTACTGTGTCTGGCTTGGGGGGAGAAGGGTAGTGTTCTGGCAATAAGCATCTTCTGCAGCCAGTCTAGTGCCTCCCTGTCCTAGATTCCCCAGAGAGGCCCTTCCTATCTTCACTTTGTAGTTAGTATTTACACTATAATACAGAGTTATTACTGTAGTAGGATAAGCTTACTTGTGAACACACATGACTATAGTATGTATAACACAGATGAGGATTCTAGGGGGTTTAGCTCCTCACGTGTGATGTTTAGTATACAAGTGTAGCAATGAATGGGGGAGGAAGGGCCCATGCCATGGGCCTCTCTCTACCCTCCCTTTGACTTGGACTTCTGACTTGCTAGCATAATGGCTGGTACATGTACAGAGTACTTCTGACAGCCTTCTCACAAGAAAAAGGCTCTCAGTCCTGCTTCCAGAAAAGATGAGATGACACACAATGGAGATGCCTTGGAGAGATTTGATCTTGCTTTGACATTTTGTCATTTGTTCCATCCTGCTAATCATATGGTTTAAAGAAACCTTTTCAGTTGGTTAAGTCGGCAGAACTGAGGTTACCTTCAAAAGGCACTGTAGGTCAGAGTTTCAGTCTTTTTCTCTTTAGCTGCTGTCTCCTGGTGACTTCACTGATGGTGTCCACTAAAAAATTATGCTCTAATCTGAGGGTGCCACATACTCCCATGAAACAGGCTTCAGTGCTTTGACTCTGAATTTGTTTGTTTTCATTTAGGTAAAGGGATTCGTAGCTTCTAATCTTGCAACTTTCAAAAGATCAGGAAAGCAAGTCTTCTGGTATTCTGGAATTCAGGTACTGATGCTGAGGATATAAACAAGAACATCACAGGTTGGAAAGGTATGGATGGGTTGGCATTTGCCTTGCTAGATGAGGTCATAAATAATCAAAGTACTTAAGTATGTACTACTTCCTTTCTTTTAATTTAGGAAACTAGTAGGGACAGGTTGAATTTGAGCTAGATTTAGTGATTATTTTTCTTCATTTCAGTTGACTTCCCTCCTAATTTCCTTTATAATAAAATGAAATGAGATCATGTACTTAAAAGTGATTTGACGAATATAAGTGCTAGTATCAATGTAAAATCTTGGGAATATGATGATGATGGTCAGTATACTAAAATTATGATGTTGTTGTTCAGTCATTTTCAGTTGTGTCCAATTCTCCGTGATTCCATTTGGGATTTTCTAGGCAGAGATACTAGAGTGGTTTGCCGTTTCTTTCTCCAGCTCTTTTTACAGATGAGGAAACTGAGGCAAACAGGGTTAAGTGACTTGCCCAAGTCATACAGCATAAGTGTCTGAGGCCAGATTTGAACTCAGGAAGATGAGTTTTCCTGACTCCGGGCCTAGCACTCAATCCATTGTGCTACTTAGGTGCCCTGTTATTGTAGATGTTGGTCAACCTATATATATTGCTTTCATGAAGCCAATTTCCATCAATCATCCCTCATGATAACTCTGAACATTTTGACATTTTTTTCTCGTCATTATGGCCTTAGCTACCTGTGAGGCTTGAAGTGCCTTAGATTCTGAAGACCTTATGTTTCTCAGTAGCATGAATTAAAGACTGGAAACAAAGGAGGCCAGAGGTTCTGTCTAGATTAATGTTCTATGCTGCCTTGTACATCTCTGGTGTTCAAAAAATGCTTGCAAGGAAAACCAGATTTGAAACAGAAGAGCTAAAGTAAGGTCCCCTAAGTAATACAATGAACTCTTGTTACCAAGCAAAATGATCATCAGAACTAATAATTTCTGCTTCTGATCTGTTACTTAACTTATAAAGTTCTTATCGCCTAATCAGTGGCATATGTAACAGGAATTGCACCTGATGGAAATGCGGCTATGGGGCCAGCCCATATGCTTACCTCCTCTGTCTACTCAAAGTGTCAGTATGACTTGACATTGAATAGATTAGTACTTGAGATGATGCAGCAAATAATGAGTAGTCCCTTGGCCCTTTCCCTCCCTCCCTCCAGAGTCTGGCATTGGTAGAAGAGTAGGGCTCTAGCAGTGAAAAACAAGAATCAATTTCCACATCCTCTCTTACTTCAGCTCTCTGGGACATGTGGCAAGTAACTCTCTTATGAAGGTTTTGGGGAGGGAAATCACATATCCCCTACTTTTACAGCATGACAACTGCTCCCACGTACCAGACAAAGCAGAGACAAAGATGAAACTCTGGCTGCCTCTTTTGCTTTGTTTTTCTTTCCAGGTGACCGAACAATGATCCTGAGATGGAGCCTTTGGGGCGGCTACTATGATACCTCAAGAGTTTCTGGATTCCTTTGTAGGAATTAGTTGAACTTCAGGAGTTATCCTCTCTAGACAGCACTTCTAAGAGAAGAAAATGATTGACAATGGGAAGGTGAGCCCACTCCCTGGTCTGACTTGCTAGAAGATACTGATCTAAAGGAGAATGTTTGGAGCAAGGTGAATTTTAATTCTTTAACTCTATTCTATTTTACTTTCAGTTCTGAATTCTCTCCTTCCTTCTACTCTCTCCCTCACCAATTGAGAAAGCAAGAAATATAACACCCATTATACCTGTGAAGTCATGCAAAACATACTTCCATATCAGCTATGTCCTGTGGGAGGAAAAACAAGAAAAAGAAAGAGAAAAAGTACACTTCAAGTTTATTAGTTCTCTATATGGAACTGGATAGCATTTTTCCTCAAGAGTTCTTTGAAATTGTGGTAGATCATCATATTGATCAGAATTTCTAAGTCTTTCACAGTTGATTATCTTTACAATATTGCTATTACTATGTAAATTTTTCTCCTGGTTCTGTTTATTTCACTTTGTATCAGTTCATATAAGTCTTCCCAGGTTTTTCTGAAACTGACCTCTTCATCATTTCCTATAGCACAATAGTATTCTATCACATTCATATACCCTACCTTGTTTAAGCCATTTTCCAATTGATAGGCATTCCCTCAGTTTCCAATTCTTTGGCACCACAAAGAGTTGCTATAAATACTTCAGTACATATGGATCTTTTTCCTTTTTCACTGATCTCCTTGGAGTATAGACTTATTAGTGGAATTTCTAGGTAAACGTATAGGCACACAAGATGAAATTTTAAGTCTATCAGTTCTTCAAATTGTTGCACATTCTGATGTTTAAGTCTTTCCCTTACTGGGAAAGTGTAACAGTAGTTATAAGTCATATAACTGTTTCATGTTTTGAGTTTTTGTCAATGCCAGTTGTGAGTCTTTTGTGACTTTTACCATTTCTTTTGTATGGAAGAAATACATAGCTGTCCTATGTCTGATTTATATTATATACTGAGTAGCTTTTTTTGGGAGGGAGACCCCAGATATGAGCCAAATTCTAAGATTTAAGTAATATTCCTTGAAGCTCTAAATGGGGGAGGGGGAGGAAATACAAGGAAAAAGAGTCTGATCCTTCTTTTAAGTGGTCAGACTTCCTTAGGACTGAATCCAATCAATACATGCCTCACTCTAGAGCTGAGAGCAATCCCTTAGTAGAGTGGGAACAGGCACAGTCTCTGAGCTCCTTGGGTTGCTTAATGTTTTTTACTGATAAATATTTAAAACAAAAAGATTTGATTATGCAGTCTACTGTGTTCTTAGAAATGAGAGGGAAGCATGGCCAAGAACTAGAGTGATAATAACAAAGAGAAAGAAAGTAAACCTATGTGGTTAATTGCTAAGTAGAATTCTTAAATTGGTTTCTAATTAATTTTACATCTCATATAATAACTTGTATTCATATTACTTATTAACATTACTACTTTAGTTGAGTCATCTTTAAAATGAGGGTAATAATGTGTGCAGTAGCTCATAAGGAAATTGGGATGCTTAATGTTTGTAAATTGCTCTGGGATCCTCTGATAAAAGCGCTATATTACTGTTAAGGATTATAGGATTATAGTAACTATTCTTGTAGTAGTATAGTAACTATTCTACAAGGACCTTGTATTTAGAAGGATTCTGTAGGATCCCATTGACACTAACAATCTAGAATTATTACATCACTACTTTTTAAAAAAATTATTTATTTATTTTTAGTTTTCAACATTCATTTCCATAAGTTTAAAATTTTTTCTCCTTCCTCCTTCCCCAGAATGCCATGCAATCCAAAATAGGCTCTACACATGCATTCCCATTAAACATACTTTCACATTAGTCATGTTGTATAGAAGAACTAGAATGAATAGGAGGGACCACAAGAAAAAAAACAAAACGAAACAAAATAGTCTGCTTCACTCTGAATTCAAACTCCATAGTTCTTTCTCTGGATGTGGATGGCATTTTCCATCATGAGTCTTTTGGAATTGTTTTTAGTCCTTGCATTGCTAACAAGGGCTAAGTCTATCAAAGTCAGTCATTGCACTCTGTGGCTGCTGTTACTATGTACAGTGCTCTCCTGGTTCTGCTCCTCTCACTAAGCATCAGTTCATATAAGTCTTTCCAGATTTTTCTGAAGTCTGCCTGCTCATCATTTCATATAGCACAATAGTATTTCATGACATTCATATATCACAACTTGTTCAGCCATTCCCCAATTTGTGGGTATCCCCTTGATTTCCAATTCTTTGCTACCACAAAAAGAGTTGCTATAAATATTTTTGGATTGTGGGTCCTTTCCCCATTTTTATGATATCTTCAGGATACAGCTGTAGAAGTGGCATTGCTGGATCAAAGGGTATGCACATTTTTATAGCCCTTTGGGCATAGTTCCAAATTGCTCTCCAGAATAGTTGGATCAGCTCACAACTCCACCAACAATGAATTAGTGTTCCAACTTTCAAACATCTCCAACATTTATCATTTTCCTGTTTTGTCATGTTAACCAATCTGATAGGTACATCACTACTTTTTAAAAATCTTCCACTTCTTGGGAAAGTTCACTATTAATAATTATAGAATTTTGGACTAGTAGAAAACAACGTGGCCTCTTCAAACTGTGTGTATTTGTGTATGTATGTGTATTTCCATCATAAAGAATAAAAAGTGATTATGTAACAACAACAATAACAACAAAAAACCCCAAAACTAAATAGAATGGTGGTGATTACACAAAATTGAAGTATCCTGGGGTCGTGTTCTTTGCAGTCAGGAGTCATGCAGTTTGTTTTGTTGAAACAGTCCAAGCTTCTATTGCTTTGATAAGACAGATCTGAATTATGTGTAGTACAGTATAGATTGGATACATGTAGGTCAATATGTTTATCTATACTATTATTGAAAATAGTATACCTATTGTCAGAATGATGATTTTAGCCAAAAGCATGTTCTATGTTTGCAATAAAATGACCAGTCATTAAAAAAAACAAAAAACAAAATCATACATAATAAATGTGTGTGTACATACTCCACAGAGTGGAGGATGCTTCAGTGTGACATGACAGTGACAGTGACTTGAAGACTATGAAAGTGGAGAAGTGAGTTTGGAGAGGTTCTACCATGGGAGGAAATGATACTACTTCTATTCTCATTACTAAATAATAAACTAAAGGACAATGTTTGTTAGAGATGTCATAGTATGAAATTAAAAGCTTTTGAAACCTTGGAACCCAGAAGAAGAAATCAAAACCATGTTATATTTCATCTCCATTGCCCTTTCTGCTAATGGGATTGTTCTGTCCATGAACCTATAGCCCAATATATTCATTAATTTTTTAAAGTCGTTTTATCCACCCACACAATGGTCCACAGATTAAATATAAAGGAAAAATAATGAGGTAGTGACTTACCCAAGAATAGCTTTCATCTGAATGCCATCAAACAAGATGAAAAGGATGAGATGATGACAGACAATGGTGGCAGTAATGACAATAATGATAAATGTGTCTCATACTTTAAGGATTAAAAAGCATTTTGTGTCCATTGTCACACCTGAATTTTGAGAACTATACTTCGAACGAAGTCTTCTGTCCAAGGACCAGCCTGGCTAAGCACCAAGATATTCATTATACAGGCTGACTGACGGATGAGGAGTTCTTTTATGTATGAAGTAAAACGTCCCTAAGTCCTTTCTGGCTTTGCAGTAATGATGGCAGCATAGCAGAAAAGGAAGTAGGGGAAGATTAAGAATCATAGTTTTCAGATTATCTGTGTTCACTTACTTTATAAATACTCTAAATATGAGATATTTTCCCATTGACCAATAAGTTGATAGGCTGTTGGAAGGATTGAATCACATCAATATCCCTGTCTTTGTGTTAAATGAAAATGGGTAGGAAATTGCATCTAAATGGTAGGTCATTCCCTGCTCAGCTTATCTTCTGGATGTGCCTTGTCCTTGGCCAGCTCTTACCCACAAGGAGGACAAAAGCAAGGCTGGCCCCAGCTGTGGCTAGCCCCAAATATTGTCACATGCAGCACATAGATGAGGCCTTTGCATAGATGGCTTAACAGGATTGCTTAGCTCAAACACATAGATCTCTAAATTGCTAGCCCCTTGAAGCCTTTGACAAAACCAAAGAATATAACAAGCAAACAAGAATCGTGATAAATGTGATTTTAGCTGTGTGTTATGCATTTTTTGGGATCAGACTTGTGATTTCATGGGTATAAAGAAATTCTGGTGAGGAAACTCCCTCTATTCATGTAGGTCAGTACCTGCTCATCCTCATCTC
Source organism: Pseudochirops corinnae (assembly GCA_028646515.1). Classification (NCBI taxonomy): domain Eukaryota; kingdom Metazoa; phylum Chordata; class Mammalia; order Diprotodontia; family Pseudocheiridae; genus Pseudochirops; species Pseudochirops corinnae. The sequence goes on along the minus strand of CM053585.1, from coordinate 419,494,638 downwards.
AGCTCTACAGTTTCCTGGGGCGCTAGGGAATTAAGTGCCTTGTCAGGGTCACACAGTCAGTAGGTGAGTGAAAGCCTTGTGAAAAGGATAAAGAACCAGGCTCTTGGGCAGGAACCCTTGGGTTGAAGTCCTGCCTCTGACACATACTAGCTGGGTGACAATGTCTAATCTTGGCCACTTAGCAACTTTTTTTAAAATCTAGTACCATAGTATCATTTGAGATCCAGTAATGTCAAATCCCTTTAATTAATTATTTTTCTCATTATTTCCCTAAGTATTTTTGACATTTTTTTTCCTTCATATGAACTTTAAGAAAAAAAAATTTGGAGGCAATTGGGGTTAAGTAATTTGCCCAAGGTCACACAGTTGCTAAGTGTCTGAAGCTGGATTTGAACTCTGGTCCTCCTGACTCCAGGGCTGGTGCTCTATTCACTGTGCTGCCTAGCTGCCTCTACACATGACTTTTAAATTTTTATTTTTTTATTTTTATAAAATTTCATTTTTATTTATGAAATAAAACAAGCATTTTCATAACATAGTATAATTTTAAAAAGATGACTGCATATGAAACTGCAAATCTATTATGTACAACTTGCTATTCCTTTTAAAAATACAAGATTATCATGTAAATTTCTTTTTTTCTCTCCCCCAGATAAAAATGTGTCTATCTATCTATCTATCTATCTATCTATCTATCTATCTATCTATCTGTAAAATCATTCTACTGAATTTTTTAAAAAAATTTATTTTGTGGTTAATTCTGAAGGAGGAGTATTGGTTCATAGTCCCACAAATAATTTTTATCTTCTGGGAGGAGTCTAACAATCCTTACGGACAATTTGAGTGTTTTGTTTCTCTGTTTGTTCAGGCTTCCAGTGGGTCCTTTGTATCTTTTGCATTTTCTGTGGTGGGCAAAATAAAGGCTGTCTCATAATCTGATATTGATATTGTAAATATGAAGGATTTGGAAATCCTGTGACCAGCTTTTGGAGAAACCTAGACATGAGCCATACTTAAACCTGGTTTTTGAGATTTTCCTGGAGTTTTAATCCACAGTGGTAGCAAAAAGTCCAAAAGAAACTTACTCTGTTCAGGGTCACCCCCCCAGGATGGGACCCAAGTTTATTTGAGTCCAGAGTCCTTAGGGACTGAGGAGTGGTTAAGGTCCTAAGTGAAATGCAAAAATTGTTTTGTAGATGTATTTGTGAGTCTTGTATGTGCTTTTGTAGATTAACTCCTAGACACTAAAAACATTTGGTTGCTATCTTAAATGCTGTTTATTTGTCCCAAACCATCTTGGTACAAAACCATCTTTGATATAGCTATATCACTACTAGGCTTTTATCCCTAAAGAAATCAAAGAAAGATGAAAAGGATCTATGGAAACAAAAATATTTATAGTAGTTCTTTTCATGGAAGCCCCCAAATGGAAACTAAACAGATATCCTCCTATTGGGAAATAGCCAAAACAGACTATGGTATATGAGTTGAATGGCACAATTAGGCCATAAAAAAAAAATGAAACGCACAATTTCAGTGAAAATTGGGTAGACCTTTATAAACTTATGTAGAGTAAAGTGAGCAGAGTTAGAACAATTTAAACAATGGTAACAATATTGTGGAGAAAAACAGCTTTGAAAGACTTTAGAACCCTCGATCAATGCAGTGACGAACTCCAGATCCAAATGAACGAAGATGAAACATGTCACTCATGTCACTGATTGAGAGGCGATGAACTGAAATGCAGAAAGAAATGCACATTTTCAGACATGGCTAATGTAGGAATTTGTTTTATGGTACAAAGTATGAAAGGATTTGTTGTGCAGGTTTGTTTTTTCTTTTAATTTGCTCAGTTGAGGGACAGTAGGAGGTATAGATGAGTTAAAAATAGTTTTTGCTTGAAAAATAAAAATGATAAACTGTAAGAAATAAGTGCTATCTCTCTATCTCACCCTCCTGGATTTTAGTAGCAATACACAGAAACGCCGATGATTTTGTGGATGTTGCTGAAACAATTGTCTCTATTAATTTTTTTTATTTCTAGTTTTCAAGGGAACCATATCTCCGCTTTGCCAATGTTTAAGCATTGGATTTCTTTTTCTTGTATTATTTCTAGTACTATGTCAAATAACAATGACACTGGACACACTTGTTTCTCTCCTGATCTCACTGGGAAAGCTTCCAGTATTTCTCCATTACACATAATGTTAGCTCTGATTTTATAAAATGTTTTTGATCACATTAAAGAAATGTGTTCTCATTCCTATGCTTTTTAGCATTGTTAAGATCAATGAATACTGAATTTTATTGAAGGCCTTTTCTGCATCTATTGATAAAATTTTATCACAGCTCCTCCATGGTGTCAGGTCCAGAGTCAGGAAGACCTGAACTCAAATCTGGCCTGACACACTAATTTCACTTTCAGCAATTCACTTAACCTCTATCTGACTTAGTTTCCCCATCTGTAAAATGGGGGATGATATTAGCACCTCCCTCCCAGGGCTGTTGTGAGGATCAAATGATAAGTATAAAGTACTTAGTACAGCACTTGGAACACAGTAGGTGCTTAATAAATGTTTGTTCTCTTCTTCAAATTTTTTTGAAGTTTGAACTTTTTTTTGATCTTTGAAATTTTTATGATATATCCTGTGAATTTTTCCTAATGTAGAGCTATTATCCGACATGGTCCTAATGAATAACTTTAAAATCTATATTACTGTGATCTCTTTGCAAGTATTTTATTTAAAATGTTTGTATTAATTTTCATTAATGATATTGGTCCACATAGTCCTCATTCTCTGCTTTATCTCTCTAAGCTCTGGGAGTCAAAACCATGTTTATTTCACAGAAAGAGTTTAGCAGAATGAATATTTTCTCTGTTTCTGAAAGAGTTACGTGGAATCATTTAGTTTTTGACATATATGATAAAATTTCCTTGAAAATCCTTCAGGATCTGGAGTTTATTCTTCTGGTAATTCATCTATAACTGGATCAGTTTCTCTTTCTGTGATATTTATGTTATTTACGGCCTGATTTGGGAAATGTAGTATTTCATATTTTTATGGGCATCTATACTTTTGTGTAGGTTACCCATTTTGTCATCATAATAATCCAGGATGGTAGTAGTTTCTTAGATTTTTATTTATTCCTTCTTTATTTGTTGTGAGTTCCCTCTTTTCATTTTTGGTTTTTGCTTTCACTTTTCCTTTTATAAAATCAGCTAATGGTGATCTTTTAAAAACCAACTCTTTATGAGTTCAATTGTTTTATTTTGCCTTTAATTTTATAAATCTCCTTGTAGTAGGAGCAATATTTCCTAAGACCCTGCCATGAGGGCTAAGCTAGCTTTTCCTAAGAGCCTATACCATATAGTCTAGCTAGTTTTTCCTTAAAAGGTACTGAACCCACACTCAACATTTAATTGGTCCAGAGGATTAAAATTTATGACATAGCCTTCTGGTGGCCTAAATCCAAAACATGCTTACAAGGAATCAGAAGTTCCTCCCTCAGGGTTCTACCCAGTGGACCAGCATGGCCAACACAGAGGCAGGAAATTCGCACCCAAATGAATCCAAGTTCTATCCTTGCTGAATATTCTTTTCATGCTGCGGCTAAGTCAACTTCCTTTTCTTAACTGTTAGATGACTTTCAGTGGCTCATTTTACTCTTAAGCCTGAACCACCAGACCAGTCTGAGTAGTAAGGCATCACCTATGCTATTTGGTAGTAGTTGGACTGGAATTGGATTGGAATGACTTTGTTACAGTGAGAGCAGAGGGGGTGCAGAGGAAAGTGAGCCCCAGAAGGCCTATGACTGCTGGTGGTGCTTCTGGGGATGCTGTATGCATGCACATTGTGAATTATTCTCCCACTGACCTGAGGGAATTAAGAGAGTAAATTAGAGAGAGATATGAATGTGTTCTGCCTCTTTGGGAACTGTGCCATGAAAGTAAGAAATGATATAAATTACTGAAAGACAGCTAGGTGTTGCAGTGGATAAAGTGCCAGATGTAGAGTCAGGAAGACTCATATTCCTGAGTTCAAATCCTGCCTCAGACACTTATTAGATGAGTGACTCTGAAAAAATCACTTAACCCTGTTTGCCTCTGTTTCCCTATCTGTACAATGAGCTAGAAAAGGAAATGGAAAGCTACTCCCATCTTTATGCCCCCCAAAACCCCAAATGGTGTCACATAAGAGTTGAACATGACTGAACAACAAGTTGAATTTGCATAATTTTTGCTTTTGGTGATGATAGTGATCTGCAGATCAGCCATCTGTGCTGGGCCTGAGTCCTTCCTAAAGACTGTAATTTGGAGATTATCTAAGAACTGTAATACATGAAATGCTTGGGGCTTTTTATGACATTTAGGAGGCCTTTGGGAACTGTGCCACATGGACTTTGTTGAAACTCTTTGATGAAAAGCACTAGGGGACATGCTTGAAAATATAATGCTTGATCCTCATTAGGACCCCAGAGACACTCCTGGAATTGGGAACGTGTCCAAATGTGCCAAATCCACCTTAGAGGACAGGAGGGTATCTGTAATAGTTAACAAGTAGCTCTTGCTACTTAGAACTCTATCTCACTTTTTCCTTGTGATTTCCTGTGAAGGTCCCCTAAGGAATGGGTCTAAGCATAGGCCCCAGGATACAGGAGCAATGCTCAAGCCCTGGTATTGGGGGGAGCAGTGCTCTGGTTCCAGAATAGAGGGGCAGCACTAGGCATCAGCACAGTAGAGCTGTGACAGTACCCAGGCATCAGATACCCACTGGCTTGAGGGGAAAGCACTCAGGCTCTGACAAAGGGGAGTATTACTAGGTCCCAGAACAGAGAGATGGCATTAGTGCCTGTATGCCCAGGCATTGGTAGTCAGTAGCTATGCCCATAGTAGCATTCAGTCCCAGTGGGGGGGGGGGGTGGCACAGTGCTCATGCCCCAGAACAGTAACATACCTCTGGACCCATGGGTGAGGAGGTGGGGATTTTTCAGACTCTGGCACAGTATGGGCATCAGCAGCAGTGATGAGAATTGGCGTGGTCCTTAGTGGCAGCAAGCAACAGTGTTGCCTCAAAGGCAATAGGCAGTGATAAACTCCAGTGGCAGTGGAGCAAGCAGGGACATTAATTCAGCAGAATGAGCACTGACACGAGCAGTGGTAAAAACAGGCCCAGGATAAGCCTTTGCTTACTATATATAATCTAGAAGTAACAGGACCTCTCCACATGGCTACCAGTGCAGTCACCAGACCATACCTTCCCAAGAGAGCTTTATCAATCCCAAGATGGAATTGGGAAGTGGCTTGTTTTCTTATACCTATCCCTTATCATTTACTCTAATCTGGAGCCCACTTTTTCCAAGGATATTGTGTGCATTTGTGGGAGAAACTTCCCCAGGTTTATGGGGAAAATGTTTTATACCTACTGTTCTCATTTTGCCATTTTAGTGCCTTCACTAAATGCTAACTGTATCTACTGGCTGATTGTTATTTAGAAGCCCATTAGTAGGGGCTTACAAGCCATGATGCTGGAAATGGAAGTCCTGTAAGGACTCCTTTCACAGGTAGAAATAAATTAGAATAGCATTTAGTTAACAAAAAAATGATGTTAAAATAAGAAGATACCAAGTAATATACTTCTTCCTCCTACCTTGTTCCAAGTGAGTTACTGCTCAATCCAGCCCATTTTTTCCCTTTCAGTAATAACCTCTTCAAGTATAGAAGTATCCCAGGGTTTAAATCTCCTTTCCACAGAATAATGTCCTGAGGTCTAAAGTTTTTGACTGAGGGTCACTCCCTCCCATTGAATTTGTTTTTGAAAATTAACTTCCATATTGTATGCCCCAAGGCACATTTTGTGGGGATTACCCCAAGGGAACAGAACTGCTAGTTATAACTCTTCCCATCTTTATTTATACTTCTTAGAGTTGTAATTTTATTCACATGGATGCTCCTCTATAAATAGAAATTCTGACCTCTCTATTGCTTAGTAGATGGGCCTTGAAAGTTACTGGAAATTCATCAACCTGAGGCCAACCAAATAATGAGACCACCCAAACTTAGATTTTTTTTCCTTAAAAAAAAAAAAAAAGAAATCATCAATCATCCATCAGTAATCACCGTCACCACCACCACCACAATCATCGTCATCATAATTAGAATTTATAGAATGTCTACTATGTACCAGGCACTCTGCTAAGTGCTTTATAAATGGTACCATGTCCAGATGAAGTATACCTGAGACTCATTGTAACTATAACGACTAACTTTGATAGACTGGGCTTCTCTCAGCAATGCAAGGTTAGAAGACAACTCCAAAAGACTCATGATAGAAAGAGATATTCACATCCAGAGAAAGAACTACAGAGTCTCCGACCTTGTGAGTTAGAAAGATCTGGAGGGGACATCAGCAAACTGGCATTCCAGAGTCTGGGCTTGCAGCATTGCAAGCATTGCAGCATTGAAGCATTGATGCCTCAAGGACCAAGAAATGACTTTACAGAATGACTTTCTGCACCCAGGTCAGAAGCTAAGATGAAGACTCATTCAACAGCTATACTTATCTGGACATGAACTTGATGGGAGCAATGCTATAAAGGAACTGAGTTAATTTTGAGTGTTCTCTTCAAGACACTAAGGTTATATTTACTTAGAGGAAGAGTCTTCCCTTGAGGTACTGGGGGAAAATGTTTATTCATTTGTTTTTATGGAATTCCTACAGTTTTAGGACCTAATTAATCCAGGTGTCAAATGACTCTATTATATATATTTATATATAATTCCTTGGCTTCACCTATAACTCCCGTACTTCTGTCTCCAGGTTACTTCAACAAGGCACAAGAGCAGCGTTACACTTTAGAAGCCCCTTTCTCTCCCTTCCATCACATCTCACTGATTTTGCCTCCAGTACTGGAATTCCTACAGCTTTAGCACCTAATTAATCCAGGTGTTAAATGACTGTCATGTACCTGTGGGAATAATTTTCAACTTTTGTTCTCTAAGTTTAGAAAGTGATAATTATTTCAAATGGTCTCATTAATAATCATCTGTCTAAGCACACATAATAAAGGCTCTTTGTTACCTACTGGTCAAGCACCCTCAAAAACCTGTTGGGAGAGTTTGTGTACAAAGGCCTCACTTTATAAACTGCAGGGTCCATCCAGTGTACTAGTCCTTTCCACCTCTTCTCATTTGTATGTACACTTGAAGGTTTGCTAATTTGCACACTGTTATTGGTTGCTGAGTGAGAGAAAGAGAGAAAGAGAGAGAGAGAGAGAGAGAGAGAGAGTGAGTGTGTGTGTAGGGGAGGGGAGAGTTTAGTAATGGGGTTTTGAAGAAGAGGGTGAGAGTATATCTTTGGACAAATGGTTTTACTAGGGGTATAGATCAGAAGAACTCAGATCAATTAATACATTCAAATCTACTTCGTGAATTTACAAGAGGTAAGTGGCAGAAACAATGAGGGCTCTATTTCTATATAAAGGGTTCAGGAAACTAGTTTGAGGTTTGAAAGAAACAATGGATTTGCCCCTACTTATGTCTTTTCTGTCACTGCCCGTTGATGTTGGCAAATAGGAGAAATTGAGATCTTAAAAGGAGAAAAACTAATTATGCCAGCACTTGGGTTGTGCTAGTCAAAAGGGAAGTTTATTATGGAGGAAGAACCCAACTCTCAAGTAAGACTCAAGACTTTGCCCTTCACCTTTATACTTGCATCTCCTGGAGAGTACAGAAAAGGAAAAGAGATTTCTTTTTCCTCCCAGTCTGCTAGGAGCAGTGGGGTCTCCAACAGAAGTGGACTGGAGTACTGTTGTGGAATCAAACTGGTGAGAAGAATTGAGAACCTAAGATCCTGCCAGGGAGATGGAAGATAGGCCCCAGAGTGCTTCCCATTACACTTTAACATCAAGAAGAGGGAAAAGGAACAAAAGTGAGAGAGGAGAAAAACCTATTGAAAAGAAGGTCTCTTTTCTATTTTTTTGTATGTTTCTTGAAGTAACCGGTCTTGTATTAACTAATCTTTATTCAGTGCTGAAGCTGAACTCTCTGAATGAGATTCTCTGGGGGAAATGACCCTTCATACATTGAGATACTCTGGACAAAGTGAAAATCCTGTTTGTTTGGATATTTTTTTTGGGGGGGGGAGGGAATACATTTTGATTCAGGCCTGATTCAGGCTCAGTACTAGAACTGAATGAGACACTGGTAGAAAATATAACATCTTACCAAAAAATTACTAAACAATAGCATGGAAAGGATATTCAGCAAAGATACAGCATTGAGACAGCTAAGTGGTTCAGTGGATAGAGCACCGGGCCTGGAGAAAGGAAGATCTGAGTTCAAATGTGACCTTAGACATACACTAGTGACTCTAGGCAAGTTACTTAACCTCCATTTCCTCATTTGTAAAGTGAGCTGGAGAAGAAAACAACAAACCACTCCAGTGTCTTTGCCAAGAAAACCCCAAATGAGTTGGACATGAAAAACGCCTGAACAACAGTACAGCTTTATTTCTGTGCAGTTCTCCTCACCAGATCAGAAGTGTGTGACGAACCTTAGCATCCTGGACCTTAAATATTAAGGATGGTTTCGTCGCTTTTTTTAAGGTAAAAATTTGCCTGCTCTTTTTGGAATAAATGTTCTTCGACCACATTGTATATTTTATAAGGACTTTAATACTTGGTCACGGATAGAATGGTCAGCAGTCCTTAGGAGTTATTCCTTTTTGGCTTGCCCAAAGGCTAGCTTTCTTTCCAAAACAAACTACTACTCTACAGTCTAGTCAACCTAACCTTGTTTGGTTTCTAACATGATATTCCACATTTCATCTCTGTGCAGGATGTTTCCCCATGCCTCCTCATTTCAGCCTTTATAGGATTTCCTACAAAGCTCAGATCAAGAGTTTCATTATACATAGGACTTTCCTGATCTCTTGAGCTGCTAGTGTGTCTTACTACCCCTCCCACACCTCTTGCCCCATTTATTACCTTGTATTTATTTTGTTTATATGTTTGACTTGACATATATTTTTATCTTCTTATGTTTGTTGTTTCCTCCTTTGGAATGGCAAACTCTTTAAGCTCAGAGACTGCTTCATTTTTGTCTTTGTATCAGCACCTGGCACTGTAAAATGAAGGTGCTTAATAAATGCTTTTTGATAGATTAAGTCCTCCTATGTAGGCAAGGAAAAGATTTTCATTTTATAGTCAAGGAAACTGAGACTTGTAGGGGTTAGACCTACTTTCCTGATCCTGTGAAGATCAAATGAGATAATATTTGTAGAAAGAGCCTCCAACACTGTGTGGCAAATAGTGGGTATTACATAAATGTTCATTCTCTTCTCTTACCTGGCACATCTGAGGTCACAGAACTAATAGATGGCAGAACAAAAACATGGTCTTCTACTTAAGAACTCTGAGAACTGCAATGATCAATAGCGATTCCAAAGGGCAGATGATAAAGAATGCTGCCCACTTCCTGCCAGGGTTGACAGACTAAATATCTAGAACCAGAAACCCAGTTTTGGACCTGGTCAAGATGGGAGTTTTGCTTGACTATGCTTGGGGTTTTTTTTTTTTTGCAATTCTAAAAAAAATTTTTTTTTTACTTTCAAATTCCCTGTATTCCTTCCCCTACCCATTGTGAATGCAAGAAAAAATACTTATTACATATGAAGTCATGCAAAATTTATTTCCACATGGTGGGGCGTGCAAGAAAAATATAGTGAAGGAAACTGCTTTAATCTGCACTCAGTTAATCAATTCTCTCTCTAGAGGTGGATGAGCATTTTTATCCTAAATTCTTTGGAATTGACCTGGATGATTGGATTGATCAGAGTAGCTAAGCTTATGACTATGCTTGTAGGAAAACTGCTTGTTTGGGGGTTTTTCCGGGGTGTGTGGGGGGAAAGGATAAAAAAAAAGTGCTTGATAACTGGGAGAAAAATGAAACGTAATTTAAAAACCCTACGTCTTCTGACTCTCAGGCTCCCCTAAACCTTCGTACCTCATCAATAAATGTTTCTTCAGAAATCAAATGAGGGATTTCAATCGTTACCTTCCAGAGATCCCTCTGGCTCGGAAATTCTACGTTACAAAAAAACAAAAACCAAAACAACCGCACCACCCCACCCCAGACGGACAAACAAACCAAAAAAACCCCACACACAAAAAAACAAAACAAAAAACGGTGTACCAGCACGTCCCGGTGCTGTCACGTCACCTCCAGTGTCTACCTCTCTTGAACTTTACACCCAAGAAAGTAGTTGGACTTGCTCTGAGAAAGAAAGAGAAGGCATCGGTAGGCTGGGCTGCAGGGTGAGCAAGTCCAGCGCGCCGCCCCAGGGCACCCTGCTCAGGTTTGGACTTAGCCAGGTGGCCACGGGTAAAAGGGGAGGCCCAAGAGCAAGGTGACTGACGGGTGGCTCTTGCTGGAGAGGGCCGCCACCCGGGAAGTGGATTCAGATGCTATCAGCCCCAGAGTGGAAGGGAAGGGGGAGAGAGACGTGGGGGCGAGGGGAGGAGATGGAGGGGTAGGTGGTGGGGGGGGTGACTTTAGGGGGGAGGGGGCTACTCCAGCTCGCGAGAGTTGGTTCCGAGGAGGCAGCTCTGAGATTCGGGCTCCTGCTCCCGAGTCCCCACCTCCCGGGGAGGCGGAGCGAGGGAGGGGGAGAGGGAGAGGGAGGAGGGGGGAGCCAGGGAGGAAGTGAGCCGACTGGCAGGCGAGCAGGCACACGCACACACACACACACACTCACACACAAGCACACCAGCACCCGCACACACACACGCACACACAGGCGGCTGCAGTCTGAGGGGAGGCAGGAGCCGGCAGCAGCCGAGCAGCCTCCGAGGGAGCAGCAGCAGAAGGAGGAGGAAGAAGAAGGAGGAAGGAGGAGAAGGAGTAGGAGGAGGAGGTGAGTCCTGCAGAGATGCCCACCTCGCCCAGTCCTCCAGCCCCTCTGTTCCCCACCCCCCCCCTCTCCCGGCACAGCTGCCCCTCTCGTGCACCCTTACTAGTCCCAACTCTGCTCAGAGCAAGAATCAGCAGCAGATTTTCTTTGTGTTTTTTTTTTTGGGGGGGGGGGAGCGCCCAGAGAGAGCCTAGCTCATCCCTACCAAGCTGTAGCTGCAGCTAGGGCCACGGTCTTTCCAGATCCCTGGGACTGATATTGTTCCTGCCTGTCTGGAGAGGTAACCTGAAGGGTAAGGGAGGTATCTTTGTCCTTCTCTAATGCTTCTCTTGCCTCCCTACCTCCCCCCTCCATCCCTATTCCCCGCAAGTCCCTAACATAAACAATTTTCTGTCCCCCACTAGAGTATCTCCTTCCTTCTAACCTCCCCGGTTCCCTGCCTCCCCCCCCCCAGCTGTTTGTTTGTTTATTTTAATGGAGAGGACGGATGCTAGGGATAGCTCCCAATTGTGGGGGCTGCTTGATATGATTTCTAAAAACTGATGCGTCAGATTGCTAAACATTTCACTGATAGAGACCCACGGTAAAAAATCCTCGGGCTCCCCAAAGCAGCAGATATGTCAAAGCCTGGCTTAAAAATTCACCCCTTGATCCTGGAACCCTTTATCTTTTCTTTTTTAACAGCACTTTCCAGCCCCTTTCTCCCCTTTTCTTACCCTTAGTAACGGGGAGATATGGAAGCATTTGGTTGGGTCAGGAGAGAGGAAAAGCTTGGACCTGAGTGTAGGGAGCATGTCATCTTTTAAAAGTTGCCAGATTGATATCTATGGGACAAACTGTATTCTAAAACCAGGTGCTCTTCAGGTTAGCCATGTTAAGCTCTGATTTATAATGTTGTTCTAAATTATGTGTTTTAGAGCATTTAAAACAAAATAAAAGATTTGGGTGGGGAGAGTGGATTTTACAAAAGCATGATACTGTTTACTTTATTACAAACACGCATAAAACAAATCTTTACCTGTTTCTTATAATTTATGATAAGTTGTTGACGGGAACAAATGATTTGAAACCGGCTTGGGTATATCACTTTTCCATGTCTGGTTCATGGTTTTTTTTTCTTTCTAAACTTGAAAGTGGGAGATGTATTGAGAGATTTCTAGTGCTATCTTTTTCTGTGCTCTAACATGTCAGGTCACTCTACTTGAAACTTGTCTTTTTGAAATTTCCTAGTTTTATTAGCCAGCTACAGTTTTTTGAACGTTCTTTGTTTAAAAACTGTACATGACACTGGAAACCCCTTTGTGTTTGGCTAGCCATTCTCTTCCAGTACCTCAGAATATCTACAACAATTAAGCCTATTATACCTCCTTAAAACCAGCTTTCCACCTTTCTTCTCAGTAGCTCAGTTACTGTAGGTGAAATAGCTTCTCATGTGAGTTCAGAGTATGTTTGCCTAAAACAAATCTGCCCTTGGGTTGGCATCTAATTGGATCTAAATGAATCTAATTCTATTTAAAAAGTGGATAAAATAACTTTACTATTATTCATTTAGCATAGCAATAACTGATAAAACTTTTAATTTAATTAAGCACATATTTCTGCTCTCCTGGTCATGGGTTAAGATGGCTGATGGTAGTTTTCAAATTGGTTAAGATGGGTCTAAGATTAAAAAAAAAAAAGGACATTTTTGTAGTCCTTTAAGGTTTGTCAAAGCACTTCACAAACATTATCTCATCTGATTCTCTCAACAATCCTCTGAAGTTAGTAGTAGAAGTATTAGTATCCTATTTTGCAGTTGAAGAATCTAAGGCTTAGAGATCGTAGTTGACTTTCCCGTGGTCAAAAAAAGTGTCTGAGGTAGATCTAGAACGCAGGTCTTCCTGACTCCAAGTTCAGCACTATATTCACTACATTAGATTGTCCCTCAAAAAAAACAAATGGATATAGTTTTATGCATTGATTTATTTGAATTTTTGAAAGCTGCCCTGTTATTGGAGAATGAAAACCATGGACTTCATAAAATTATACTAAACAAATGATAGTTAGGTCTTTTCTTGCACTTTGTACCTGATGGAAGAGCTAGTTTAGTCTTAACCTTAGCACTGACTTATTTGATTACTCTCCCCCCCCCCCCCCAGAATGTCTGTTTGTTTTTGTCTTTGGATCCCCCTGCCTAGCATGGTGTCTTGTACGTAGCAGGTACATAAAAAATGTTTGTTGAATTGATTTGACCCAGGCCTAATTACTAAAATGCCAAGCCTCAGTTTTCATATCTGTAAAATGAAGATGCACCTCCAACCTCACAGGAGCATTGCCAAGGTCAAATGAGATACTGTATAGCAAAGCGATAGACAAATATAAATGGAAGCTGTTAATTGCATAGGTAATTTTTGTTGTTAAAAACAAATAAAAACTCAGGTAACTGGGAGTATTTGTGCAAGCAAAGGGTTTCTGTCCTTGCCAGTTTTTATGCTGAAATGTTACTTTTGGGAAAGGAGGTAGGTTTCAAGTTCTTAGCACAAAAGAGAAATTGTGCTTTTCAGAAAACTATGTTTTTTAAAAACTGTTAAGTAGGTTCTGATATTTGTCTTAAAGTGTTTCAGCATAAAGAGTAATGCAAAACCAAACCCTAAAATTACTCCCTATTTTAGAAGAGTCTTTTGCTTACTGAGATGACAAGGTATAAATCAGGCAAACAGTATTGCAGTTGTGATTGTGATCGCATTAAAATGAGCCGGAAGGACCAGTTATGTTTTGGTTAGAGTTAACATCTTCAGAAACTGTTACTGTTCTGCTGTTTTAAATAGGCTGAATTTTGTGAATGGATAACAAAGCTAGCTTTTAAGGCCTTAGATACAATATAACGTTGCTGCAATGAGAGTGTTGCCACTACTTCAAGAATGTAATGCCAAATCCCTACTTTGTCTTATTTTCTCTTTTTTTCCTAAGTAAAAAATATTTGAACATGGGACTTATGATACTTGCTTTAATCTTTGTAGAACCTAAAATCAGTCTCCATAGGAAGAGAGTTTTTAATTGACCAGATGAAATTGTTTCAGGCTAGTCAGATGATAACAGATGAAATGGATGGTCAAATTCACAATGATTAATCTTAAGTCTGTAGTTTCAGGGAGTTAGTTTGTGCCATTGTACTGTTCTAACTAAATTTAGTAACAAAAGGATTAATTTTCCAGGAAGAAGCTTGAAGCAATGAAAGGCCAGATAAGTAAGGAATCTTTCAGGTACCTTTAGATGCTAATTCATTTTCGACATTGCTCTTTGTGGTACAGATAAATAGAATCATTCCTACTTGTGAGAACCCCTACTGACAGTTGCCAGTTTGGATTTAAAACAAGAAATTAGACTTGTTTGGGTATTAACTCTCCTACATCTAACGAAAGTCTTAATGCATTCATTATTTTGGCTTGCAATTTGTCAAACTATTGAATCTTCAGAATTTTTTAGTTGAACTCTGAAGTTAAAATAGTCTTAATAGGTGTATATCAGTGCTCCTAGTTCTTATTTAAACAAATAGCTAAATTTAAAAAAAAAAGAATTCAAATAGGGTTTTGAATAGTTTCAGAATTGAGCTAGTGTAAAGGGAAAGGAGTGGGTTTGTATTTCATATCTGGTAACTTTTCTAAATCCTTTCATACTAGAATAAAAAGCATTCTTTCATATTTTACTATTACTTCTAAAGCTTTTAGGATAGGAGATTTTTGTTGTTATGTGTAATGTTGGAACAATACATTTCACCATTGTGATTGGGAGTGGGTGAGTAGGGAACTAATTGTGATTTTTTTCTTCTGAACTAGGAATCAAGAAAACTTCTGTTCAGATCCCATTTTTGATGTGACTGCTAGTCAAGTAACTTAAGCTCTCTGAGACTAAGTTTACATGAAATGGGGATAATACCTTTAGTACCTATCTCACTGAGTTGCTGTGAGAAATGAGATAATGTTTGCAAGTCATTATGTAAATATCAGTTATTTTTACAACAGTAGTTAACTATGTTCTTTCAGTGATGAATTGAGGTAATCCAAAGTCATAGGTAGATGAATCTGTGCCTAGGAGCTTAGGGAGTCACAGATCTGCACTGAAAGGTCTTTTAAAAAGTGTCTCCTCCAGGAAACTTCCAAATGTTAATACTATTTATAAGTAAGTAGATTCTGGAAAACTTTGCCATTATCTATCATCCCTAGGAATGGGACAAGATATTCTGTCATCAATCAGATATTGTTTTCATCATTGTTTTTGGCTAATACAAAGAAATACAGTGATATCTTAATAAGTCTTTTGGAAACAGGCTCATAAAATCAGTTTGGGAGTGAAGGTTTTGAGGGAAGTCCTGGTCTTCTCTGCCTTGGATATATTATGGCATAGGTTGAGAAGAGAAAGAATAACTCTGTCTTAGATAGAGGCTTATACCCATTGATACAGTATCAAGTCTCTGCCCTAGTGCATGGATCAAGGATTTCAGTGACCTGATCACCAGGGAGTGGGGAAGACTTGTTTGGCTTTCTTACTACAGGGAAAGAGCTGAGTTGCTACCTTGCCTGGAGGGGAAATGTGGGAATGCTGCATGTGGGAAGAGAAGGGAAGAAATTCATGTACTTGGATATAGATCCCTTTACCTCTATCATCATTTCTACTACTAGCAATGAAATATCTCTCAAAGTGTGCTATTAGATTGAATCCCATTGTTAGTGGAAGTGTTAAGACACAGTGTGGGTCTTTAGAGAGTTTGTAGCCTACTTGGGAAATCATGGAGATGAAAAGGATTTCAACAGAGAGATTGTTAACCTCCTACTTCTTTCTGTAACATCTCAGTAGATGCAGGGGGTTTGTTTAGATGACCTCTGCGGGGTATCTTCTAATTTGGAGATAATTACTGCTAGGTGTCACAGTGGATAGAGCTCTAGACATGGAGTCAGAAAAGCTGGAGTTCAGATGGCACCTCTCAGATGCTTGCTATCTGTGTGATTTTGGGCGAGTAATGTAACCTTCATAAGCCTCAGTTTGCTCATTTCTGAAATGGAGATAACAATAGCATTTTCCTCTCAGGATTGTTGTGAGGATAAAATGAGGTAATATTTGTAAAGTACTTAGCACAATGACTTGTACATAGTGGGTGTTTAAGAGACACCCATTAAAAAAAAATCTTATATCTGGAAGCAACTTCAGGGTTTAGATCTGACCCTATTTGTGTAAAAAGTGTTTTGTGCGGCAGCTAGTGGCACAGTGAATAGAGCACTGGCCCTGGAGTCATGAGGACCTTAGTTCAAATCTGACCTCAGACACTTAATACTTATTAGCTGTGTGACCTTGAGCAAGTCACTTAACCCCAATTGTCCTGCCTTTCCCCCTCCAAAAATCGGGAAAAAAAAAAAAAGAAAAGTGTTTTGTAATTGTGTTCCTATAGTTCCTGGGTTTGTTTTGGCAGGTAGACTCCCAAATATTTTATAATGTCTACAGAAACTTTAAGTAGAATTTCTCTTTCTATTTCTTGCTGTTGGGCTTTGTTAGAAATATTTAGGAATGCTGAGGATTTGTTTGGGTTTATTTTATATCCTGCAAATTTGCTAAATTTATTTATTATTTCAAGTAGTTTTTTACTTGATTCTCTAGGATTCTCATCCTATCATATGCAAAAGAATAATAACTTAGTCTCTTCTTTGCCTAATCTGATTCCTTTGATTTCTTTTTTCTTCTCTTATTGCTACAGCTAACATTTCTAGTACCAAATTGAATAATAGGGGTGATGGTGGACATCCTTGTTTCACCTCCCTCTTATTGAGAATGCTTCTAGCTTATCCCTTTTACATATAATACTTGCTGATTGGAGATAGATGCTACTTATTATTTTAAGTAAGACTCCATTTATTCCTGTGCTTTCTAGCAACTTCAGGTTGATCTAACCTAGGTGCTTTTAACCTGAACTTTGGCAGTCTGGTCCATGACAAAAATGTTAGGAACCCTTGGCCTAGATTTTGAAGCAACTTCATCTTATTTTATAGATGAAACTGAGGCCATAAAAGTTGTGGCTTGTCCGCTTGTCACACAGCTCATTTGTGTCAGGTTCTTGCTTCCCAAACCAGGACTCTTTCCACTCTTCTTTCATTAATATAATTATCCTGCAGCCTCAAATATGTCATGATTGGCATGCTACTATATTCTTTCCCTCCTTTTCTCCAATCTTCTCCCTCCCCATGTAGAGATAGCCCATTTTAAACTTTTAAAATAGCTTCATGTCTCTCTGTTTAATTATAAGCTTCTGGAAAGGTGAGGGGTCTTATTTATCTCCTATTTTCCTTGCTTCCTAGAATGGTGCTTTGCACGCAATAGAACCCCAGTAAATGTCTGTAAAATGAAATCAACTCTCTATCCTAAATTAATCTTCACAACTACCCTGTGGGGCAGGTGGCAGTACGCATTTTACAGATGAAATGGAGATATAGACTTGCTCATGATCATATAAAGTAGTTCCAAGTCTGCGACTTAAAAATTCCACTTTAATGACTTCTATTCACGTATATTTTCCATCAGAGAGGAATATGATACATTAGAAAGAGCACTGGATTGGGAGTCAAAGGACCTGGGTTCAAATCCTACCTTGGTTACTTATTACCAATGTAACCTTAGGTAAGTCGTTTCATTTCTCTGAACTTTGGTTTCCTTAATTGTAAAGTGAGGGGGATTGAATAAGACAGACTTTAAAGTCCAAACTTTAAGGCTATGATGATCCATTTCTCTTCTTCAACATGTATTTTGAACTCTTTTCTTTACTGCTTGGTTAGAATTCTTGTGATCCATTCAGGTAGCTTCTTGTGACCATTAGCAAGCATTTGGGAGATAATTAGACAGTCAAGAAGCCTTTCCCAATCCTAATGCTAGTACTTTCCTGTGAAGATTAGCTCATATTTATCCTGTATATAACTTGTATGTGCATAGTGGTTTGCCTATTGTCTTCTCTATTAGACTGTGATCTCATTTTTTCCTGTCTTTGTATTCCCAGCACTTAGAATAGTGCCTGACACCCAATAGGTGTTTAATAAATGTTTGTTGACTTGAACAAGCATTTATTATGTTTCTTATGCTGAAGGTCTAGATACAGCTCTTTATTTCTCATCTTTCTTAATTAAATTCAGTAAGCATTTATTTTTTATTTATTTTTAGTTTCAACATTCACTTTTATAAGATTTTGAGTTCCAAATTTTCCCCCCTCCCCAAGACAGCATGCAATCTGATATATACTATACATATATGATCATATTAAACATTTCTGCATTAGTCATATTGTGAAAGAAAAATCAGAACAAAAGAAAAAAACATGAGACAAAAAAAAAACAAAAAAAATTAAAAAAGTGAAAATAGCTTCAATCTTCATTCAGACCCTGTATTTCTTTCTCTGAATGTGCATAAGCATTTTCCTTCATGAGTCTTGGAATTGTCTTAGATCATTTGCATTTGCATTGCTCCAAAGACCTAAGTCTTTTGGAATTGGCTTAGATCATTGCATTGCTCAGAGGAGCTGTCTTAACAAAGTTGGTCCTCACACAATGTTGCTGTTACTCTGTGCAGTGTTCTCCTGGTTCTGCTTACTTCTCAGTAAGCATTTATTAAATACCTACAGTATGCAATGAACTATGCTTGTTTCTGGATATAAAAAGATGAAAGAACCAAAGTCTCTGTTTGCAAGGACCTTACAAAGCAATATACAGTAATTTCAAGAATTTCAAGAGGGAGCTAAGTAACACCTAGGATGGAGGTGGGATGGGGAGGAAATCAGGAAAACCTTTTGGAGGAGGCATCAGCAATCATATCTTGAAGGAAGCCAGAGAGTCTGAGGTAGAGATGAGGAGGAAGTGCATTCCAGACTTGGGGGATTATCTGTGCAAAGACAGGAATGTAGGATTTGGAATATCATGGACAGGCAAATGTGACTGAAATAAAAAGTAAATGGAGGGAAGTAATATGAAATAAGACTAGAATGGTGTGTGGTATCAAGATTATTAAAGGCTACAGGTGGAGCAATGGATAGAGCACTGGGCTTGGAATCAGGAAGACTTAATCTTTATGAGTTCAAATATGGCCTTACTTACTAGCTGTGTGACCCTGCGCAAGTCACTTAACTTCATTTGCTTCAGCTCTTCATCTGTAAAATGAGTTGAAAGAAATGGCAAACCATTCCAATATCTTTGCCAAGAAAACTCCCCAAAATGGGGTCATGAAGAGTTGGACACAACTGAACAGTATCCAGGTTATGAAGGCTCAAATTCTAAAAACATCTTTGTAAGGTGCAAATTTTATCCTCCTAATAGAGATAGAGAAACTGAAGAGGTGTTAAGTAACTCAGGTTTCAAGAGACAAGTTAGTGGGAGAGCATGAATTATGATATAGTCTTTTCTTTTAAAAAGCTAATATTCTAGTATAGAGGATGACAAATAACTATAATATAAACTAGAGGGTAGGTGTCTAGAAGAGGCACGATGATATGAAAGATTTGAGATATTAGAGATCATGTCTAGCTAGGGAGAATTAAAAGAAGTTTCATATAGTCATAGGAAAGTAGAATGTAGGTCTCTTGACTATTTCAACATGTTGATTCAGTCCTTTAAAAGACTCTATGGGGGTAGTTAGGTAGCTCAGTGGATAGATCAACCTTCCTGGAGTCAGGAGGACCTGAGTTCAGATTTGACCTCAAACACCAGCTGTGTAACTCTGAGTAAGTCACTTAACTCCAATTGCCTCCAAAAAAAAAGGCTCTGTGGCCTTGGGCAAGTTACTTAACTTGCTTCAGTTTCCTCATCTATAAAATGAGGTCTCTTCCAGCTCTATATTATTATATATTATAGAATTCTACTGAAAAGTCTTCCCTGATTTTTCACCTTCCTTCCTGCACATAACATTTTGTATTATGATTCTCAAAGGCTTCTTCAAGATGATAATGTATATCTTGGCTATCTGGATTGGTCTTTTATTCTGCTACTCGACTCTCAGTTTCTAGAGGAATTCTGTATCTCTTCCAGCACTGAGCACAGTATGCTCTTAAAATGTCTGATGTTATGATCCTATGTTTCTTGATTGATCAGTTTGGTGACTGATTTTACAATCCTTTTATCTAGTAGAGCAGGGTTCAGAAACATCTCCAGTTTTGTGCCATAAGGTAGTAAAAGGCAGAAAATAAAGGTATATTAGCAGAAGGTACTACCATAAAAATTTGCCTTTGGTTCCTCACCTTGGCACCAATCACATTGGCCATCTTATACTTCCCAGACAGTATTAAGATCAAGATTCCTGGGTTAATTTTTTAATTCCATGATCACAGTGACTTAGCTTAACTCAAACATCAGAGGAAGAGATTCCTATAATCTTGATCTCCCTGTAAGGATGAAAAAGTCAATAGAAGTACTACACTTATGAAGTACTGTACAAAATTAATTGGCTATACATGGTCCTTGCCTTCCAGCAACCTACATGCAAAAGTAGATATTATTACTCATATGTTCTGTCTCTAATGAGATCTAGTAGAGGAGAATCAGATAAATATCATTAATAGTACAAATTTATTAATAGGTATAGGTTCTCTGAATTTGTGAGGCTGAGGATTGGGGGTTGGGATTTGGTAATAGAAAAGGTATTTGACCCAGAAGTGGTTATATCACATATGAAAAAATCTCTCTTAATACCTATGATTTAGAGGAATGGCAGGTAGGTTTGTAGATCTGTTTGTTGTCTGTCTCTTTTAACTTGTTAAGCTCCAAAAGACTATTATTCTTAATTTGTATTTTAAAAAAAGATGAGAAAAAAAAGAGAAAGGTATTAAAAATGGAAAGTCAATGAAGATTTGTTGAGATCCCTTATAGTAATATATTTTTTAAGGAAACAGAATTTTATGCTTCTTGTTCATCCTTTGTTCTTGAAGAGGACCAGTGACGTCAGGAAAGTGATGTCTTGACTTGCAAATGAATTGGATTTAAGTGAGGCAGAGCTGTGCAAAGTCATCAGCCTCGCTGTCTACTCAGAGACATATGAGTCCAGTTGCAAGATGTAAGAGAACTGGCGATGGCCCAGCTTTATGCTTCTTAGAGCTGATAAGAAGTGGTAAAGTAGTAGTATTACTTCCTGCAAGGTTGTGATCTCTGAAAGCTTCACGAGGAGGTTGTGTTATGGTGAGTCATTTTTGTGAGCCACTTGTGAAATGTTTGTCTCTTGTAACATTTTGTTTTAGCTGACTAAATTTGTGCTGTAAGATAAGAGTCATAGAACTATTATCCTATTTATCTTTGTGTTTGTTTATAGACCTGGTCCCATTGCTGGGGCTCCCTACTACCACTTAGAAACTTCAGAAACCCCCTCTTCCCACCACCACTTACTAACTTCCTTCTAACTTGCTGACAATAATATTCCCCTACAATTTCTTCTTCTTTTTTAGTCATAACTCATGATTGCATGGATGTATATTCCTTAGACAGAGATGGGACAGATTTTTTTTTCCTCTTGTGGTGAGTTTGGAAAGAATTCCAAGTACATCATTGATCCTATTGGTGTTCTCAATAATTGGTACAGCCAGAAAGAGTTGGTGAATCTCAGAATCGGATGAGGCCTTAAAGACTACCTAGTTCAACCCCCTTTTTCTGGGAACTCTCTTACCCAAACTTTGTTGTCTCCAACATGCTCTGTTTAGTAAATATCTGTTGAATCAAATCAAATTGAATTTTTATAGACCAGGAAACTGAGGCCCAGAAGGATTGTGAATTTCCCTTAAGGAAATTATTTTGTATCTGGTTTCCTCATTTTTTAATATGTTTGTCCCTTCCACTGCTAAAATTCTGTGGCTTTATGAGGTAACATCTTAATAGTTCTTGAAAGCTTTGGTGGAAGCTGATATTTGGTGCTTTTCCTATGGGATAGAAATCCCTTAGCTTGAAGGTGGATGCTGACATGATAAATTGCCTCTTACTTTCATCTTTGTGGAGGAAATACAGATTCCAGGAATAAAAGAACACACAAATCTTCCTTTAACTTTTTTCTGCCTGTAATGTCTTTCAACTTTTTTTGCCCAGTTTTATCAATACCTCTCTTCAATCCTTCTCCCATTATCTTCCTTCTGTTCCACTCCCACTACTGCCGTCATGGTTCAGGACCCTCATTACCACTACCCTAGACTATTATTGTCTTATTACTCTTTTGTCTGCATCACCTTTCCAGACCAGCCTTCACACAACTGCCAGACTTCTCTTGATGCATTGGTTTGATCATATTGTCCACTTGATCAAAAATTCCAATGGCTTCATGTTGACTACTAGATGAAATACAAACTTCTTAGCTTGACATTCAAGGTTCTGACCTATTTTTCTAGACTTAACTTACACTTCATCCCTTCATGCACCCCCCATTCCAATTGTTTTCTTCATACTTTCTTCTCCTGCCTTTGTATTTCACAAGCTGTTTGTCATACAGACTATTTACCATGCTTGGAATAAACTTCCCCTACAGATCTACCCGTTGAGATCCTTTCCTTCCTTCACTGGTCAGCTCTGGTGTCATCTCTACAATTAAAATTCTGGAGAGCAAACCAGATTAGCTGGTTCCTTCTGGAATAATGAAAAGCTTTCAGATGGGGATCTGATCATTTGGTGAGGAAGGGAAGGATTGTCAGGTGGATGGGAGCATAGTAAGTGTGGGTTTAGGTGAGGCTGGAGCCAATTCTGAAAGGAAGAAGGTGGTAAGTAGATGGGGTTAGTTTAGCAGAACTTGAAGATTTATAAGTTCGATTCCTAAACTGGTTGCTGCTGGCACATTTTTTCTCATTATAAACATTAGCATGTATTAATATAATATTATTGAACATTAATAAATGTTTTGATTCTCCACAAGGTATTTTTATGGAGAAGGTGGCATAGCCAACAGCAGCCCCTTCTACCCCCTGTTAGTAACATATCCTGAAACACTACCCTTTTTTCCCCTACTGACCTATTCAATACTAATAAGACTTTGAGGAAATTAAAAAGTAACTCCTCATCAAAAGGTGGAAAACCCTGGAGCTAAACCCTACTAGGCATGTTGTAGTGTTGTTGCCCTCAAGAAACTTTCTTGCTTCTCCCAATTTTATAGTTATACTTTAAATAGCTTCGTCAAGCTGTTTCATGAGGGAGAGAGTGGCAGCAAGGTGGAAAAGAGTGGTGAGGGGGCTTCACCTGTGATTTTATAATGCAGGGAATTTTTAGTGTAGCTAGTCTTTCCACTGATGCAACCTGGAAACACCTCCACTAATTCTAGTGTTAGGGCATCTCTTGTACAGCTTATGTTGCTAAGGAGCTCCCTGGGGATACTGAGCAGGTTGAATTACCTCACTTCCCTGTTAGTATGGCTGTATGTCTAGTAACATTGTAGAGTCAGGTCTTGAACTCAGCTTTTATTGTCAAGACCTGTCCTCTATCTACCTATCCTTTATCTCAGGGAGTGTTTCTTTTTTCTTTTTTTTTGGAGGAGCAAAGGTAGGGCAATTGGGGTTAAGTGACTTGCCCAAGGTCACACAGCTAGTTTTTGTGTTAAGTGTCTGAGGTCAAATTTGAACTCAGGTCCTCCTGACTCCAGGGCTGGTGCTCTATTCACTGCGCCATCTAGCTGCCCCTCAAGGAGCATTTCATGCTGGAGAGAAGTAGGCTAATTTTGCCATTCATTCAAGGGCTTGGTACCTGGCTTCAGACCAGACCTTGTACTGTTCCAAGCATACCTTTTAGTCTGAATAGGCTGCTAGGTGACCATACAGAACTCACTTTGTTTCTCAGTGCTTCTGGCATGTAAAAATGAAGGAAAGTATATTATTATATTCTGTATATTACAAAAAAAAAAAAACCCAGCAGAAAAAGAAAGAAATTCCATTTAAAATAATTATTGAATATATCAAATACTTCAGACTCTACCTATCAAGATACATGCAGGAACTATACAATTACAAAACACTCTTTGCAGAAATAAAGACAAGCCTAAATAATTGGAGAAATATTAATTGCTTATGGACAGGCTGAACTAATATGGTAAAAATGGCAATACTACCTAAATTAATTTACTTGTTAATTACCATATCAATCAAACTACCAAAGGCTTACTTTATAAAGCACCAAATAATAGCAGAATTCATCTGGAAAAACAAAAGATGGAAAATCTCAAAGGAAATCATGAAAGAAGTGAAAAAGAAAAACTCTTTCAAATCAATAAGAATTAGAGAAATACAAATTAAGACCACTCTGAAGTTCTACTTCACATCCATCAGATTGGCAAAACTGACCAAAAAAAGATAGAAAATGATGTCTCTTGGAGAAGTTGTGGGAAAACAGGAACATCAATGCAATTTTAGTGGGGCTCTAAATTGGTCCAACAATTCCTGAAAGCAATTTGGAATTATGCCCTCAGATATTAATAATAACAATAATAAAAGTTCGCATTTATATATTCAAGGTTTGCAAAATACTTCACAAATGTTATCTCATTTGATCTTCACATCAACCATGGGAGGTAGGTATTATTATGCTCATTTTACAGATAAAGAACTTTTGGAACAGAGAGGTTTAGTAACTTGCTCCAGGTCCCAAAGCTAGTAGATGTCTTAAACAGGGTTCCAACTCAGTTTTCTCTCTGACTCCATCCAAGACTCTATGCTTTGCACCATCTACCTGCCTCTATTTGACTCTCAATAAGTCACTGAAATTTGCATACTCTTTGACCCAACAATATATCTATTAGACCTGCCCCAAAGACTTGGAGAAAGAGGGAGAGAATTGTATGCACAAAAATATTTATAGCAACTCTTTGTAGGGCAAAGAACTAGAACTTAAGGGGGTACCCATCAACCAGGGAATTGCAGAGCAAATTATGACATATGAATGTAATAGTAACATAAGTAATGAGAGGGGACAAGTTCAGAGAAACTTGGGAAGATTTGTAGGAGCAAATGCAGAGGGAAGTGAGCAGAACCAAGAAAACTGCATGTCTATTAATATTTTAAAGACTACCATGAAAGGCTTACAAACTCTGATCGATGCAGTGATCAGCCTTGATTTCAGAGGACTGATGATGAAGCATGTTGTCCACCTCCTGATAAAAGAGGTGATAGACTCAAGATACATACATTTGTGGACCTGGCCAAATGTGCATATTTGCTATGAGGGGTTTTCTTCCCTCCTAAGTTCCCCTTCCCCATTGAAGAAGACTATAGGAGGGAGGAAAAAAAAAAGGCCTGTTAATTGAAAAAAAAAGTTAAAAAATAAAATGAAGAGATTTGAATTAGATACTTTGTAAGTTTCCTTACAACTACACATCCTATGATCCTAGGAAACCTCCATTGTTCTCCCCCAACCCCAGTGAGAGGTGATTTCTCCTGCTACTTTGACCTCTTCTTCAGCTTTATCCACCTTATATCATAATTATTTTTATATGTATCTTACTCTTTATACTAAAATATGAATTTTTTTGAGAGCAAGAATTATGCGGCATTTTATTTTTTATCTCCAGTATCTGGCTCAGTACCTCGCACATAGTACTCAAGTCAATTTAACAATTATTTATTAGTACCTACTATGTATCAGACACTATTAAAAAGGAAAACCTGGCCCATGTTCTTGAGGGATTCAGTCTTATGAGAGAGACATGATGCAAACAACCATGTACAAATAAGATATATGCAAGATAAATTAGAAGTAATACAAAATTAGAGATCATGAATGACTTTATGCAGAAGATGGAATTTTAGCTGTTATCTGGAGGAAGCCAGGAGATGAAGAGGTCAATGTTATTGGATTTCAAAATATGTAGAAGGGAGTAAGGTATAAGAAGACTGTAAAGGTAGGAAAGGTTTAGGGTATAGAAGGTTTTAAAAGCCAAATAGGATTTTATATTTGACTCTGGAGGTGATAGGGAGTCACTGGAGTTTATTGAATATGGTGGTAATGCAGTCAGGCTTGTGGAACTTGAAGTTCAGTTTGACAGCTGAGTGGATGGACTAGAGTGGTGAGAGAGTCAAGGAAAGGAAACAGGTTGCAGTATTTTAGTTGTGAGGTGACAGTGGACTGTACCAGGGCAGTGACAGTGTCAAAGGGGAGAAAGAGGAGTATATGAGAGATGCTGCAATGGTGGAATCAACAGGACTTGGCAACTGATTGGATATGGGGGTGGGGTTAGCTGAAAGAGAGCAAAGAGTCAGAAAGGTTGTGAGCTTGGGTGACCAGAAGGATAGTGGGAGCCTAGATACCAGAGTTATAGGAAAGCTAAGAGAGGGAGAGTGTTGGAGGGGAATGATAAAGAGTTTAGTTTTGTTCATTTTGAGTTCAAGATGTCTACAGGGTATCCATTTTGAGATGTCTGATGGGAAGTTGGAGATGTGAGACTGATGCTCAGGAGAGAAGTTAGGGTTCAATGTAGTAGGCTTTTAATAATTGTCTTTTGAATGGAATAGAATGGAATTGAGCTGCTGGAATTCCCCAAAGGCATAAATCAAAATGGAGCCTAGTAGCAGCAAGTGCCCAGAATTCACAGTTACCTGCTCTGAGAAGAGGAGAGTGTAGTTAGAAGGAAATTTAATATTAACTTCTGCTTAAGGTTTTGCCATACTCTTACAAGTTTTCTTAAAGATAATGTACCTGTGCTCAGTCTCTGATTGTTCATTCCTTTTTATCCTCTTCTCCTCTATTTCTCACATTGTCACTTATTTTTTTAATAACATAGAATAACACTTTATAATATTTAAAAAGTAGTGCTCTACCTTTTAATTTAAGTGATATCATACATTGTATCTAGATTTTTTTTTTTTGGACAGAATAAGTTTGGGGTTAAATGAAAAAAATTCAAAAAGCCGAGATAGTTTCCATTTTAGACCTAAGACTTTAATATTGGAAGTACTTTGTATTTGTTTAGTACTTTCGACTCCCATGGCTAGAAGGGATGCAAGGTCACCAAATAGTTTCTCCCGTTTCCTAGGTCTACTTTTTATAGGTCTTATTCTTTTCTCTGCCTTGTTGACTGGAAAGCTGAAGCAGGACATAGTTATATGACACAAATTAATGAGCTGTTTGAATTAGAATCACATCTTTTGAATTTCTAGACTAAGTGTTGGCAGTAATGTTATTCTTTAGTGTGATTAGGGAGGCTAAGAAGTGTTACTGGTGTCCTGAAGAGAATGGAAGTGAAAGAAATAAAGGAAAAACAGGCGAAGAATAGTCACAAGGTATCCAGTGGATTGAGTGCTGGGCCCAAAGTCAGAAAGATCTGAGTTCAGATTTGCTTCAGCTAATAACTGAGCAAGTCACTTTACCTCTTTCTGCCTCAGTTTCCTCATCTGTAAGATGAGGACACATTAAATGTGATAATATTTACATGGCGCCTATCATGTGGTAGGTACTTGATGCTTGGTTTTTAATGATTTGTTTGGTTTGGTTTGGTTAAAGAATATTGTGTGATAGGCAGTAAATGTGCTGGTGCCACCATCATCTATTTTAGGAGCCATTTAGTGATACCATGTTTGTATTTAGTTTGGTCTGCTGACTAGCTGCTTCTGTATCAGAGGTATACTTTTGCAAAAAGCATATGAGGCAAATCTTACTTGCAACTTTCAGAGTTGAAAAAAAATTAACCTTGTTAGTTAAAAGTCCTGGACATGTCTTAGTATCACACTTTTTTTTGGAATTAAGCAGAAATTGAGGAATATTAACTTTAATTTTTAAATATTAGCAGACATTTGCAGGGCCACAAAGAAGAATTTGTAACAGAAGATTTATCTTGTAGGGATGGGCTTGGAGGACTTTGTGGGAGTCTTCAGTAGTTATAAAACTGGAACTGGAAGCTAACCAGGTATGCATTTCCCATACTTCACCAAGAGGAACAAAAGGGAATTTAGTGGATCGAGAACACGTGAGACCCAGCTCAACTGAAGTCAGATAGTTAGTTCCTCTTATTCTCCCTCAAAGCTTCTCTTTTTCTGCAAGATTGTCTTTCACTTGACTGAATAAACCTAAGAAAGAAAAGAAGTGTGACTTCATTTTTTTATGGTGCTAGAGTAAAAAGCCCTTAACCACATAGAAAGATTTGATATCACATGATCTGAAGAATACTTAATGATGGATTCCTAAAATGAAAAGCATTGCTTTGGGGCTATTTTGATGCTCTAAATATATAAAATACTTGTTTTATTTGTTTTTAAAAAAAACAAAAGCAAAGATTTTTTTAATAAATGGGAATATTAAAAGTTTGAAAAGTAAGGTTTATTCATAAAGAAAGCTTAGAGTTACATACAGTCCTTGTTTCCCCTTCCCATTGTTTTGTGATTTTAATGAGAACTTCTCCTACCATTTTCCTTTTACCAGTGAATGACTTGACCATATAATTAAAATAAACCTTAAGGGAAAAAAGTCCAAAATTCTTCTAGGTGACAGTAAGCTAAACATTCTAACTACTCATTTTATTAAGTATCCGTTGCTGAAGAGAAGATCAGAAATGACAAATAGGGATGACCTTGGGGGCCATTCAATCCCTAGTAATCTTCTTACTGAGCTGGAAC
>CM053585.1:419443696-419460674 GCA_028646515.1 Pseudochirops corinnae | reverse complement strand
ACATAGGAGAGAATAGACTGGGGGAGGGGGTACACACTGGGATGGCTGTTTTGGGGCGGTGGGTGGGGGAAAGAGGGGGAGAAAATATGTAACTCAAAATCTTGTGGAAATGAATGATGCAAACTATAATAAAATTTTAAAAAAAGACTTGTCATTCACAAATTTGATAACTGTAACATCAGTGGTTTCAACTAAGTCATTGGTAGAGCTGTTGAACAGGGTAGATAGAGCTGAGGATCCAGCCTTTTAGGCATTTACCAGAGACTTTCCTCTAAGGCTGACTCAAATCTCTGGCAGAGAACCCTCCAAGACTTATCTAAATGGATAACAACTACCCCCTTTCAGTGATTCATATGGACACAGATGATACTTCAAGAAGGTGCCTACAATGTATTGCAATTAAATATTAGAGTCTTGGGTAATAAATTGAAGAGCTTAAGGGCATAGGTTGTATTTTCCTCAACTGTTGTCTAGTGAAGGCAAGGTAGGAAAATAGTAATTTTGGGAAATGAACAACTGGAAAAGAAGATGATATTTGAGAATGTAATTTGGACTTCTGGATGATGGCTTAAAACAGAGGGATGAGAGATACCTGGTCAGAGATGGAGTATACTTAATTGCTGGTGAGAAAGAAAGAATTTTCCTGCAAATCTAGTCAACTTAGATGTCATCCTTGATACTTCTCTCTCTTTCACCCACCATCGCCAATCTGTTGCCAGGGTCTGCCATTTTACCTTTGTAATGTCTCTCATCTATACCTCTTTCTCTTCTCTTGTACTACCAGGTTCTCTTCACCTCACACCTGGACTGTTGTAATAACCTGGTAGTGGGTCTTCCTACTACGGGTCTCCCCATTCCAATCCATCTTCCACTTAGCTTCAAAGTGATCTTCCTAAGTGCAGTTCTAATCTACACCTCCTCCTTAATAAACTTCAGTGGCTCCCTATTGCCTCTAGGATATCCACATTTTGACTTAAAGCTCTTTATAAACTGCCCAGGCTTTCCAGTCTCCTTATGCTTCATACAATTATGCAATCCAGTAACATTGGCCTCTTTGCCATTCCTCAAATGAGACACTCACTCCATTTTTCAGTTCCTGGCATTTTCACTGGGTGCCCTTCATGCTTGGAGTGCTTTCCTACCTTGTCTCTGCCTCCTGGCTTTCTTTAAGTTCCAGCAAAAATCCCACATTCTACAGGAAAACTTTTTGATCTACCTTAATTCTATTGCCTTCCTTCTATTTATCATCTTCAATTTAGCTTGTATATATCTTGTTTCTACACAATTTACATGATTTTCTCCCCCATTAGACTGTGAGCAGGGTACTATCATTTTCCTTTCTTTGTTATCACTAGTGTTTAGCACAGTGCTGGTCACACAGTAGGTACTTAATAAATATTTAGTGTCTGACTAGTCAAAAGACCTTTAACCTAAAAAAAAAAAAAGACATTTAATCCAAAAAAAAGGAAGGCTGCCTATACATATATATGTGCATATATGTGTGTGTGTGTATGTCTCCCAAGCAAGATGCCATAGAGAGTAGTTACAATGAAAGAACAGCAGATGAGACACCGAAGTTCACAGAAAACAAAACTCAGGAAAGGAACTGAGTAGAAAACTCCCTGACCAATACCAGCGAAACAACACTAACCCCAACAAGAGCAGATTCTGTTCTGGATCTGATTCTAATTAGGAGGGAGGAACTGGTCACAGGGGTGGAAATGATAGGAACCATTTGGGATCCAAGAAGGAGAATCAGAGAAGGCAGGGTGGCTAGGTGGTGCAGTAAATAGAACACTGGCCCTGGAGTCAGGAGGACCTGAGTTCAAATTTGCCCTCAGACACTTAACACTTACTAGCTGTGTGACCTTGGGCAAGTCACTTAACCCCAGTTGCCCTGCTTTCCCCCTCCAAAAAGAAAAAGAATCAGAGAAAGGATGGACCCTTTGCCTTGCTTAGGGCAGATGGGGAAAAGGTAACTGAGAACAGAGTTAAAGGCAGGGCTGTTTAATTTCTTTATTACATCTGTTTTCTTAGCCAAGGAGTTTGACAGAACAAAAATAACTAACAGGGAAGTGATACTTAAGATAAATACCTTTCTAGTAGTATTTTTGCACTATATTTCATACCATCACTCTTCTGTTTTCCTCCTTGGTTATGTGTCTACCTTTAGAATGTCTCTTTTTAAAATCTGAGAGCACCGGAGAATGCCACCATGTAGGTTTCTTAGATATGCTCAAATATCATTCATTACATGGAAAGTGTTAATAGTGCATCCATCTTGTTTCTTTTCCTTTCCAAAGTACACTCTTTCTTGTAGGCAATTTCCATAGCAGGTGTCATGAAATGATTTTTACAAGTGCGTTCTGCTTTATGAGATTATGAAAACATGAACATATGGAACACATAAATTAGGAGGTGAATTATCTACATTACAAAAGGGTTGATAGCAGGATGCTTTTAAGTATCCTCTTCCTCTACTGCATTTAAAGTAGGATATAACTTATAAAAATTCATTTTTGTACATCGGAATCACCATTTTGTTATAAAACAGTCCATACTGATATTAAGGGAGAAAAAATATGATAATTCAGTGAGTGCTATAAAATTGAAATTTGACTGCTTTATTGCTCCTTGTTTTGGGGATTAGAGCTATATTTGTCTCATAGAAGAAATTTGTTAATAATACAAATAATTTTTGCAATAATGGTATTATTTGTTCTTTGAGTGTTTGATAGAATTTGCTTGTAAATTCACTTGGTCCTTGATTTTTGTTTTTCTATTGTTTTTCTTTATGCCTAATTCAGTTTTTTTTTTCTGGGGTTGAGATGTTTTCATTTTCTATTTCTTGTTAATTAACAAAGGATTTTTTTTGTATTTTGTAAATATTAAACTGCTTCACTGAAGTTATCAGTTTTTTGGCATATAATCTGGAAACAGTTTCTAATACTTTATTTCTTCATTTTGTTGTAAATCCTTTTTTGTTTAGAGTTTATTTTTTTTATTTTTCTATTTTTTAATTGCATGCACAATTCATTTCTATCTTCTTTCTCTTTTAGCAACAAAAATGTGTAGGTATATACATTTTCCTCTAAGCGTTGTTTTGGCTACATCCTGAAATTTTGACTGCTTTCTGATTTTTTTTAAGTTTCTTGGATAATATTATCTATTGTTTCTATAATTTATTCTGTGACTCACCAAGTCTTTAGGATTAAATTAATGTCTCTATCCAAATTTGAATTCTTTCTCTAAATGTTCTTTATTGAATATATGTTCATTATATTGAGGTCATCATAGAATGAATTTATGAATTTTTATATCCACATGATCAGTTTTTGCAAGGTGCCAAGTACAGCTGAGAAATATGTATATTTCCATTCTGTAATTCCCAGAAAGCTATCACATTCAGCTTTTCTAAAATTATATTGAAGTCCTTAATATCTTTCATTTCATCTTTTTCTTACATTTGTCTAATTTTGTAAATTTTGCTTGATTGAATAATTATACTTTTGCTGTCAATTTCTCCCTTAATTTTGGTTTTTCCCTTAAGCACTTAGATGCTATGCTATTTAAGGAATGCACATTAAATATTGATATTATTTTATGATCTTTAGTGCCTTCAAGCATAATATGGTTACTCTGCTTATCTTTTTTAACCATGTCCATTTTTACTGTTGCCTTGTCTCAGACCATGATTACTACCCCTACTTTTGAAAATTTACATGAAGCATAATAAATTTTGATCTAGACTTTCATTTTAACTCTCTATGAATATTTCATAAGTTTCTTGTATATTGTTTGGTTCTGCTTTCCAATCCATTCTGCTATTTTATGTGAGTTCTTCCATTTTATGTGAGTTCACCATCCATCCACTGTTGGATGACTGTTAATTGTGTCTTTCCTTCAGCATATTTTCTTATACTTTTTCTATTTTCTCCACATTGCCTTCTTCGCAAAGGAGGTAGAAAAAAAGAAGGAATTTAATCAACATTAGTATTTATAATTCATCTATTCCTACTTCTCCTCTGCCTCTTTTTCAGATTCTGCATTTCTATCTACTTCTTATATTTTCTTTCTTTTTGTCTCCCTCATTCCCACTTCTGATCTGATTTCTGAAGTTGAGGTTTGTTTTGCTTGTGACTGGTTTTCTTGTTCTACCATTCCTCTTAAACCTTCCTCTACTCTTTCCCTGACCCTATGTTTCCTTGTTAAGTTGAATGTAGTTAACCATCAATCAGTAGTTCTCCATCAAAATCTGTGTATGTATGTGTTTGTGTGTGTTCAGTCCTCCTTTGTTCAATTCAGTTAAGAATGAGTATCATAAACCCTCCCCAACCCCTCCGTGTTTGTATATTCATCTTCGTTACAGAATTGTGAGGGGGAGGTCTCTGGTTGGGAGTTTTATACCATTTAAACATAATTATCACCTAAATGACTTTGTCTTCATCTCTGTTATTCTGGATTAAGGTTAGACCAGGAGGAAAGCCTACCTACCCCATCTGTTTTCTTGCCCAGGTCTGACCATTTTACTTATTTACTCAAGAAGGTATAGTGATTCTCTTTTGTCTCTAAGATAAAATACAAAATCCTTGTTTGGATATGTAAGCCTTTTACAATCTTTCTCCAGCCTAGTCTGATTTCACATATTCTACATTCTGGCATAACTGCCTTACTTGTTGCTTCCTGTGTATGACTTTCCATATCCTCTGTACCTTTCCCGATGCCTGGAATGTTCTTCTTTCTGCATCCTAGAAACCCAAACTTCAGAACTCAGCTCAGATTCCCCCTCTTGGAAATGATGTGTATGTGTTCTTTCTCCTGGAAAAAGAGGTATGTTCCTTGAGAAGAAAGAACTTTTTCATCTTTGTATCTCTTTAGCCCAGTGCCTAATAAATAGTAGATTCTTAATAAATGCTTCTTGAACCCATATGTTCTGAGTAAATGATTTTTCCAGTTAACTAATAAAATTGTAAACCATAGAATCATAGGATTTAAAGTCCCAGATAACCTTAGAGAGCCAGAGTAAATCCCCCATTTTATAGATTAATATACTGATGTGCAGTGAAGTCTTTCCTAGGATCTCACAGGTGACAAGAAGGAGAGCCACAATTCCTACCCAAGTCCCCTAATTCCAAATCAAGTGCTTTTTCCAGTTCACTTTATGCATTACTTATCCTTACTTACAAAAGACTGAAAAAAAATTGTTGCACTTTTCTAAAATGTGTTACATATTTTTCTACTTTTATAAATAGTACAGTTAACTTATTTTTACCGTTTCTTGATTATTCAGGATCATTAACAAAAATATTAGGGTTGTGGTTTTTTTTTTTTACTACATCATTATCATTTCAAGAACCATTCATCTATGTAAGCATTAACTGTCCCATTCACCAAAGCTGCCCAAATTGAACTAGTATTCTGGTTGGTAAATCAGCTTTCTTTTCAGAGATTCCCCTTTAGGGGCCATTGAAAAGCTGAGATTTTCTTTGCTTCACCATTAGCTGCTACCCTTTTCCATATTGTCTGAGTAGTTTGGTATCAAAGTGCCTCTATGTTGCCTCCAGCACCTCAGAGAATTCTTGATTTCATAGTCTCTCCATGTCTCTGCTCTCAAATTAGGTGCCAGGAAGGAAAAGAACACATAGCATCTCTTCTATCCCTTACTCCTAACACTCTCCTCCCATCTGGTAGATGAGACAGCTGCATGAGACATCTTGCCACAGACAGCATAAAGCCCCCTGAGCCTTTTTTACTCCCAATTTGAAGGCAATAATTTTTTACAGTTTCTCATAAAGAAAAATGAAACAATGCCCTCTGATGTGTAACTCATTAGTTTTTAAAAAGTAGTACAATTCTTAACTTCTTAATGAGTTTCAACCAAGTTGCTTTTCAGTGATTTACAACTGCCTCAAGAGGAAAATTCTTTAGAAACTTACAAAGAAAAATTCTGTATTTCTTTAATAAAGCAAAGTATTTTGAGCAAGATTTTGAAGTTGTTGATTTTAAGTGATTTCATTTTGCAGCTTGCTTGATCTGTTAATTACTGATAGTGAAATGAATAAAAATCTTGGTTGGTTTTAAATAACTTTCCAACCATTTACAAATGAACTAGAACATTGAACTCAATGAGTGTTAAGACTTCTCATCACTTAAATGGAGAAAAAAAAATGAATGTATATGTTACAGGTTTCTGACTAACTAGAAGTAAGGAAACTGGGCATATTTAACATTTATGCTAGGGTTAAGAGATGGGACAGGTAGGACCCCACTGACTAAAATTCTACAGGAGAAGTCAGCTGAGAAGGAATAAGAAACACTCAAGAATGAAATTCTGAAGACTCAAAGAGAAGCCATTTTGATGAAGAGCAAAAAGGGAATTTCTTTAAATAGATATGAATGCAAAGGAAACTCCCTGAGTTTACTAAATGAACAAACAAAAAGTATTGAAGATGGAAACAAACATAGGTAGAGAAGAATGAACACAAAGAATGACAGTGTCATAAGAATAGTCAGAATCACTAAATCTCAAAGTGAGCTGAGACTGGGGAGAAGATAATAAATACACTTTGGTTTTTTAGCAGTAGTGGGGAAAGAAGAGACTGAAAAGAATAAAAACTACTGCTTAGGAAGAATGGAAAAGTAACATCTCATGTATAGAAGGTAGAGCTTCTCAAGTCTTACTTTGATTTTTGCTTTTTGTTTTCCTGTCAGGAATGATCTTTGGACCAGAAAAAAGATGACCTCTTCTCCCCCTCCAAAGTCTTAATAGGATGTTTATAAGGATAGGGACTAAAACTGTGATTTCATTGGCTCTCAATCCATTATGCTATGCTTTAGCATAAACAGGAATAAAAGTCCTCTAGATAAACTCAGTTCAGAAGGTTTAGATAAATGATATTCCAGAGTATAGAAAGAACCTCCAAATATGATTGCTAAATCCTTGTCATTTGTTGTTCATTTGTGTCCAGTTCTCCATGATGACCCCATTTGGGGTTTTCTTGGCAAAAGATACTGGAGTGGTTTTCCATTTCCTTCTCCAGTTCAATTTACAGATAAGGAAACTAAGGCAAGCAGTTTTAAGAGACTTGTCCAGGTCACACAGCTAATAAGTGTCCAAGTCTGGATTTGAACTCAGAGGAAGATGAGTCTTCCTGATTCCAAGCCCAGTGTTCTATCCACAGTACCACCAAGCTGCCCTGAATCCCTGTCAAAAGTTAGCGAGAACTAGAACAGGACAAATGTTTTCCAGATTGAAAAAAAAAAAAGGACAAGAGTGGAGTTTACAAACTGAAGATGAGTACACTTGATTTTTTAGACTCTTGAAAAAGTCTAGATTATCGCTAGATGAACATCTAGGAAAAAAAGCAGTCGTAGAAGCAGCATGGTTTTATCATAAATAGCTTATGCCAGTCTAACCTAGTTTACTTTTTGAACAGGATTAGTAGACTCATAGACTGGCGAATATTATAGATACCTTGATTTTATTTTAAAGTGTTACTTGTGTAGATATTAGCAAAGTTTTTATATTTAAAAAAAACTAATTTATTATTTATTTTTAGCCTCCTTTTAAAATTTTGAGTCCCCAATTCTTTCACTCCCTCTCACCCCTCCTCCACCCACTGAGAAGGCAAGCAATATGATATCAATTATACATATGATGTCATGCAAAACATTTCCATGTTAGCCATATTTTTTTAAGGAAGGAAAACAGTGAGAAAATTATACTTCAATTTGTACTCAGAGTTTATCAGGTCTCTTTCTGAAGGTAGATTGTGTTTTTTCATTCTGAGTCCTTTGGAATTGTCTTGGATCACTGTATTGATCAGATTACGTATTCTATATTATGGACAAGAGCTAGATGTTATACTGGATAGAGCACTTGACCTGTAACTAAGATCCAAGTTCAAATTTGCTTCAGATCCTCAATATCTGTGTGATCCTGGGCAAATAATTTTAATACTGTCTGCCACAATTTCCTCATCTGTAAATTGATAGTAATAGTATTCCAGGGTCTTTGTGATGATGAAATAGTGTTTGTAAAATGCTTTATAAAAATCTTAAAGCAGTATATAAATGCTAGCTATTATTATTATTGTTGTTAATTAAAAGCTATAGATGTGACCTAGTCACTATTATAGTTAAATGGCTTTGACCAGATGACCTAGCCCAAAGAGTTGTCATTAATGATTTGATGACTCCTTGGAAAAGAAAAGGTCACCGGTAGAGGGCCCTAGGGATCTATACTTGGCTTTGTGCTGGACTTGGACAAAGGTAAGAGGGGTAGGTAGCATGCTAGGTGACAGCAAAGAAATCTAGGCAGGCTTCAGCTTTGGGGAGAATATTTGCATTTCTCTCTTTTCAACATTCATAGGGTCCCCACCCAAGTTCATGCCCTCATTATTTTTCACCTGGACTATTGCAGTAGCTTTCCGTTTGCTTTCCCTGTTTTCAATTTCTCTCCTCTTCAATTAATCTTTCAAGAAGCTGCCACAACTTTTTTAAAGCAGATATCTGACTCTCATCTAAGAAGCTCGATTCCAGGATAAAATAGTTAACAAGCATTTGTTAAGTACTTATTGCACGCCATATACTGTTCTAAGTGCTAGGGATACAAAGAAAGACAAAAATAGTCCCTGTCCTCAAGAAGCACACATTCTAATATAGGGAGATGAGAGCATGACCACATGCAAACAAGTCTGTACATACAAGATATATATAGTGTAAACGGGAGGTAATCTAAGAGGGAAGGAGCTTAAAGTCCTTGAAGGACTGTCATCAGTCTTCCTTACCAGACTTATTTCACATCATTCCTTTTCACATATTCTTTATTCCAGTAATCTTTGTTTTCCTGGTCCAAGAGCAAGGTCTTCCATTTCCTGCCTTGATGGCATTTCACATCCTGTCCCACATGTAGAGAATTCACTGTCTACCTCAACCTCTTGGAATCCTTTGCATCCTTTAGAACTCCATGCAGAATCTTTCTCTTATAGAAAGCCTTTCTTTAACTTCTAGTTGTTAGAGGGCTTTTTTCTCTCTCCTCAAATTATCTTATATTTACTAACTTGTGTGAATGTCATATACCCAAGTAGAAGTATGCTTCTTGAGGGTAGGGAATGATTTTCACTTTGTTTTTAAATAACTAGAACCTAGTACAGTGCCTTAGGTAAGGGATGCATACTAAATTCTTGGTGAACAATAGTAGGGACAAATGTAAACTCTTGTGCAGTTGAAAAAATATTAATAACAAATGCAAATATGGGAGGCAAGTTAGTAGTTTGTTTGGAGAAGATCTGGGAATTTTATTGGTTTACAAGCTCAATAAGGGTTAGCAGTATTATATGGCATCCAAAACACCTGATTTGATTCTAAACAATTTTTGAACTTAACAAGCACCAAATTAAACAAGCATTTCCATATTTAAAGTTGGACAGAAAAGGATTGTGCTTGAAATCAGTCAACTGATCAATAAACATTTATTAAGTGCCCACCATTGCCAGGCACTGTGCTAAGCTCTAGTAATACAAAAAAAGGCAAAAGACAGCCCCTGCCCTCAAGGAGTTTATAATCCAAAAGAGGATACATGATGCAAACAAATATATACAAAACAAGCAACATATAGGAGAAAACGGAAATAATTAACAGGAAAAGCATTGGAATTAAGAGGGATTGGGGAAGGCTTCTTGTAAAAGGTGGGATTTTAGTTTCAATTATTATTATTATTTTTTTTTGGAAGGCAATTGGGGTTAAGTGACTTGCCCCAAGTCCCATGGCTAGTAAATGTGTCAAGTTTCCGAGGCCGCATTTGAACTCAGGTCCTCCTGACGTTAGGGCTGGTGCTCTATTCACTGCGCCACCTAGCCACCCTGGGATTTTAGTTTTGACTTAATGACAGTCAGGGAGGTCAATAGACAGAGTATGGGAAGGAAGAGCATTCATTCATCAATCCTCTTCATTCTTCTCACATCTTCTCCCCTCACCTTCCTTCCCTATCTCTGACCTCCTTTCCCTCTTCTAACTCCCTCCTCCCCACCAATTAAAAGGTGCTAACTTGATAATTAAGGTGCATTGAGAGGCTTTAGTATCTTTAACAAGGGAAGTGGTAGTCCTAGACAGCTCGGCCCTGTTCAGACCATACCTGGAGTATTCTTTTCAGTACTAGTGCCATGCGTAGGAAAGACATTCATGAGATGGGAAAACATCCAGAGAAAGGTTACTGTGATAGTTCAGGGCTTCCATATCGTGCCATATGGATTTAAATTTCATTTGAAGGGGTGGCTAGGTGGCACAGTGAATAGAGCACTGACCCTGGAGTCAGGAGGACCTGAGTTCAAATTTGGCCTCAGACACTTGACACACTAGCCATGGGACTTTGGGCAAGTCACTTAACCCCAATTGCCCTCCAAAAAGCAAAAAAAATAAAAATAAATAAATTTCATTTGAAGAAGTTAGACTCTTTAGACTGGAGAAGACAGAATACCACTCTTCAGGTATTTGATGGGTTAATGTCTGGGAGAGGAATTAGTCTTATCCAACTTTTAGACCGAGAGAGCAAGACCCCAGCAATGGGTAGAAGTCGTAGAAAAAGTTTTGTGGTTTGGTATAAGGAAATCTTCCCAAAAGTTAGAGCCAGACAGAAGTGAAATAGACAGTCCCTCTACCTGCATGGATTCCCTTTCTCTGGGGGTTTTCAGGAAAAGGCTGGATGACTTTGCCTAGTACGTAATAGAAGGAATTCTTCATATACAGATTGAATGGTCTTCTAAGTCCCTTCAAACTCTAGAGCATCTAAGACAGGAAATTTTTATGCACGAATCAGTACTAGAAGCAATAATTTGGGCATTGATGATCTTGGAGGCAGAAAAACCGATTCAAATTCTGACTCTGACTTTTGCTATGTGACCTTGGATATATTATATTACCTATATGAGCTTTAATTTCCTCATATGTAAAAATAGGAAAAATAGTAGGCACTACTATTTTGCCCCCAAGTGATCCAGTAGATAGAGCACCAAGCCTGGAGTCAGGAAGATCTAAGTTTAAATTTACCCTCAGACACTTACTGGCTGTGTGATTCTGGCTAAGTCGCTTAACCCCTATGTGCCTCAGTTCTTCATCTCTAAAGTGGGGGCACAATAGAGAAAGAAATGGTAAACCACTCCAATATCTTTGCCAAGAAAATCCCATGGACTTTGTCCATGGGGTCATGTACAGTCAGACACGACTGAACAGCAACCACCACCTACCTTGCAGGGTTTTTGTAAGGGAAAAGGGCTATCTAAAAGCAAATTATTGTTGTTATCTTTTAGCTCCACACATACCTGCCTATGCAAAAGAAAAAAAAGATACTAGATAACACAGTCGGGCCACTAACAGCCCTAAATAAGAACATGTTAAGTAGCCAAGTGATAACAGAAGATCACAGAAGATTATTTACCTCATCACAGTGGCACTCTAAGCTTTTCATTCAGTACAGGGATGTCGTCTGAAGGATGTACAATTTTTGGTATATCCTAAATTTCAGAGCAGCATTTGTACTTGACTGGCCTTTGAGTAATATTAATGTTAAAATGAATTTCCTCTTCTGCAATTTCTAACACATCCTGTGTTCTTCATTGTAATGTTTACTATATCTTGGTGATAAATTTTTTTCTTGTTGGAGTGAACTTCAAATTTTGTCATGGAAATTGACAAGGACATGTGATAAGAGTTGGCTCATGGGACCATGTCTATTCTACACAGTGACATGTCCTTTAACAGGGAATCAGAGTCAAGAAGAACCCTCTTTGGAAGTATTGTAGAAACTGTCTATAAAAAATTTCCCCCAGTTTTTTACTTTCCTTTTGACCTTGGCTATATTTGTTTCATTTATACAAAAACTTTTTAACGTAATTGAGATTATCCATTTTAATCTAACTTTGCTCTCTATCTCTTGTTTATTCATAAATTGTTAACCTATCCATTGGTCTGATAAGTAATATGTTCCACCTTCTTCTCATTTTCTTGTAATATCTCTCTTTATATCTAGGTCATATATCCATTTTGAATTTTCTTGGTAAATGGTGTAAGATATTGGTCTATGCCTAATTTCTGCCATACTGCTTTCCATTTTTCCCAACAATTTTTACCAAATAATGAATTCTTATCCCACATCTTAAGTTTTTACACTTGTCAAATACAAGGCTATTATGCTTATTTGAAAGTTCTTTTCGCAGCTCATTTTATGCACAAGTCATGGCAGTAGCAGAGGGCCACATTTATTTATAGATCCATCTCACAGTTTTATTTATAGAAACAAGTACTTTCTTCAATGAAAGTGATTCCAAAAGGTAATTATTCATTCAGGAGGAACAAGATCAAAAACAAGTTCTGGTTTCTGCCTTGACTGGTGTGAGAACTTGAGCAGTTAATTTACTCTTCCCCCTCAAAGTATCCTGCTCAGCTCTTCTATCTGCTGAATATATGGAAAAAGAAGAAGAAAGCAATGAGTTTTAATTTCAGCAAGAGAGATTTAGGTTAGATGAAGGGAGAACTTTCTGATTGTAAGGCAGCCAGGCAGATAAGAGGCATTCATTTGCTTCTACCCAGAGACAGTGCCAGAGGAACTTTCCCCTCCTGGACTTCTATGGCTATTTCTGGACTGTGGTATGATGGCCTCAGTCCTGAATGTGACTCCTTATAAGCATCTTTTTCAGCATCTCTGACTGGCATTTAGTATTCATTAATTTTCCCTTTCCTTCCAAAATTCTTTTAAATGGACAAGCAAGAAGTATTTTTAAACTGTTTACCAAAATTACTTCAAGAGATGCCCAGTTAGTTTGTG
The DNA here is from genome assembly GCA_028646515.1 of Pseudochirops corinnae. NCBI lineage: Eukaryota > Metazoa > Chordata > Mammalia > Diprotodontia > Pseudocheiridae > Pseudochirops > Pseudochirops corinnae. The sequence continues at coordinate 419,447,854 of CM053585.1, read as the reverse complement.
GAACTCCTTGATTATCTTTTTTTAATATAAGATCAAAATATGACCTTGGGCAGGTCTCTTAAAATCAGGGGGCTCGGTTAGATGACTTCTGGATCTATGAACCATCAATCTGTGATGATTTAAGTAAAGTTTAGATAGGAAGAAGTATTAATTGATTCTTTAAATCTATTTTGATTCTAAGAACTGGGTAATTTTGAGTGACTCAATGGGTATAGTAATAAGACAGCATGAGTAATGGGTATAGAACTGACCTCAAAGCTAAGAAAACCAAGCTTCAAGTCTTGCCTTTGACACATATTGGCCGTGTGACCTTTGCAAGCTGAAAATCACACCTATAAGAAGTCCTTCCTGATACCTCTTAATTTTATTTCTTTCTCTCTGTTGATTATCTCCTTTTTTCCTCTATGTATATGTTCGTACATAGGTTTTATTATGTTGTTTCCCCCCCTTTAGACTGTGAAGTTCTTACGAGCAGGGATTGCCTTTTTTGCCTTTTTTTCTGTATTCTCAGCAGTTAGCTTAATGCCTGGCACATAGTAAGAATTTAGTAAATACTTTTTGACCCACTGACTTTGCTTCACATTGTTCTAGACCAGAGGAGTCAAACATGCAACCTGGGGCTGTCTGTAGCCTATCATTATGCCAGAGTGTGGCAGAACCAGATTAAAATGTAATTCGGAAATGTTTAACAAAATAAATTAATAAGAAAAGAAATATATAAGAGTGTGCAGTTTTCTCAGTCCATATGCAGTCTGCAGGGAACATTAGGTAGGGCTTTGTGACCCCTGTTTAATACCATTGTTCTAGGCATTTATCTGAGGCTATAAATTATAGAAAAAGTAACCAACCCACGTTGGTGTAAGGAGTTCCCCAAGACACTGAAATCAGTTCTAGTCCTATTCTTAGGAATAAATATTGTACATGCAAGCATTAATAGAGAAGAGATTTTTCTACTCCCTTTTTGGTTCCAAAAGATGAGAAAAAGAGTAATACTTCTTTATTTGTCTTTAGAAAGCTGCTGTTCTATCTTTGGCTTTAGCTTTGTTTAACTAAATGTTGTAGGAGTTAATTGCCATTTTTCTAGGGGAAGCTATCTGAATGGTGAGGTTTTCTGTTGAAGATTGAGTTGAGGTATTGTGAAAATATAGAATCATTGAAATTGGAAGGGACCTTAGAGGTCCTCTTGTCTAATGGCCTCATTTTATAGATGAGGAAACTAATAAAGCCCAGGCAACGTAATTGACTTGTCACACATTTTCTCTTCCCTCTAATCTCTGATGAAGATATCCTAGCCAAGATCAATTTCTCTGCCTGCACCCTTCATCTCATCCCATTTTCTTTGCTCTGGTATGTCACCATCAGTCCTTCTCATTGTCAGTTCCAGTTCCTTCCTGCCTTTTGACTCTTTCCCTGCTGCCTACATTTCCATGATAGCTTTTTTTTATAGGACTAGCACATTGTACATTGGCTATGATCTGCAGTTTCATGTGCAGTCATCTTTTTTAAAATTATGGGAATGTTTGTTTTATTCTATAAATTAAAATTTAAAAAAATTCCTCACTTTACCCTACCATTCCCTAAAGCCGTCGTTTGATAACTTCACCTCACTTTAAAGCTTTCTATGTTCATCACCTTAACTGTTTTTTGTCAGTCACTTTTAAACTTCCTACAATCTGCCTTAGCCCCTCTTCATTCAACTGAAATGGCTTTCTCCAAAGCTAACACATATTTCTTAAAAAAATGAAAAAGTTAGGGGCAGCTGGATGGCCTAGCGAATAGAGCACCAGCTCTGGAATCAGGTGGACCTGAGTTCGAATGCAGCCTCAGACACTTGAAACTTACTAGCTGTGTGACCTTGGGCAAGTCACTTAAACCCAATTGCCCTGCCTTCCACCCTCCAAAAAGACAAATAAAAAATTTTTTTAATTTAAAAAATTATTTTATTGATAACTTGTTGTTGCCTCACATTTGTTTCCAAATATATCCCTGCCTCCTCCCTAACCCAACAAACCATCTCATTTAGCAAAGATTTAAAAAGAAAGAAGAAAAAAGTTCAGCAAAACCAACCAACACATCAATTGTTTTTGATGGCAGATGTGATATTCCACATCTCTGCACTGAACTGAGAGATGTTTTGTTTTTACTTCCTCTCTGGTCAAGTTTGGTCATTAAATTTTTATAGTATTCAATTTTATTTTATTGCCCTTTCCATTTAAGATTGTTGTTATAGATACTGTTTTCTGGTTTTACTTACTTCATTCTGTACTAATTCATAAAAATTCATGTTTCTCTGAATTTTCTCATTTATCATTTCATATATATGTATGTGTAGGCATATATATATATGTATAGTATGTGTATGTTATAAATAGTGTGTATATATGCATATATACACCATATATACATATACATATGTGTATGTGTATATATGTATATATATATATACATATATATGTATATCACATTGTTTTCCTAATTGCCAGATCCAATGACTTTTTCTCAGTTTTTATTTTTTCTGATTTACATTTGGCTGTTCTAATCCTTGTAGAGTTAACTATCTTCTCCTCAATATCTTTCCTTTTGGGATTTTTGGACCCTTCTCTCCCTTGATTCTCCTTCTACCCATCTGACCACTGGTTCTTAGTGTCATCCTTCCTCCTAGCTCTGGGTATCCCCAGAGTTTTGTTCAGGACCTCCTCTTCTCTACAGACTCATCATTATTTTGTTGGCTATAGTGGGTCCAGTTCTTGTCTCTATGCAGATGACTCCTAGATGTCTGTATTCAGCCCCATTCTCTGTGGGTTTCAGTTCACTATCACCAAACCAAATGTCCTACAGGTATAGAACTCCCTATATTTTTCCCCACACCTGCCACTCCCCCAAATCTCCTTACTAGCACCAGCAGCCTTCTAGCCATCCAGGTTCACCAAAGTGGTATCTTCTTGGACTCTTCACTCTTGCTCAACTGCCCCATCTTGTTATTTCTTCTGGTACATCTCTGACATCCATCCTGTTCTCTCTACTTACATGGCCACCACTCTAGTTCAGACTCTTTATCACCTCTTGCCTGGTCTATTATAATGGTCTCCGTGTCAGAAGTTTCATTCTATTCCATTCTTTTCTTCATGAACCTGCCAATATAATTTTCTTAAACCACAGGTTTGCCTGTGTCAGTTCCCTTATCCAGTGACCTCTATTCTCTCTAGGATAAAATATAAACTCCTCTCTTTCTCATTTAGAGCCCTACCCCATCTGACTTTAGGCCTAAAATTTAAGACCAGCAAGTGGGATAATTATTTTCCTTCACATATACACCCAACAATCCGGCCAAAAGGGCCTATTTCCAGTTCCCCACATAAGACATACCATCACTCATCTCCATGGCTGTCTCTGATGCCTGAAATGCATGTACTTTCTTCATACCTCCCATCTCTTGAAGGAACCTAGTCTAGTATCTCTAACTTCCTTTAAAGACCATGTTAAATGCTCCCTTCTACACAAGGTCTTTCTTAATTCCCCCAACTTTTGTATTCATTTTGTACAAATTGCATTTGTACAGATTATGTGAACATGTTTCCATCAAGAGAATATGAATTTCTTCAGAATTGGGACTTGTTTCCCTAGGACCTAGCATGGTCCTTACTTAACTCATAGTAGTTGTTTAATAAATGCCTTTTGAATAACTGGTAAGATGGAATTTGAATCTTCAGTCCTTTGGCTCCAAATCCAGCCATTTTCTTGATGTACCAGGTTATGATAGATGATTGAATAAATTAATAAAGCCATTAATTTATACTTTTTTCTTATTTTTTGTTGGGACTTGTGATTTAATCTGCCAAGGGAATTCCCTTTGGAATACCTCAGGAATTTAGAGTCTTGGAGACTTGCCCAAGCTGCTGAGGGCTTGTCATATAGACAGTGTGTATCTAAGATAATACTTCAACAATGGTCACCTGATTATTTTTTTTTTACTTTTATTTTATTTTATTTTTTAATTGATTTGTTTGTTTACTTTTAGTTTACAAGATTCAGTTCCAGAATCCCTTGAGTTTCAAATTTTCTCCCCTCCCTCTTCTCCTCCCCTCCACCCATGGTGGCAATGCAGTCAAGTATAGAATCTGCAAATACTTTCACATCGGACATTAGTCTGGTTGTATA
>CM053585.1:419424779-419443196 GCA_028646515.1 Pseudochirops corinnae | reverse complement strand
GGAAAAAAGAAACAAATCCAAACATGGAAAAGAACGAGAGCATGTAGATTGCTTCAGTCTCCATTTAGACTCTGTTCTTTCTAGATCTTTCTCTGAATGTAGACATCTCCTTCCATCCTGAGGCTTGTAGAGTTGTCTTATAACTGTTCTGGTCACCTGATTCTAAGACCAGTCCTCTGTCTCCTAGGCCAGGTGCTTTTCAGAAGGCAGAGCCATCTTCAAGAGTCTTTCCCAACAACCTCCATTTTGTTTTGAATGAGTTAGAGTGAGCTGCACAGGAAGAGCAGACAGGGATAAGAATCTGCCCTGCAGAGCTCCTTCCCCAAAAAACTTAGCCCTCTTTTGAATTTTCCATTCTTCTAGTTGCTTGCATTTAACAATGTCACTCTCAGCTACCCTCTCTTCCTCACTCAACACATCCACATAGTTAGCAGATCTTGTGTTCTCTGTCTCCCCATCTTTCAGATCTGTCCCCTTCTTTCCATTTACACATTGTTCAGGACTGTTTTAATTCTTACCTGGCCTTTTTTCAGTGACCTTCGAATAAATCCCCTTTAATTATCTCTCCCCACTCCAATCCATCCTCCACATAGAAGCCCAGGTGATTTTCTAAAAGGTCATCTGACCATATCACTCCCCCCTTAGTCAATAAACTCCCATCAACTTCTTGTTGACTCTAGAATCAAAACCAAACTCCTCTATTTGGCATTTAAATACCTGCATAGCCTGGCCACAGCCTACCTTTCCAGCTTTATTATATTCATCATTTCCCTTCCTTTACTTTGTGGTCCAGCCAAATAGGCCTTCTTTACTGTTGTTCACACTCATACAAAAATACAACTAAAATATTCAGATGTGGCTAGGAAATTAAGATATCATACCATCCATTAAGCAAAACCACTATGATTCAGGGACACTGGCCTCCTTGCAGTTCCAGTGCCAGTGCTTGGCATAGCATCTGATCTAGAGTAGCTGTTTATTGACTATGGAAACTTGGCTGAGTTGAAATCAGACAGTTTACTTTCATTTGTTGTTTTTTTTTATATGTGATAAACATGTGTACACTGAGAAACAAGATTTCTACTGAAAACCTAGAGTTCAATGGCTATTAGAACCTATTAATTGTTATGTTGTATCTTTTATTTTAAAAATATTGTTTAAAATTGTTCATTTGGCAAGCTACATTGAGCAAAATGCCTGAGTAATTACTTAACAGTTATTATTTAGAAGTCCATTCTGTTCCCCAAAACATACATGTGAATTTTTTAAAGTAATGAAACATTGCTCTCTCTAAAAAATAAAATTATATTTGTTTTTATGTATAGAACCTGAACCTGTGATTTCATTGTTATAGGGCTTCAATTTTCAAACTTTTGGGTCTCTTTATAGCTCTTACTATTTATTGAGGATGCCCCCAAAAGTGTTTGTTTTTGTGGGTTTCTATTAACTGATATTTACTGTATTAGAAATTAAAATGTCTTAGTGTAAGATAGTTTTCAAAATTAATTTTATCAATATTATTGTAAAAATAATTTTGACCTCACTGACCCACTGAAAAGGTCTTGGGATACTGCTGGTAGAGAGAACTTCCAGGTGAGATAACTGTTTCTTACAAAATGGGTTACAACCCTCTCTGTACCTTCCCGTCTTAGAAAATTGACTAGCACACAGAGAGGTTAAGTTGGGTCACATAGCCATTATATCTCAGAGGCAAGACTTGAACCCAGATTTTCTCAGCTTTGAGGCTATATCTCTATCCACTATTTCTACTACTCTGCCCCCTCCATTCATAATGTTAGTAAGAACAATTACCATTAATAAATAAAACACCTAAAAAATAAATAAAAAAAATGAAACACCATTAATAAAGAAAACATTTTTAAAAATACGGTTTCTTTATTTTATCCTTTTTAGATTTCTTTTTATATGGTCTATAATACCTAATGCAGCAGTATGTGTTTATTTAATTTATAAGTATATTCATAAATAAATATAAATATCACCAGATTGCCCCCCCCAATTATTTTTAATGATGACAGCGTACAATCAAAAAAGTTGGGCTTAACCAAGCTATGCTGCTCCTCCTTCTGCTATGTTGTGCTACCTTTTTTCCTATTTATTAAAAAATTAGTTCTGTAATTTTGATTTCTCCCTGCCATTTCTGCTTTTTGTCGGTATACCTCTGTTGATTTCTAGAGAAAAGTGTTACTGTCACTGTTAGACCTTATTATGAGCGACATTGAAATGACTCCTCTTTTCTTAAGTCATGAAAATGGCAACCACTTTGATGATGATTTCATGGTGCTTGGAAATCAAATGATAAGTCCCTTCACAGGAGCAAACTCTAAGAGTTTCATGAGTGGAACTGTAGTCTTCACTATCAAATAGAAAGTAACTTTCTATTTTTAGAAACTATACTTTACTTGTCAATCTCCTTTTCCTATTAGTTAAACTAAATTTGAAGTTTGAAATCCTCTAGTGGGCTGCCTAGGAAAAACTGAATAGAGTTCAGTCACAGAATTTATAGAAGAATTTGTCTACGTGCTTAGACACTGAAATAAAATGTTCAATTTTTAATTCCTTGTATGGATGTGTGTGTTTTTTTTTCTCTCATGTGCCTGCTTTCTAAGTAAACTTGGGTCTTCTAAAGAATGTTAGACAGTAAGTACACTCAATCAGATTTGTCATTCAGGTATTAACAAATGGTAGAATTCAATATGTATTGCTTTGTTAGAGTCGTAAGATAAATGTATTTTGTATTCTTCTGTCATAACTGAGATGGATAATTTTCTGAAGATTTCCCATGCTCTTTAAAATCAGGTGGTTTATGTAGCGTTTAGGGCAAACAGTGAGTCACATAGCTGTGTCTGCTTCTGGTTATGAGTAGTTTTCTCCAGAAACATGATGGTCAGTCATCCTCTAGGGAGAGTAATAAATGACCCTGAAATAGCTAAAAGAAACCCCCAGCCTCTTAAATCTTAAATTATAAGCCTGTTGACATCATTTAAAGATGCCTGACTTTTGCTAAGAATAGAACTAATCTTATTCTATAAGTAAATAAATTTGATTGGTTTCATTTATTGGGCTTTATTTGAAGGCAAAGAGTGAATGTATTAACCAGCATAAAATTTAAAAAAATTAAAAATTGAAATGAGTACATCGATTTAGAGAGTGTACAGGTCTTCTTTTCCCTTTGAGCAGCAGAAGAAAAACAAACAAATATTTTCCATAACTATTAGTTCCTAATACTGTTTTTAGTTGTATGCTAAAATTGAAGTAACATTTACAAGTGAAAAAAAAGCTAACACATATATGGTGCCTACAGTTTGCCAGACACTATGTTAAAGTACTTTACACATATTATCTAAAAAGTTTCTGTGTGAATTTTATAATTTTCCTCCTACTCTCTTCTATTAAACTACAATTTTATAACATCACTCTTTGTGAATCCCCCCTTCTCTAAAGTGCTTTCTGTTTCCCCCCTACACACTCCTTAGTTGTGAAGCAAGTCTTCAGGATGGTGAAATTTTTTATATTTAGGCAGCCAAGTGGTTGATGTTTTCAAGTTGCTTCTACGGTTTCTCCAAAAGCTTGCTCCTCCCCTTTCCTTTACTACCATGTCACACCACCTCATACCACTGGCCTTTTCCCTTCATTGGTAGTTCTGGTCGTCCTGACCTCTCTGCCTATTGGTATAAAAAACATTCTTTTTGGCTTCCTGGTTTCTTGCTTCTGGCATCATTTCATGGGCAGAAATTCTAGACACTGAAGGAGTAAAGGGTGGGGATCTTTTCATTTAAAGCTACCAAGCTCTGGTTTTGTCCCTTCCTTCTCTGTTGCCTTTTTTGGGAGCAGAGAAGGATAGCACTTCCCTTGGTGTATAAGGTTTGGATGTAATTTGACCTTCAATGTATGTAGCCCAGCTTTGATTCTCTGCTTTGCCATTTGTTTTGATGTGAGGACATTCCTATGACCAAAAAACAAAACAAAACAAAACAAAAAACCCAACCTGACAGAAAACAATCCAGAACCAAAATATGGGGTTATCCAAAAGTTTTTAGTTCAGTTTTAAGATTGAATAACTTAAAAGTGTGCACCCTAATGTATATACATACATATATGTATGTGGTGTGTGTGTGTGTATGTGTGTGCATGTGTGTGTGTGTGTGTGTGTGTGTGTGTGTGTGTGTGTGTGTGTAAACCTAGCAGAGATGAGAGATTGTGCTTGAATGTGCCTGTCCTCCTGAATGCACACAAGTAAAATGAAGTAACTTTAAAACAGTTGCTTTTATGTTTTGTGTTTTTGTTTTTGCTTTTGCCGGGTATACATTAGGCTAAGACTGAAACTTCCTTCAGAATTCCCCTTGTTAAGCTGTTCTTCCTGTTTCCCCTTAGTTCAATGCCATGACATCATGGTTATTCTACAATTACTTGCCATAATCCACTAAATAGAAACTAAGGATTTGGTTCCAGGGGAAAAGCCTAGGCACAGTGATGTCCACAAGCACACCTTCTGCTGGAAGGGCAGCTTGTATTTGGTGAGTGCTTTTCAGATGTTCTTAGGAAAACAGACTGTACACTAGCATCTTGGGTTAAGGTGATTTGCTAGTTTTTCTTTTAACATTTTTAACGTAAACAGAAGTACATATAATTAGCTTGTATATATGGCTACAAATATTTTTTTTAACTTCTCAATCAAAGAAAATAGTCTTTAGTTTTTATGACAAACCATAATGGCTTTTGGCAGTTGCCTGTATTATGTTCTGTATTATATTACATTTCTTATGGTGTCTAAATCTTTTCCCCCTTCTTGAGCCTAGCAACATTTTGAGAAATGTTTATCTTGATAAACATTGATAAGTGGAAAGTTGGAATAGGGTTATGGTTTTATATTTTAAGGGTGGGTGGAGGTGGGAGATGGGCTAGAAAACATCTGTTCCGTGTTCCTTAGTCCACTAGTATCCTGCCAAGAAGATTTTAAATTGTTACCCCTACCAGTACACAGCTCATTGGGTTTTCAAGGCTTCGCCTGGCAGTACGTATCCTGGCCTATGTCCCTATCTCTTCTGATACAGTTTGGTCTTTGGAATTACAGCAGACTGGATCCATAATGTTACAAAGGTCTTATACATTATTAACTTGTGATATTACTGGAAACTCCACCTGGTAATCTTTCTCCACAATCCTTCCTACACCAAAGGCTTCTGTCTGTAAAGACTGACTTTGATGTTGATAAGAACAGAGGTAACAGCTATAGAAATTGGCTCTTTTGATTCAGCGGTATCCTCTGGGGAATCTATCTTTCATAAGGTTACTCCATCATTATTTCCTCTGAAATTCTGAATATTTAACCACTCCGATTATTGATCCAGTTTCAATGTTGTAGTGAACCAATATTAAGAGCCATTAACTGTGGCTCTTATGAACCATGATCTCTATAAATTTTTTGATCACACACTCCTATCAGTTAAAAAAAGAGTTAGCTACCTCCATTTTGTTTATAAATTATATACCATATCAGTGTACATGTAATTGTGTCCATTTTATAACATACTTTATAGCTACACAAAGTAAACACTAAAAAGTATTAAAGATGGAATAAATTCTTGAGTCAATAGGAGGCCACTGGAGTTTGAGGAGGGGAGTGATATGATTTGAGTAGGGAATCTTTACTTAAGGGGACTTACTGCATGGCTGTGCAGAGTATTGTTTGGAAAAGATAGAGACTGGAGAAGGAAACCATGGCTTCAGGTGAAAGGTGGTTACCTAAGGAGTGACAAGAGTGTAGAGATAGGAGACTTGACAACTGAGAAATGCCATGAGTATGAGGGAGAAATTGAGGGTGATACTAGTGTTTTGAAGCTATGTTACTGAAGGATAGTCATGCCATTGCCAGAAAAAGGAAGGTTTTGGAGGATGCGTTTTAGGGGAAAAGGGTAAGGCAATGGAGACTGCAACCTGGCCATGCAGGCTCCTTCTGTACGATTCACTGTACCAACCAAAGTGATAAAGGGAAGGGGCAGGGCTGTTACAGACTGTAGCCCCCACCGCTCCCCTTTTCTCTCCTCCCCAGCACCTGGCCAAACCAGGAGGCTGCTCTGGGGAGGGAGGGTTTTGCTTATGCAGCTGTAGGGGCTGGTGCAGGTCTTTTGTCTCACTTAGATTATAACCCCCTGAGGACACTCTTCTCGGTGGAGAAGAGGAGAGGTGAGGAGTTTGTACTGCCAAAGAGCAAGGGTTAGCAAGAGCGAAGGGATGGAGTGAAGGAGATTTGGCAATATTAGATGATGGGGGTAGTGTGGTTGTATTGTAGGCATGTCCAATGATTGGCTGTGCTAAGAGTACCACCATTACTCCTTGGGGTCATGCTCTGGTCCCCATTTTGGAGTCCCCTACTTTAACCCTACACCAAGAAGATGGTACCTTGGAGAGGGACTATCTTATTTTTTGTCTTATTTCTCCAGCACTTAGTACAGTACTGGCACATAGTAGGTATTTAATAAAGGTCTGTGAATTTAAAAGTTTTCTTAGATACCCTTTTATTGCCTAAGCCTTAGGCAAAAATGCTAAAGTGCTATCTTAGGCACCTCGGTAGTTAGTGCTGGGCCTGGAGTCAGAAAGATCTTAATTTGGGGGCAATTAGGTGGCAAAGTGAATAGAGCACTGGCCCTGGAGTCAGGAGGAACTAAGTTCAAATTTGGCCTCAGACACAACACTGTGTGAACTTGGACAAGTCACTTAACCCCAATTGCCCTGCCTTCCCCCCTCCAAAAAAAAAAGACCTTAGTTTAAATCTGGCCTCATACACGACTAAGTTGTGTGATCCTGAACAAGTCACTTAACTGCTGTTTGCCTCAGTTTCCCCATCTGTAAAATGGGGATTATATTATCACCTGCTTCCCAGGGGTGTTAGGAAGATTAAATGAGATAATGTTCGTAAAGTGCTTAAACCCAGTGCCTGGCATATAATAGGTACTATATAAATACTGTTATTATTATCAATTAGTAGTCAGTGACTAATACAAGAAATTTGCCAGTATATATTGAAACATCTGTGTTTGTTAATGATTAAGCTCGTAAATAAAGAAAAGAATTTCTAAGTCCTCCAGTTGTTTTCATAAGCAGCAAGTTAAACTTAGCCCAAACCATTCCATTTTGTGATTCTTATGTCTTGTCTATGATACACAAAGTTAGGTAATATATTTGAGGACATTCAGTTGTTTGGGGAATAGTAAGTTGCCTTTTTTCCCCCAGGCTGATAGTTTACTTCTGTAGTAAATGGAAAGAGGATTTGGGGGTTATCTATAAAGGAATAGTTGCAAGGCATTGAGTAAGTGGCATGTATTCTGTTGCTTTTAGCACTATGCTTAGTGTTTTGGTATAGTTCACAGTTGTAAAAATAGTTTTTATTTTAATTTATGAAAATAAAATAAAGGCATTCACATAATCACTCCAGAATATTTTGGTAAAATTATTGGATAAAAAGACAACAAAAAATCCAACATAGTAAATACCTGTAATGGCATAGTTATACCTGTGAACTAAGTATGATTTTTGCGTATGGGTTAGAATGGTGAGATACAGCAATACATCCATTCTATAGCCGTAAGAAATAGAATCATAAAATCTCATAGTTGCGTTCTGGAACTGTAATCGGAATATTCCTATCTGATAATTATTTGAGTCTCTGCTTAAAGATATCTAATATTCTGGAACTTCTTATCTCCCAAGAGAGTTCACTTCTTTTTTTGGATTGTTCTAGTTGTTAGGAAATGTTTTCTTATATTGATAAATTTGCCTCCCACCTGATGATGCAGATACAAAAGTGACATAATCCCTACTCTCAAGGAACCTACATTTTGCTGAAATGTTTACATTGTTAATGGGGGAAAAGGGGATATCCTTGATTCATTCGCCTGATTGAGTGGGAAAAGCTCTCATGCTTCCCTCTACTATACCAAGAGATGTTGTGATATAATAGAAAAAGTACTAAACTGGAGAACAAGTTCTGGTTCAAGCCCTGACTCTTCTCTGACTAGCTCTGTTACATTGAACAAATCATTTTACTTCCCTGGGCCTTGTTTTCCTCGTCTGTAAGAGAGAAAGAGAGAGAGACAGAGAGAGTAGGTGAGATGATATCCAAGGTCTCTTCTGACACTAGCCTTTAATAGCATCACTCTTACTCCCTGCTCTTTCTTCTGATGCACTGAGCAGTGGGACTTTGCCCCAGGAGGGGAGCAAGAGAGAAAGTCCATAATTAAGGGAAAGTGAGGCAACAGGGTAGCAGAAGAGATAATGTTCTTTGACTTTGCCCGTGACTCTGAAGTAGCGTGGTGAGAAGTCTTCCTTGCCAAGACCTAGCACAGAATCCATTCCCTCTGCTCCCTCATGAACTAATCATGGCAGGAAGAAATCAGAGAGAGATCCCTGCTAGCAATGGGACACTGACCAAAGAAGCATCGTTGGTCATCAGGAGTGCACCAAATGGCAAATCTGTGTTCTGTGACCAGAGTTCCTTAACTTTGACTTAAAAAACAAGAGTTCCTAACCTGGGGACCCCAGACTTCCAGGGGGGTCCAAGGATATATTGATTTTTCAGGTGGTACATGCATATATACGTACATGTATACATATATGTATATGTACCCACACTATGTGTAGTCTTCATTTTCACTAACTTCTAACTAAAATTTAGCATTTCCTTCAATTATGAATGCAGACAATTAAACATTCTGAGGAGGGAAGAGATCTCTACATAGGCTTCACTTGCCTTACAAAAGAGGTCCATGACAGCACTAAAGAGTTAAGAACTCCCATTCCTCCTGGCAGCATGGATCAATTGTAAATTGTTATATTCTCTAATCTCCTTTGCTAACTGGCAGGATAATGGCCAGGGCAGAATAAATGATTAAATTATTCATTTCCTAGAATTTCTCAATTTGGTCAGCTTATATACTATCTGGGAACCACCTAGGGTTCTTTGGGGGGTGTAAAAGTTTTATTGTGCATTTATTGCATTTTATTAATAATATGTTAAGACTAAAACAATTATATGTAGTTGAAAAAGTTTTGTTTCTCTTATGTTAAAGCCACACCAGCATATGGCAAAATATGGCAAGGCCAGGGAAGAGGTAGAGTTTGTCAAGTAGAGGATTCAGAACTGACCCTGCTGGGGAACAAATATATTTTAATGTATACCCGCAACCTAGCAAATAGGGGGGTGGCTACTTAGGGAAAGGAGAAACTGTGGGAAAAAAAGTCAAGTATTCTCTGAGAACCATGGAGAAGGTCATAGGGCCACAGATTTATAGAAGGAAGACACCTTCAAAGTCCTCTGATCCAAACTCCTCCTTTTATGGTTGAAGAAATTGAAGCCTGGAAAAATTAAGTGACTTGCTCACTCAGTAAGAACTAAGTCAGGATCTGAACACAGGCTGTCTGATTCCAAATCCCAGACCCCTTTCTAGTGAACAGAAAGATTCATGCAGAGGTGTAAATCAGCAGCTCTTCTTCAGTCCCATTGCCCAGTGGATACTTTTGTGATAAGTGCCAGGGTCAGTTAGTAAGGACCTGTCAAATAGTGTCAGATCAGTAACTGACGCCACTATGGTGGTCAAAAGTCTAAGATTCTCTCTGGATTTTATCTTCTTTTCGAGGGTTGTGGGGAAGAGGTATAGGCCATCATAGATAGCATAGTGGAAAAAAGTCACTGCGTTTGGGGTCAGAGAACTTGAGTTTGACATCTAAACTCTGCTGTTTATTCTTTTTGTAACCTTAGGTGAGTCATTGAAGCTGTCTGGGTCTGGGTTTCAAAATGAAAGGTTGGGTGATGACTTCTCTACCTTCTTTCCTGTTCTGAGTTCTAATATCACAATTTTTGGTGGTTTTTTTTTTAAACTGTTAGTAGTAGGAGTAGGAATAGGAGTACTAGGAGTATTAGTAGAGTAAGTACTAGGAGTACTAGTAGCGACTAGTAGTACTATATCATTAGTATAATAATGATAATACTGGCATTTATATGGTGCTTTAAGATTTACAAAGAATATGTACATGTATTAACTCATTTGATTCTCCCTATAACCCTGTGAAGTAAGGGCTGTTATCACCATTTTACAGATAAGGAAATGGAGGCCAAGAAGGTGCAACTTGTCTCCTCATTGACACAGCTAGCGAGTGTCCGAGGAAGGATTCAAATCCAGGTCTTTCTGACTCAAAGGTCTTGTTCTGTTCCTTGCATAATTAACATAAAGAGGTTTTAAAGATCCTTCGGACTTAGTTAGTGTCCTCCCTGCTCCCTAAGTATGGAGATGGTGTAAAAAGTCTGACAAGTTTGACCAGGAGATTTCTTAACCAAATATAACTCATCACCCACATAGTCTACAAAGACCCTTAAAGCGAATGTGTTACTGATTAAGGGTGCAGAAATAGAATGATTCCATTATGTAAATAGTGTGTTGTTGGGTGGATTCTCTCCTAGTCATTTCCAAGAAGCATGGGGTGGCACCTTACCTAAACATTCACATTAATATGTTGAGATCAGCAGACTATTTTTAGTCAGAGTCCTGAACTGAGCCTTAAAAGGGCATTTATTTTTCAGCTTAGTTGTTTATATTTGATTGATGGCTGCTTTTTTTTCCCCATTAGAAGATTTAGGAATATTTAGAAGGTTTTTTTTTTTAAAGATTATTTGGATCACTGTAATACATTGTTCTTCCATCAACAACTTAGCATTTCTATATCCAAGTGAGCATTTGAGGACCCAACCCATGGAAATATTTGTGGCAAGAGGATGTGACACATTCCAAGAGGATTTGAAGGATAAGTGATGGTTTAAGGACTCACTGTGCCCACCACTTTTAAATGTATGTTTTTTAAGGCAGCAAAGACTAGGATATTCCTTCCTCCAAACTAATTGTAGGTCATGCCCCAAATGGAAAGAAAGTTCATTGAAACAGTGGACAAAATGAGCAGCACAGGATTCATCCCTAATGTGTAAATCTCCCCTGAACAATTTTCAAGTGTATGCAAAACCTCAGTATCAAATCTAAGCAGATAAATTACTTTTTTTTTCATCCCAAACCATTTTATTAAAGGAAAAAATGACAACCTGAGAAGGCCCTCCGCCATGCATGTATCCCACCCCTACTTCTTCTAGTAGGACTTAGGAGGGTGGAGGAACCTTGCATTTGTAGCATCTGGTAACACAGTTAAAGGAGGATTTGAGAAGGCTTTTGTGTCCCTGTTTTCCCAGTGGGATCCCATCCCAGGCTGTCCAGGCTGGAGTCAGTCCCATGAGTTCCAGCTCCCGTCCAGGCCCAGACTCCCATCCCTGTTCCACAGGTTCTGTTCTTTACTTAGGCCCCTCCACTTCCCTAGAGGCAGGTGCACATTCTGTGGCTCCTTGAGCAGGACCAAAGCTCTCAGCCTTCTGGATGTCTTCATGGGACAACTCTGTACTTGCAAGAAGAGCCACAAGCAAGGTGAACAGGGTAGTGGTGCTCGTTGGTCTCTATCTTGGCCAGCACACCTGGTGGCAAATCAATATGGCATTGTGACACCAAGGCTACAAGGTAGATAAGGACATCACTGAGCTCCTCCCCTAATGCCCCTCGTTCTGCTTCCAACCAGGACAGGGGTACAGGTCTACCATCAGGCCTCCACTGAAGGAGCTCTGCCAGCTCTCTTACTTCTCCAACAAGGGCCAGGAGGAGGTTCCTAGGTTTATGGAACTGGTCCCAGTCTCTTTCTGCTGCAAAGTCTGGGAGTGACAGATGTTCTCCAGTGTGGGCTCCTGGCTGAAGCTAAATGGGGTATCCTGCCCCTCCACCCTGTACCCTTAGGGTTGCTGCCCCCTGGCATGGTGCTGCAGAGGAGCCACCAACTCCAAAGCTGCATGAAGGTGCCCCTAAATGACTTATTTCAGATGATAACACCATACCCTCTTGTTCCTCAATCACCTAACCTCTCTTTACAGCAGCTTCCTTATGTATAACATAAGAATAACAATCCATAAGTTAGAGTTAGAGCTAGTATGTCCAGTCATGGAAGAAAGGCCGGGCCTGTAGTCAGGATGCCTGGGTTTGAAGCTTGACTCTGCCTTACAAGGTATGGGAGGTCGGCAAGTCGCTTAATGTTTTTTCGGCCCCTAATTTTCCTCATGTATGAAGTGGAAGGCTACAGATGATGAAAAAGAGAAACAGAAAGGCTAACTAACTGACCCAGCATTAAGCATTAAGTGGTAGCATTGTACAGTAGATGAAGCATGGTTGTGAGTCATAAAGACCTGAGTTCAAATCCTGACTGAAACATGTTGACGATGTAACTTCCCTGCCTTCCCCATTCCAGATTTCTAAGACTACAATGCTAATAGCTAACTTTTATATAGTGCTTAGCATGTGTCAGGAACTGTGCCAACAGCTTTATAATAATTTACACATATACCTCACACTCTTATTTTAAAGATCAAGAAAAAACTTTTTTTTTAAATTTAGTATCTATTAAGTACCTATTAAGCACCTCACAACAACCCTGGGAAGTAAGTGCTTATTCTTATCCCCACTTTACAGTATAGGAAACTGAGGCAGAGATGAAATGACTTGCCTGGGATCATACAGCTAGTATGGCTGGATTTGAACTCAGATCTTCCTGACTGCAGACCCAGTGCTCTATCCACTGTACCACCTGACCATCTTAGAGCCAAACAAGGCATTTCACCACTCAGATGTTCTATTTTTCTGCTTTAGTGGCTCACTAGTAAACCTTTGTAGTTACCATTTCTATTTATAGGTCATTGCTTCAGTGCCAGGTTTGTTATCGCTTTTCTTCAGGCTTAATAAAATCAAAGAATTTTGGACTTAACCCCTGGTAATGTCTCCTCTGGTGAATAGGAAAGTCTGGAGAAAACACTTGAGCAGGAAATTCAAGAGTACCCGGAGCTGTTTTTATCAGTTCAGGAACACTAGACTTGTAAATTGTATCCTGTTCTTTTCTGGCTACAGAAAAGCCTTTATTAAGGAAAGTACAATGTTAAATCCATTAGGGGAATGAATTTGCAATATAATGAGTGTCACTCAGCTGGCTGGATCTGTGGCTTGTTAGGTCCTATTGTTTCATTCTTTGGAATTCATTATTACCAGGGTCCTTATAGGCTCAGTTACATTATAACTTGATGGTAAACAACTGAGTGTATAGATGTACTTCTGTGTGCATATGGATTTTTGTTTGTTTGTGTTTTGCTTAAACTCCCAAAACACCATTTGGCCAAAACTATTTTGAAGAGGTGGGACTTTTCTTGAATTTCTGCATCTCAAGATGAATTTTCCCCTGGAAAGTAGGTCTGTAGCTTTAATCATTCAATATAACTTTACTGCCCTAAAGTGAATTCGGTATATCCAGATTTGAAACCAGATGAGTCTAGTTTCTCAGGAAAATCAGTCACTGAGATTGGTTGGTTTGTGTAAAGCAGGTTCACATATTCTAATTTCTGTCATTCGGTTGTTTCATTCATGTTGACTCTCCATGACCCTATTTGTGTGTGTGTGTGTGTCTGTGTTTAATTTTTAAAATTAAAAAAATTGTTTTTGGTCAGAGATACCGTAGTTGTTTGCCATTTCTTTCTCTAATATGTATAATACACATGGAATAAATATGGAACCTTGTGCCTGCACATTGACTATATCTACAAATGCTATCATTTGGCAAATACTTCTGATTTGGAAACTTGGGTTTGCTAGTTTCTTTTTTTTTTATTGATTGTATGATTGTAATTTATAAATTTTGTTTTGATATAACACTTCCCGTAAGCAATTCACTTCCCTCTGTGGTACTTTCCCATTTAAAAAAAAAAAAAGATTATATAATATGATGCTGCTAGGTGGAGTAGTAGGGTTCAAATGTGTCCTCAATACACATTAAGTGCCAGGCAAGGTGACAGTTAAATAGCTGTGTGACTCTAGGCAAGTTACTCAACCTCTTTGCCTCAGTTTCCCTTTCTGTAAAATGGGAAAAACAGTAGCCCCTACTTTGCAGGGTTGTTGTAAGGATCAAACAAGGTAATATTTGTCAAGTTCTTAAAGTGCCTAGTCCATAGTAGGGGCTCTATATAAATCCTTCCCTTGTCTCTTCCTCGACATAATGATCAAAAGTGAAAGTATAGAATTTCCATTTTTTTGTTGCTTGCTCTTTTTTCCTAGAAAGATATATACTTAATTTTAGTACAGTCAAAATTGCCCCGTTCATTTGGTGGAAATTAATGACCTTTTAGCATTGTCTTCATTTAGATTGTGTATGTTCCTCGGATTCTGCTTTCTTTGTTCCATATCATGTCATACAAGTCTTCCCATCTTTCTTTGAATTTCTCATATTCTTCATTATTTATGGTGAAAGACTATTCCATTATATTCATGTAATATTTTATCCAACCATTCCCCTGTTGATAAGCACATAATTTACTTCCATCTTTTTGTTGTTACAAGTGCTGCTATCAATATTGCGTTACATGTGGGATTTTTTTTTTCTTGTCATTGACCTCCTTGGGAGATGGTAGATAAACCTAGTAGCAAGATTACCACAAAATAAGGGTATGAATAATTTAGAAACTTTTCTCACCTAATTTCTAAGTCATATTTTAAATGATAAAACAATTCATACAGCAAATTAGTGTCTTTACCTTCCCACAGCATTGGTTCCTTCTGTCTTCCTTGCCAACTTGATGGGTATGGCAGGTGATAGTTCAAAGTTGTTTTAATTTGCAATTACCTCAGCATTAGTTATTTTGAAAAGTTTTCCAGATGACTAGTAAGAGTTTGCATTTTTTTTTTAGAAAGCTAATTGTCTTCTGAATGCTTGTCTGTGTGATACAAAGATTTTCTCCCCTCTAATCTATATCCTTTCTTATTACTATTTTCCTATTCTTTAAATTCTAAGACTATACATTTAGAGCTGAAAGGGACCACAGAGGTTATCTAATCCAAGTGCCTCATATTTTTACAAAGGAGAAAACTGATACCTAAGGGAGTTAAATAATTTGTCCAAGGTCATGGAAGTTCGTCAGCATCAGAAATGGGATTGGAATCGTCTTCTGACCCCACTGCCAGTGTTCTTTCCACTGTAACATACAGCCTCTTAGTTATTTTGTCCTTCTATTTTTCTCATGTCTTGCTGTGAATCTTTCCCCATTGGCAATTGTAAAACCTTTACGTTTTTTTTTTACTCCCTTCATTTTTATGGTGTTTTAAAAAAAATTTACAAATCAAGAAATCTTCCCCAAATACTGTGTTCTTGAATTTATCAGACACTAGATTTTATTTACTTCTATGTATTGCATTTATTTAATTTTCTGTCTTTTTTTAAAAATCTAGTACCAGATAATTTTGACAATTATTATTTTGGAATATGCCAGTCTTACTTCATTCCTGGTTTTTTTTTCTTCATAATTTCCCTCATGTTCCTTCTTATTCATTTTGTTCTTTTTTTTTTTCCCCACAAAGTATCACCTTGATAATTTGATTGGCATTACACTAAATCTGTAGAGTAATATAGGTAGTTTTATTTTTATTATATTAGCATACATCAGTCATGAACACTGAATTACATCCCCAGTTATTTAGATCTCCTTTATTTTTGTAAACTTTATTTTATGGCTATATTTGTAACAGTCCTGCATCCATTAGTAGGTTAGTTGTGTGGATTTATTTTGTATCTTGTTTCTTTTTTGATGCTATTAATCGTCTCAGTTAGTGTCTTATTTATTCTCCAAGGTTCTTAGGCAGTCATCCATGCACTTTTTTTTGGTTTTTTGCAATTATTTTTTTTTGGAAGGCAGTCAGGATTAAGTGACTTGCCCAAGGTCACACAACTAGTAAGTATCTGAGATTACATTTGAACTCGGGTTCTCCTGACTCCAAGGCTGTTAGACTGTGTCACCTAGTTGTCCATCATCCATGCACTTTTCCAAAATATTTTAATTATTTCAATATAATTGATTTCCTTTGCAATCTTGTGTATTTTGTTTTGTGCATTTAAAAATATATTTAGTTTTCCCAGTCTTAACAGACTTCAAAAGGGATCTGTAACAAAAAAAATCTGTTCAAGGATTTTCCAAGTGAACCATTATATAATCCACCAATAGAGATAACCTTACCTCCGTTTTGCCAATTCTTATCGCCTTAATTTCTTTTTTCTTTCCTTATCACTATAGTTAGAATTTCTATTTCTCTACAAAGAATAGTGGGGGGGGGGGGGGCGGGAGGAAATCTTTGCTTCACCCTGATCTTATTGGGAAAGCTTCCAGTGTTTCTCAGTTACAAATAACACCATTGGTTTTAGCTGTTGGTTTTAGATAAATGCTTTTGATGATCTTAAGTAAAGGAATTTCCATTCTAATGCTTTTTTGAAAAAGCATTTTTAATACAAATGAATGCCATATTTTAAGTTTTTTCCTATGTTAGTTGATATAATAATGTAGGTTTTATTAATCAGGTGATTGATTCTGCTGATTGTTTTTATTTTTGAACCCTTAGTATAGTTTTCCCATAATATTTTAATGCATATATTAATGTAGTTACTTTGCTAATATTTTGTTTTAAATATTGTTTCAATATTTGTGAGTGATATAGGTGTCTAGTTCTTTTTAATCTCTCCTTAATCTGACTGTCTGGAAAGTATTTGCTTTATAAAAAGAGTTTGGTAGAGTACCTTCTTTCTCTATTTTTTGAAAAGATTTAATTGATCTCAAAATAGGCAATTGAGTTACAAATCTATGTAGTTCAGTTGCTCTGTCTTCCTTCCCTTGGGAGTTTATGGTTTTTGCAGTCTCATTTTCTGGGAATAAATTGTTTACAATCAATTACTAGAATCAAATATTCATCTGCTACCATTAAGTTATCAACTTCATTGGCAAATAATTGATTACAGAACTTTTCTGATATTTTTCTTTTATTTCTGCTCCATTCATTGTGAATTTGTTCTCTTTTTTTTATTTTGTCCATTTAATTTTAAAGTCAAATTTGCTAATGGTTTGTCAATTTAGTTAGATTTTTTTAGAGAATAGCTCTTTGTTTAGTATATCAACTCAATAGTCTTTTTGTTTTCAATTCAATCTCCCCTGTGGTTTCAACATTTTTTATTTTATGCTTCTTTTAAGATTATTAATTTGTTGATTTTCCAGTTTTTATTTGCAAGCTCAATTCATTAATTATCTTTTTTTCCTTTGTTAATAGAGATGTAAATTTTATTTTAAGAATGGATTTAATCTCACAAATATTGGTACTATGTCTTCCTGTTTTCATTGACTTCAGTGTGATTTATTTATTGATTCTATGATTTGTCCTTTGATCTGTTCTTTATTTAGATTAGATTATTGTCCTTTAGTATACATTTAGGTCAGTATCCCAGTGCGTACCACAGTGATTGGGACATAATAAGCAAGCACTTATTGACACATATAGTGTCCATCTTTATGGAGTTTGTACATCAGTGTTCTCTATTTGTTTTCTTAATGATCTTAAGACAATGTAAGCCTTCTAAAAGACAGTTGCCTTATTTCCATTTCCTCCTTTATTTATTTACTCTCCAGTAGAGATATGCATGTGGTTCTGGATCTCCTCCCTCCCCATTTTCCTACTTTGTTTTAACGATCTTCATATGACCTTTCCCATTATTAAAAATATGAACTCACTTCTTCCTCTTATTTCTTGCCTCATCCAGGATAATTTTATCCATTTTACTTTTCATGGAGATCATGGCTGTCCATAATTATTTCTTTTTGTTCTTGCTATTACCTTCAGATAAGGTAGAACTTCTGGAAGACAAAATACTTTTGTTTTCTCATAGCTGCTTGCAAATATCATTATATCTGCTTAATTTATTTTTTGCCTACATAGTCTTGTTTACTGTTTTAGAGTTTTCTTTTGCTTGATGAATTTATATTGTCAAATGTCTTGTTCAATTCTGTTTTCTTTCATTTTATGATTAGTATATAATTTCGCATAGTTCTAAGTGATTTCCCTTGATTTGTGAGAGACTGTTGTTTGCCAGATTCTTTGATTTTTAGAATTTGACAACTACATGTCTGGTTTAGTTAAACTTTGGATTCTTCTCTGAAAGGGCCAAGTATACTTTGCCCTCTGGTATAGTTTCCTCTGAACGTATCTACCTACTACCTTTGGATTTCAATTGTAGTCATTTTTGTTCCTTCCTTTCCTGGGGAATTCTATTCAAGAAGAAATCTTAGTGATTGGTTGTAACAGCAAGCACCCTAGCATACCTAGGGCGGCTACTAGCACAGGCTCTTAGATCCGCTTTTCTAAAGGAAAGCAACTCAAAATGGGTTAACGGTTTCACTTTAATCAATCAAACATATATCATTTACCTAGTTCAGGGGGAAAAGTCAGCACCCTGAACTTCAGAGAATACAAA
>CM053585.1:419403247-419424279 GCA_028646515.1 Pseudochirops corinnae | reverse complement strand
TCTGTCCCAAATCGCTGGGGTCCTCCCAGCTGCCGTAGCTCTCAGGAAGATGCTGGGACTCTTCCTATTTACTTCCAGCTCACTGGATAATGAAGACTCCAGAACTGAGGCCCAAGACCAGGATCCAGATCCAGGCCGCTCAACACGAGAGCTCTTGGCCTCAGAACAATCGTTTAGTCCCCCTGCTGTCTGCAGGCCGCGAGCGGGAAGCTGCAACGCGGAGGTGGGTGCAAAACCTCTGCCTTTTGCTTTTCCGCTCTGGAGGCCTTTCGGCCGGACGCTTTTCTCCCCGCAGTTCCCACTGACCTAATTCTGAACGCTGCTCGCAGCTGCCACTAATCCGCTCCTCTGCTCCTCTAGTCCAGCCGCCCCGGGGGCACAGCTGTGGCTTCAGGCCAGGCTGGCTTTGGTTCGCAGTGCTGATATGGTTCCTTGTAGCCGAGCTGACTTTAGTGGGAAGTATCTTTGTGTGCGTTTTGGAGTTCTAGGATTGGTTTAGAGTCCTAGTTTATGGGTATTTTGGGGTGGCTATGTGAGAGCTGCGATATGTTGCTGCTGCTACGCCGCCATCTTGGCTCCGACCCCCAGTAGGGGTTTTTTAATAGTATTTTTTCCAAGTATATATAAAGATAGCTTTCAATGTTCATTTTTTATAAAATTTTTAGTTCCAAATTTTTTCCCTCCCTTTCTCTCTCACATCCCCCCTCCCCAAAATACTAAGCAATCCAGTATAGATTATACACATGCAATCATATAAACATATTTTTATATTAGTCCTGTTGTGAAAAAGAAAGAAAACAAAAGGGAAAAGCCACAAAAAACAAAAAGCAAAAAAGTTAAAATAGTTATGCTTTAATCTGCATTCTGACTCCACAGTCATTTCTCTGGATGTGGATGGCATTTTCCATCATGAGTCTTTTGGAATTGCCTTAGATCCTCATATTGTGGAGAAGAGCGAAGTCATTCACAGTTAATTATCACACAATGTTTCTCATACTGTGTATGGTGTTCTCCTGATTCTCCTCACTTCACTCAGCATCAATTTATGTAAGTCTTTCCAGGTTTTTCTGAAATCCACCTGCTCATAACTTCTTTCTTTCTTTCTTTCTTCCTTCCTTCCTTCCTTCCTTCCTTCCTCCCTCCCTCCCTCCCTCTCTCTCTCTCTCTCTCTCTCTTTCTTTCTTTCTTTATTTCTTTCTTTTTGCTTTTTGGAGGGGAGGGAGGTAAGGCAATTGGGGCTAAGTGACTTGACCGAGGTCACACAGCTAGTTTTTGTGTTAAGTGTCTGAGGCCAGATTTGAACTCAGGTCCTCCTTACTCCAGGGCCTGTGCTCTATTCACTGCACCACCTAGCCACCCCTGCTCATCTTTTCTTATAGAACAATAGTATTCCATTACATTCATATGCCACAACTCATTCAGCCATTCCCAATTGTTGGGCATCCCCTCAATTTCCAATTCTTTGCCACCACATTGAGAGCTGCTATAAATACAGTAGGACGTTTAATAAGCTAAAGAGAATGAGGAACAGGAAGCAATCTTCCTAACAACTAAACCCAGTCCAGGACCATACGTCTGGGTACAAGATGGAAAGAGGTTGACTCTATCGTGAATAGACAAAGGCTGGCTCCCCCAGCTTTTATATTCCACCCAGCAGTTCTTCTTTGCTAAGCTGGCATTTTCTGGTCTTAAGGAAATCACACTGGCTCTTTGCAGTCATTGCTTATTTTCCTAGACATTTACTAACTATCCCGTTAATAATATATTGTAGAGTTTTACAAGAAATCTAAGTTAAACTCACTGACCTTCAGTTTTCAGACTATTCTCATCTCTCTCCTTGGAAAAACAGAACAGCTTTTGCTTTCCTCTAGCTTTGTGACACCCCTTCCATTCTCCAAGCTCTTTCAAAGACCATCTCTAGTGGTTTAGCAATCACCTTTGCCAGGTATTTTCATACTTTGGGATATAGTTTATCTGGGTCAGGTGACTTGAACTCATCAAGAGGAAATAAGTCCTTATGGTCTCCTATGTATTTTAAAATATTATTCTGAGAATGGAGCCACAGATTTTATCACATTGCCAAAATGAACCATGACACATAAAAAAAGTTAATTTTGTGCTTATTACATGGAATCTTGAAATACTCGGTGGTATCTACAGCTACCTACATGGGATCAGCCTTGCCATACACACAGGGAAAAACAAGCGGATTAGGTAAATTGTCAGGGGCAGCCCATTGACTTAGTCTATCTCTATATAATACAGACGTGTGTATATATATACATGTACATACATACATATATGTGCATATGATAGGTACCAGATATAGACAATGACCTGGAGTCAGAAATGAATAGAAAGAAGAGAGAAGGATGTATCAAATTTAGGAAATGTGTAGTACTTTCTATGATCTCAAGCAATACCCCATTGAAAAAAAAATTCCACTTTTCAAACACCAGTGTTAATCTGGTGATGCTATATCAATGTAAATCACTGAACAACATAATAAAACCACCGAACACCATAATATTGGAAGAATCAGAATTATGGGTGACCCAAAGGGCAATGGAGAGACACATGATAGTTGGAAATAGACTGCAGTATATTATCAATAATGACTTGTTTATAAGAAATTATATGAAAGAAATCATCAGTGTGACATAAATGACTAGAAAAGGAGATGGGCTGAGAGTGCAGCAAGTAGAGAGAGAATGAGTAGACAGCTAGAATATTGCATTTTTATCTACAACATGTTAAAACACTAACAGAGGACCTCCAGCCTGTGAGAGAAATGCTTGATTGAGAAACCATAGAAACACAGAATTAAGACTTCCAGAATTAGAAAAATATGGATAAGTTGCTATTTGCATTAAAGGAAAGAGTCCATATAAATGAAATCATTTATCTATTGAAGTATCAAAGGAATATGATTCAATAAATAGTGTCTAAGGCTGACAGTGATGACACAGGTAAAATTTTCAAAATTATTCCAAATCATTCTCCATTGCCACTTTTAGAATCTTCCTCTATTCCCATTACTCAGCAACTTCTCCTCATGTTTTACATGACTAGACATGTATAACCCATATCACTTGCTTGCCTTCTCAATGAGGTAGTGGGAATGGTGAGAGAGGAAAGCAGAGAATTTGGAACTCAAAGTTTTAAAAATAATGTTAAAATTGTTTTTACATGTAACTGGGGAAAAAATAAAACACTAAGCAAAAAAAAAGTCAAATTTATGACCCAGTCAAGATCCTGGTGGATGTTATCTACCAGGACAATTAATTGTCTTCCTTTCTCAATGACTTCAGTACTTAGCTAATCATCATCTATCTCTCCACCTTCAACTCCTGCTCTCATACTAGGAGACTTAATTGTAAATCTTGAAGTTTCATCAAAAACTTTAACTTCCCAATTCCTAAATCAACTCTACTCCCATTACCTACTCTTCCATTCCACCTCAGTTATACAAGTCATTCCATAGTTCAAGGATTATGAATTTCCTTTATATGATTATACAGTTTTACTCTCTATGCTTTACTACCCCTAACTTTATTCTTCATCCTGTTATCCCTGATCTTTCCAAATGACCCAATTATCACCTCTACTTTGGCTACACTCTCTTCCCATCCCAATTTCAACTACCTTTTGAACTGGTTCAATTTTATACTATCTTCTATTCTTATTTCTTTGTTCTTTTGCTGATCACACCTTGCCAAACTCCAACACTGTATTTATTACCAGCATCCACTTCCATTGCTCCCACTTACATGTTGCTGAGTAGAGCTGGAAGAAATCATAAGACTGTATGTGCTGATTTTGACCATGACAAGTATCTGCTATCTAATCTCAACTAGAAATTCACTATAGCAAGGCAATCCTTCTGCTCCTCCTTAATCGATTCTCTATTGCCCTCACCACAGCAGCTGTTTCAAACATTCTCTTCTCTCTACAAACCTCTCTCCTTCTCAGCAGAGGACTTTACCTCATATATTAACCCCCAAAGTTAGGACAATCACCAAGAACTTCCTCTTCTTCTCTTCTTTTTTAAATTTTTATTTTAATGCTTTAATTATCAATAATTTTTAATTCATCTGTCTCTCCCTCTGCATCCCATACTTTTTTTCAAACCACAAAATAAACCCTTGATATATAGCTGCATGGCTGCATATATAGCTGCTCTCTCTTCCCCATTCCAAAGTTAACCATGTCGGAAAATTTATGTCTATATATTTTAAGTTCATCACCTCTCTATCAGGAGGTGAGTGGCATGTTTCATCTTCCTTCTTTGGGATCATGGTTTATCATTGCATTTGTCACACCTCAAAGTCTTTCTAAATTATTTTTCCCTATAATGCTTTTATTGAATAGATTGTTCTCCTAGTTTACTCATTTCACAATGCACTCATTCATACAGAGGTCTTCCCACTTTCCTCTGAGGCTATCTTTTTCATCATTCTTAAGGTACAATACTATTCCATGACATTCTTATACCACAATTTGTTTAACCATTTCCTAACAGGAGA
Source organism: Pseudochirops corinnae (assembly GCA_028646515.1). Classification (NCBI taxonomy): domain Eukaryota; kingdom Metazoa; phylum Chordata; class Mammalia; order Diprotodontia; family Pseudocheiridae; genus Pseudochirops; species Pseudochirops corinnae. The sequence continues at coordinate 419,419,753 of CM053585.1, read as the reverse complement.
ATATCCCATTAATTTTTAGTTCTGGGCTACCATGAAAAGAACTGCTATAAATATTTTTATAGCTAAAGATCATCTCCCTCTTTCTTTGATTCCTTTGTGTTATAGTTGTAGCAGTTGTAATCCTACAGATTGTCCCTACCATCATCTGCACTCTCTCCCTAGTCTTCAGTATCTCCTTATCTTCTGCTTTCTGCTTTCTACAAATAGATCCAAGTCTCCTCCATCCTCAAAAATTCTCACTAGATCCCACCATCCACTCTAGTTATTATACTCTAGCTTGTTTCCCATTCTCAGCTAAACTTGAAAAAGCTATTTCTATTATACTCTCCTACTTTCTGTTTTCTTATTCTCCTCCAAAGCTTTTGTAATTTGTCTTCTAATTTCATCACTCAGGTGAGACAATTCTAAAGTTACCAGTGATCTCTTAGTTGCTAGACATACTAGCCTTTCCTTAATCCTCATTCTTTGTGACTTTTACAATATTTAAAATTGTTAACTACCTTGTCCTCTCCTTCTGCTCCTTCTCAGTTTCTTTTTTCTGGATCTTCATTCATGAAATACCCACTATTTGTGGATGTCCCCCAAGGCTCTGTCCTAGATGGTCTTCTCTTTTTTCTCACTTGATGATCTCATCAGCCTACCATTGGTTCAATGATCACCTCAATGTAAATGATCCCAGATATATATATATATATATATATATCTAGCCCTAGTCTATCTCCTGAGCTTTAATCTTCCATCACTAACTGCCAACTGCACGTTTTGAACTAGATCTTCCATTGGAATCTCAAAGTCAACATAACAAATAAAATTCATTATATGTTTCCCCAAAACCCAACTGTTCTGGGCTGAGTCTGATTCAGGACAGTCCACTGGTTGTTTGGTTTAATATCAGAACAAAATGAGAGACTCATAGGTCAATGGTTTACAAGTGGTTTACAAAAAGAGACTTATTAGCCACAGCAGAAGGATATTCAACAAAAATAAAGACTGAGGATACCTCAAGTTGATTCAGTTGAACATAGTTCTCTTGCCTGAGTTACCCATCATGAACCACTGACAAGCATCATAGTGGGGCCCTAGAGCTCCTTGTAGCTGCTCTGTACTCAGACAGAGAAAAGAATGTCAACAGTCTGAGCCTTAAGTTTCCTGAGCCAACCAAATCTAAGGAAGGTCTTGATAACTCTTAAGGAAAATTAGCCTGACTTAAAAGGGGAGCTAGATAAGGATAATGCTCTCACCATACCACTCCTCTCTGAAAGTTCCCAAATCCACTTTCTTTTACCCAGGTTCACCAGGAGATATCCTCTACTCCTTAATCTTCCTCACTCCACATGTTCAATCAGTTGCCAAAGCTTGTTCCTATCTCTATAACATGTATCAGAAGTGTCCCCTTCTCTCCACTAACACAGCCAGCCCTCCAGTTCAGGCTCTTATCTCCTCTTGCCTGGACTATTACAATTGCCTTCTCATTGATCTCACTGCAGCAAGTCTCTTCCCATTCCAATCTATCTTCCATATAGCTGTCAATGTGGTTTTCCTAAAGTATAGGTCTGGTCATGTTGCCCCTTCTTCAACAAACTCCAGGGGCTTTGTATTGCCTCTAGAATAAAATATAAACTCCTCTGTCTAGCTTTTAAAGCACTTTATAACCTGTCCCTAACCTAGCTTCCCAGTCTTCTATATTATTCCCCCTCCAGCCCTCCACAATCCAGCCAGATGGGCCTCTCTCATTTCCATACCTTTGTACTGGCTCTCCCTCATGTCTGAAATTCTCTTCCTCCTCACCTCTACCTCTTAGAATCTATCTTTTGCCCTCATGACTCAGCTCAAATTCTACCATCTGTAGGAGGCTTTTCCTGGTCTCCCCACCTTTAGCAATTTCAGCTCTTGTGGGTAGGGACTGTATTTTATCTTTCTTTGTATCTCCTCCAGCACTTAGCATAATGTCTGTATATGTAAGGAGGATTTTGTTATCCTTTTAGACTTTAGTTTCTCAGGATCCATGGCCATGGTGATGTTTAGTTCCCAGGTGTTAGAAAATAACTCCCAGAATATCCTCAGGATCCTAGATAGTAATTCCTAGAATCAAAGTGATAGACAATCCTATTGTGACTGCACCATGAGATAGAGAGATGACATAATGTGATATTTACTAAGCTTGTGCTGAATGACGATATTGCTAAAGTCAACCTGTTAGCTTAATGTCAGCAAGATGGTTTCTTTGTCTGTTGCCCAATAAAGCAAGTGGACACTGGTCAATGAGTGGGGAAACTATGGGGAATCCATAGGGGAACCCATGAGGGAACCCATTTGGTATTTGGGTAATGCATAGAGGAATGCTCCCATTGAGGCCTGAGGGGAGTACACTGAGCTGTGCCTGTCTTGACTGACCCCATTGAGAAGAAGGGGTAGTTGGCCCCCTTCACACCAGCCCCTGAGAGAAGGGTTATTAGGGAATGCTGTAGGAGTTAGAGCTCCCATTATCAGCAACTCCCTTTTGAGAAGACTAGACTAGAATAAAGTAAGATTATTAACCCCTCCAAAGCTGTCTTCCTGTCCTTCCTGTCTGACCAGATCAAGAGTGAATGTGTTAGAGGCTGGAGTCCCAAAATTCTAGTGCCTCCCATGTGTTATTTGTGAAACAGTCTAATACATGATAAACAATTACTAAACATTTATTGATTGGTCTGTGCTAAGGACTCTGATGATTTCTTACACCCACTAAAATTTAAAATACTTAACATAGATATCAGCACTATGAGCCAAAGTTACCTCTTACTTGAAGATCTGGTAGAATAAGACTTTCTCTGTTTTTTCAAGAACTTTTTTTCCTATCATTTTAACTAAAAAATGAAAGCTTCCCAGATATGAGTTTGTATCTTCTATAAGTCAGCTCAGGCCAAATCTAACTTACTACTTTTAAATTTAAACAACAACATTTAGTATATTACCTGAGCACTTTGAAATTATACTTTTTAAAATTAAATTATTTCTCTTTAATTTTCAACATTCACTTCCATAAGTTTTAAACTTTCTCCCCTCTCCCTCTCCCCTCCTTCCCCAAGACGGCTTGCAATCTGATAGGAGCTCTACACATATAATTGGTAATATGCTTTTTTAAAGATTCAAATACCACAGAAAAGAAAATGGAACCTAAAATCAAGGTTGCTTAGGACCCGTTCACTACTATGTTCTGTCTGCCAATTTAGGGCTACTGAGGCCAAAGCTGGTGGTAGCACAGCACAGTAAATATGGCATAATAAAATGCCATATAATAGTATATAATGCTGTATATATTAACATAGCATAATAAAATGCTATATAATAGTATATAATGTTGTATATATTAACATAGCACAATAAAACGCTATGTTATAAAAGTCTAACATAATAGAACACTAGATTTCAAATGATGAAGACCTGAGCTCAAATTCTGCCTCTGAAAATTATTAACTTCTTGACCATAGAAAAGTCACTTCAATCTCAACAAGCCTCAGTTTCATTATCTGTAAAATGGAGATAATATGAGCTATGGTTGTGACACTCAAATGAGCTAATACATATAAAGTACTTTGTAGACTTTAAAATGCTATATTAACGTCAGCTATTATTTCTGACCTCAGAGAGATGGAGACATTTTAGACTCAGTTCTGTAACATCTTACTGAGTGCCTTGAATTCATTCAGATTTATTTTTAAGAATAATCATTTATCTTTTAGTACAGAATTCTATGACCATGTATATAACCTTATGCCCAGGTCTCCTTTAGCTTCCTGGAGAAGTTAATTTACTAAATGTTACTCTGGAAGAGTTAATTCCCCTTAACTGGGAAGGCTGTTTATTCACACAGAATAGGTTACATATCCTGATGATCTCTGAGGTTCTGACCTGATGACACTGCAATGAAAATCCAGCTGACAAAGTAGCTGAGGGTGCATCTTCAGACTGGAGTACTCCATGTTATTAGGCGTTAAGAGGAAAAACTGGTTTGTCAGTAAAGCAAAAGGAGAAATTCTAAGACACCAGCTAATCAATAGCTGAGTAAGCAAGTACTTTAAAAAAAAAAAAACTATCTTAATTAGCTACCACCCTGATGTGGACCACGAGGCTAGAGCTAGGAAAAACAGATACCATGTCAGACACAGAAAAGAATTTATGTTTTGGTTAGAGAAAATGTAAAGATAGTTAGGAACTGATAATTCTCTTCTTTTTAAAATAGATAAGGGCAACTGACGAAAACCATGCAGAACAGGAATCCCCCCAAAAGAGCTATTACCAAAATTCTGACAGAAGGTAGACATATGCAGAATGATGTCATCCTGGCTCTTTGGATGCTATCACTTTGTTCTACAGATGTTTACCCCAGACTTCATGAGTCAATGTCTATATTTGGACATAGGGAGACTTACCTTTGATGCTACATGACAATTCTGCTTCTGCTAATCTGAGCTTGGCTCCCTTGAGCAACTAAAGTTTATGAGCTCATCAAGAGCTCACTCATCATAGGTAATCTGTTTGATATTCCACAGACTGAACTCTGACAGTCACATTTTTGCCCAATGTAATTATAATTGGGGAAAACTTCTCCTATATTAAGAAGACAAAGTTCATTTTTCAAGTAGATACATTCATTTATTTACAGAAGTATAATATTGATATTAGAAAGGGATGCTACAGGGTGGCTAGGTGGCGCAGTGAGTAGAGCACCAGCCATGGAGTCAGGAGGACCTGAGTTCAAACCCAGCCTCAGACATTTAACATTTACTAGCCATGTGACCTTGGTCAAGTCATCTAACCCCAATTTCCCTGCCCTCCCCGCCTCCAAAAAGCAAAAAAAAAAAAAAAAACAGGGGCAAAAAAAGAAAGAAAGGATGTTATGAAGGTAGACAGAACAAGACTTGGCATCCGTCCATAGTCTTTAATTTAGAAAGGATCTTCGAGGTCACCTCATCCAACCCCATAATCTTGCAAATGTGGAATCAGAATCTGAGAGAAGTGAAGTGACTTCCCAAAGCCCACAGCTGTCACAGCTGTCAGCCGGCATTATATCATGTAAGTTCTGAGTATAGAATCATTTCATTCTTTATATTTGTATCTCAATACCCATCACAGTGCCCAGGACATAGGAAATGCTTAAGAAATGTCTATAGATTGACTTGAAAAAAAACAACTATTGAGCTCATTTATATATTACAGCTGTTGGGGGCAGTGATAAGGAGAAAGGCCAACACAGTGGAAAAGGCTGTGAATTAAGAGTCACAGGAGACTTCAACTCAAATCTCAGCTGTGCTACTTACTACTAGTGTGACCTTGGGTAAGTCATTTATGGTTATCTCATCAGCAAAATGAGTCACAACATGCACTATTTACAATTTTTCCTTTTAATATTCATTCATCAGCATTTTAAGGATGTGTGATTTCATTGTCTTGGGATCTCCCTTGACCAGCGTGGATGGTAAATCCACCACACCCTCACAGATGGTCTTTATGTATGGCTGTGACCCAAACATGTCAGTTGGTAGTTAACATTCTAATACTGAACTTCTTTATCTTATCTGGAACTCAGGAGACAGGTTTCTATTCACTGGGACTATACTGGAAGCTTTTACAACTTGGTAGGACCTGTTGGAGTTACACACCACTAGCCTGGCCTTCAGGAACCCAGAGCTACCTTTCCCCTGATGGGATGTGGGGAAGACTCCATCACTCTGTTATTGTTGTTCAGTCATCCAGCTGTGTCCAACTCTTCCTGATCCCATGGACCATAACATACTAGGCCCTTCTATCCCACACTATCTCTTGAAATCTGTTGAAGTTCATCAGAGGCTCTTATAAATGCCAGATGAATATTTCATTGTGCACTCCCCTGTGTATGAACTATTTTTATATGAAAATTTATAGTGATTGTTATAGAAGGTAGAATTTCAACCTGAGATATGTCATTTATATTGAAATATTATAATGAATGCCATGACCACACATCACTACTGATAAATGTTTGAAAATTAAGAACATCTTTTTTTTTAATATATGGGAATTGCTTGCCTTCTCAATGAGGGGGATGGCAAGAGAGGGAGAGAATTTGGAGCTCAATTTTTTAAATGAATGTCAAAGATTGTTTTTACATGTAGTCGGGAAAAAATAAAATATTAAAAACTTAAAATGTGTGAGTATGCTGGATATAACTTTAAAATTTATACAGAATGTTCAAAGCAATTATAAATGGTTATGATTTATGTTATTATAGCCTAGATTTCCAACAAAGTCTGGAGCATTTTACATAAGACTCCTAACTGGTAGACCAGAATGATTACTTTATGACTCCATGAGCAGTAGAATTGAAGTGAGAGTTTTGGAAAGGTCCAACATTCTTTTCTTTTCTTTCTACAGTGACACATAAATCTCTTTGAGGAGAGAACTGTGGAGGGAGAGAAGAGATTTTGGGATGTGTCAGGTATGTGGGAGGAAGCAGGGCAGCTAGGTGGTGTAGTGGATAAAGCACGGGTCCTGCAGTCAGGAAGACCTGAGTTCAAATCTAGCCTGAGATATTTACAAGCTATGTGACCCTGGGTAAATCACTTAATACTGTTTGTTTCCATTTCCTCATCTGTAAAATGAGCTGGAAAAGGAAATGGCAACCACTCCAGCGTCTTTGCCAAGAAAACTCCAAATGGGGTCATGAAGAATCAAACACAACCAAATAAGAACAAGGCGGGAAGCAAGCATCTTCACAGATGCCTGATTTCCAGCTTCCCTTCCTAGAAATGTGGGGGAATTTCCCCTTTGGTGAGATTAAGGCCGCTCTCTGATGAGTCCATATTTCATCTTGCTCCCATCTAAGAGCTCACTGACATTATAGGTTTCCTGGTACTTGCTAATCTATAGAATTTTTTCCAGTCTCTGCTTTCTTTCTCCTTAGATAAGTGGGTTCTCTCACTATTTACCATTTGCGATGGACTTTCAGAGTAAACTGACCAAGCCAATGAGTGTAAGCTTGAAGTATCCACCCCTACTGCCGCTGTGCCCCACTTCACCCAGGGACAGTCACTGGGAAAACTAGCAGCTTTTTTGCTTTATGAATTGAAAAAAAAAATTGCTCCTAGATCAACAATATTTAGGAGGCAGAAAGATATAATTATAATTTTCTTTCTCCTTTCTCAGAGGAAAACAGAACAGCCAAACTTTTAGCCTTTTATCTTGCTCCCCTCTAGGCAGGAATCACTGCTTCCTTTGGAGAGTGGAGGCCAAGATTCCAGAGCTATCTATTCATTCTTCCCTCAAGCCAAACGTCTAGGCATCTCATGTGGAGATACACATCTTACCTGGCCAACACACATCCTACATTATTTGTATCCAAATGGTTTGTTTTAGGCAACTAGGATTTAAAGCATCATCATTAATGATAGCAGTGGAACATTTAGTGAAATCATTATTGATCTTTATAGAGTACAGGGGGAGGGAAGGGCTAACAGAGATTACTCAATTTTCACAATATGCTGCTGTCAGGTCTTTGAGAATTTCACCTACTATTATGGTGTTAACACTGGGTGGTTGTTGGGAAATTTGATTAGACCAGACACAACACAAAAATTCTGTGAGATTCAGACCTGTGATCTCATTGATAGAAGATTCTCTAAATGCTAGGCTATCCCAATAACTACCAATCAGCTCTGAGGTTCGGGATTCCCCAGTTTTCAAATCCTAAGTCTTATTTGGCCACATAATGAGAAGATGGGACTCATTGGAAAATACCCTTTATTATATAGGTTTTTATGAAATGGAAATTTATTGTTTTATATTGAATCCTCTCATGTTCTGCTGAGTATATGGAAATGTTCATTTTTTTTTCTTTTCTCATTTTGTATTTAAGTTTAAAATGAATAAAATATTAAAAAGGAAAAGAAGAAAAAGAAAAGACCCTGATGTTGGGAAAGATCAAAGGCAGAAGGAAAAAGGGATGGCAGAGGATGAGATGGATTTTGATAGATAGATAGATAGATAGATAGATAGATAGATAGATAGAGTCATGGAAACAATGAACATGACCTTAGACAGACTTCAAAGACAGTAGATGACAGAAGGGCCTGGCATTCTGTGGTTCATGCGGTCCAGAAGAGTCAGACACTACGGAACAACGGAACACCAAAATTCTCATTTGTTCTCTCATGTAAATGAAGGGGCAGAGAAATAGATCAAAGGAACAAGCTAAGCCTAGCATACAACATCATTATTTCTTCTACCAGTCCAACTACATTTCTGACCTTTCCTTACAAATTACCCAAAATTTGGAAGGGTTTGGGAATGCTCCCTTACATTTCTATTTATTACATAGGGATCACAAGTAGTCATTAGGCTATAAACTCCTTGAGAGTGAGACCAAGACTTTTTAAAAATCATATTTGTATTCCCGGCACCTCTCACCATGCCTTACATTCAAACGGCAGTTTAAAAATATTTGTTGAACCGAGTAGAAAAACAAAACAAAACATATTTTTAGTCCTCTCTGAATGATTCCCTATGTCTGGATACAATTTACTATTATTAGTTATTAAAATTAATTTTAACATATAAAAAGTCACTGAGAGACATTTCCTCTATTGAAAATTTTGGGGCTCAACTGGAGTCCTTTGTCCCTGCCCCTGCCCCCTCACCCCTCTCCTTGTGCCCCTCCTCTCCACAGACTTCAGTAGCTCCTCAGGAAACCTCCTGACCAAAATCAAGTGCCCCTATACTTTGCCCTGATAATGTAAAATTTCAAGTAAAATCCTCAGTTCTATAACTTTGATAAAATTAGGTCTAATCAAAATTCTCCACAAGTAAAGTATAAATTTAATGAAGTGCCAACTTGACAATTGATCTTATTGTTCTTCCTTAGAAGAACTAATCCCTGTCCCTGAGAATCTGTGTCACTCACTCCTAGGAAACAGAGTATTCTGTTCTTGAGTTTTTCTTCAGTTACTGCCAATACGTGGGTCCAAGTTTACCAGTTCTTTGGCTTGTTCCACTGCTTTGGTGCTGCTTGCAGTAAAAGGATTAGCTTATTAAGTTTGCAAACACTGTGATGTCTAAAAAACCAGTTTTTGATACACAATAACATTTAAGGAAAACACTAAAACTCCTCTGAAGAAATAGCAGAGCTGAGCGTATACATTTTAAACTATTAATTAAAAGGATCTATTGGGGATATAGCGGATGGACTTGGTTGTGCAAAAATAAACATTCTGCGTGACAAAAAAATGTCATAATCAAAATTAAAAGAAAAATAATTGATCAGAAAACATTTTGCAACAACTATAATGGATGGGCGCCACTCTGTGATCCTAGGCAAATCATTTAACCTCTCTCAGACTCAGTTCCCTCATCTGAGGGAAATGATAGCAACTATCTCACAAGGTTGCTGTAAGGTTTGGATTAGAGTGGATATATAAAGCACTATATAAACATTATTATTATTCCAGCAATGGAGAGTTCTGTCATCTTCCTAGGGCATGTATACAAGACAGAGTGGAGCCTTCCAAGACTTGTCCATATAGAATTGTCAAAGAATATGAAGAATTGGACAAAAAACTGAAAACTATGGAGGCAGAAGTAGGGTTTTTAACACTGCTACTTCCTCTGTCCTTGTCGCCTTTTCCACTGATTGTTCAGCTTCTTGAAGAAACTTCATTTTAAGGAAAAGCACAGGCCAGCCATGTTCACTCATTCCTCTCTGGGCTCCCCTCCCAACTCTATTCTTCTTTCTCCAATGTGCTCAGGTAGCCTTGCTACCCTATAAGATTCCTTTGGGATGATGCTCCAGACTCTCTCATCCTTGAAGATCCTTCTGCCCCTGCAGCCTCTTCCTCTATTTGGAAAGCTTCTCTTAGAACCTCTATTTTAAGGAAAGTCCAGACCAGCCACATTCACTCCTTCATTCTTGGGCTCTGATCTTAACCCTTTGGGCTTCTTTCTCCACCGTGTCCCAACATGGATCCCTTCTCCCCCATTCCCTTTCTTGTTTTCAGTTTCTTTTTTTTGAGTTGTCTTCCCCCGTTAGAATGTAAGGTCCTTGAGGGCAGGGGCCGTCTTTGTATTTTTATTTATTTGTATTCCCCAAACTTAGAATGCCTGGCACAGAGTATTTAATAAATTCTAGATGATTTGTTAACTTGCTTTTGACTGAAGGCATTTATTAATTGCCTACTAATATGTGTTGCTGTGTTAAGTGTCTTACAACTATTATCTCCTTTGATTCTCACAACCCTGGGAGGTAGGTGCTATTATTATTATTATTATTACAACTTTACAGTTAAAGAAACTGAGGTAAACAGAAGTTAAGTGACTCATCCAGGGTCCTACAACTAGGCCAGATTTGAACTCAAGTTTTCAAATTTGAACTCCAGGTCCAGTTCTCTATCTACCACATGGGCAAGCAAACACACCCACTCTTTTAGAGTATAAACTCATTTTCAAAACATCATGGTAGAAAACGGTGGCAGATGATGAGCAATAACATCTCACAAAATAGCAAAGAGTAGAAGAAGGAAAAATAAGTTTGAATAAAGTTTGGCTTGAGATGCAATTAAGATAGATCATCCCAAGGATATTTATAGATTAAACTGGAAAGGAGACCACAGATACACACCAAAAATGTAGCAAATCTGCCAGTATTTCTACAGAAAATTATTTTTACCAACAATGGTAGAACACTATATTTGGACTCTTAACACCTCAGTCCCCGGTGTACTTACATGAGAGAGGGAAAATGACATAAAAGAAGGTGATGACAAAATAAGCAGCTGGGTCAGACCAAGAACGCACAGAAATAATTTGCGCTAGAGGTGACACAAGTTTGAAAGTATTCAGGGATTGATTCACAAAATATTTGAAAGAAGAGAAAACACTGAATGATCATAAATAATCCTGGAAGGTATTATCATCTAAAAATGGCTCCTGAGGGATCACATGAAACTATTGAACCACATGCCTGTTTTCTTACCTCTACAAAATCAGTATAAGAAGGATCTGCACGTTTATGCAAGGCAACCACGAAGAAAACATGAGACAGGAACAGGAAGGCCCTACACAGAATGCACATAGAAGAAGTATACCCAGAGAAAGTAAAGACCTAAGGTAGCTCCTTTCTGTTGTGATGATAGTGTCAGGCTCCAGGATACAACAGGGCCTTTTCGATGAGATCCATAACCAAATTTTGATGACCAGAAGCTGCCCACTTAACTTGGGGCTAGATTTCTTTCCTTCCTTCCTTCCTTCCTTCCTTCCTTCCTTCCTTCCTTCCTTCCTTCCTTCCTTCCTTCCTTCTTTCCTTCTTTCTTTCTTTCTTTCTTTCTTTCTTTCTTTCTTTCTTTCTTTCTTTCTTTCTTTCTGTTTCTTCTTTCACAAAACCTTAAATTAAGTTTATTCTGAAGATCATAGATTGGACCACAATAGGTCTCTTAATAGCTAATATTTTGGGCCCTCCTGTTTAGAGTGAATGTCAGTGGTTCTCTTTGGAACAGCAGCCCTGAAGATCTTCCTTTCCCAGCTTGATCAAAAAAAACCTATTTCTAATTAAAGGGCCCATCCCTTGACTCACTTCTTAAAGAGGCCTATTCACTGAATTTAGCAGTTACCTTACTCTAAGTGAGTATGTGAAAAGGCCTTAGCCTAAAAAAGGCCAGGGTCTCCCATTGCATACTTGGTCATCTCCAGTCATCCTGATGAATGTCTGGGCACTGGACCCAGATGGCTCTGGAGGAGAAAGTGAGGCTGGTGACCTTGCACAGCCCTCTCTCATTCAAATTAAAGTCAACTGCAAATCATGTCATCATTTCCCTGATGCCATGGTCCTCTTCGAAAATAAAGGACAAACACAACCACTCAAAAAAGATTGGTCTAATAATTCACCAAGGAAAAACAAAAAGAGTGAAGAATGCTTATTATCTAAGCTATGACACGCAGCTGGGATTTGCATTAAGCTTATCCACTAGTATACATATGCCTTTAGCAAGAGCAGAAGAAAGGACAATGAGATAGAGTGGTGAGGAAAGAGAACAAGGGACAAAGTACCTACTATGTGGTCGATACTGTACTAAGTACTTTGCAAATATTATCTCACTTGATCCTCGTAACAGGGAGGTAGTTACCATGGTTATTCCCATTTTACAATTGAGCAAACTGAGGCTGATGAAGACTAAATGACTTCCCCAAGGTCATAGAGCTAGTAAGTATCTGAAGCTAGATTTGGGTCTTCCTGTAGCCAGGCAGAGTACTTTATTCACTATGCCACATACCTGCCTTAGTGGGCCCAGAATATTTGAATAACAAGAAGAAAATTAGCTTGGAAATTAGGAAATTGTGCAAAACTTTAAATGATAATCAAACTGACACAACATTCCTCAACCTTAAAACCCATCTTTTTCAAACAAAATTTTATTGAAATTTTTTGTTTCTCAAATCACCTACATTTCCCAATATGCCCCAATTGTCTTGCTCTCCCAGATATCCATCTTTTTGTAATGGCAAGCAAAGGAGTACTTTGTTCCTTGTTTCAAGTTATTCAAGTACTTAGCTCCTTGTTTCAGCTATTCAAGTGCCTGTGAGCCTCACCTTTGATTGTGTCAAGTCTTTGTTGGAAACTAGCATCATCACATGGAGCCCAAGGTGGGAGGAACTTGCCAAGAGCATATGAAAGCACAAACACAAGCTGGAACCAAGCATAGCTGAGAGAGAGAACACTTATGGTATTGGCACTCTCTCTGTTCTATGTTGATTTGTGTTTGTGTTACTTTGTTAGACAGAAGTACTCTTTTCTGTTAACTTGTGATTGTGTTACTTTGTCAGACAGAAGCATTCTGTCTGTTGATTTGTTACTTTGTCAGACAGAAGCACCCTGTCTGTTGACTTGTGTTGATTTCACAGGCAGAAAGTGAATTGATGATAGAGCTGGCAATGTGTGTAAGTATTGTTGTAACTCTGCTAAGCTTAATGTGTGTAAATATTGTTGTGGTTCTATTAAGCTTCGTCTTCCCAGAAACAAAAACTGCAAAGAGCTTGGAGTGGACTAATCACCATGAGCTTCGAGTTGGAACAGGAGCTGGAATAAAAGTTGGAATAGGAGTTGGTACAGGAGTTAGTGGTACAGAAGGTGAAACAGGAGCTGGAACAGGAGCTGAGAGCTGCCTACCTGTGAATCCAGGTGACAGTTGGGTGAATTCAGGAAAGAGCTGGGAGTGTGAAAGAGGAGCCATGGAGTTTGGAAGTCAGTCTCAAGTCAAGATGAAAGGACTTTTACTTGGGTACTTAGTGCTGAATGATGAGATTATGCCTTACTGTGAGCTAGGGGTGGGAGACCTTTGTACTTTGTACCCCTTAAGGATGACTGAGTTAAGGATTATTGGAAGCCAGTGTCCAATCAAGATGAAAGAAGACTTTATATATTTTATATTGATTGATTGAGATTGTGACTTACAGAATGATATCTTTTATTTAAGACTATGTGGCCACCTTAGTAAGAAGTTGTTATGTTTTATTGTTGTGAATGCTGTACTTTGGTTTCTGTGAATGTTTTGCTTTTGTTTATTCCTGAATAAATAGAGAGTTCACTATACTATGTGATTAGAACCTTAAAGCTATTCACAGCAGCAGTCCTCAGGAGAGTTGCTTGTGCTTGGCTTTACACCTTTATAACAAAGAATAAAAAGGTGAGGGGAAAGCTCAGCCAAATTAAGTAACATATTGAAAAAGCCTGGCATAAGTAGCGTTCCACAATCATGGTCCCTCACCTTTGCAAAGAAGCACGGAGTCTTCTTTGGGGCTTTCTTGTATCTCGTCTGTGGGGCTTTTTTATATCTCTTCATTTGATCATTGTAGTTTCAGAATTCAGTTAAATTGTTTTGTTGTTCTTTCTACTTAGACTTTTTAAGTCATTGTGTTTTTGTTTTCCTAGTTTTGCTTATTTCACCTTTTATCAATTCATACATCTTCCCATGCTTCTCTGTATTAACCATATTCATACTCTCTTACAGCACAATAATATTCCATTATATTGAGGTACCACAATTTTAAAAACCATTTACCAATCATTGAAAAGCTCAGCTTTTTAACACTAATTTTCTCCTGGTAATATATAACTGCACATCATAAAATACTACAATCTCTGAAAAATCAAAGTGGCAGGTGAACTAAGGGGCAATGAAGAGATATATGGTGGACCTAAATAGATGTCAGGATGTTACCAACAGTGATGTGGTCACCAGAAGAGGCAAAAAAAGTGATATCCCGAAATATCATTAGAAAAGGAGACGGGATGTTGCATAATAAGAGCAAGGGCTAACAGGCAGACAGTCTGAGTGCTACACTGGTATACATGCAATCTCAAAAGACCTAGAAGAAAGCTTCATATATTTTGGCAGATCCTTACTGGGGAAGACACAGAAAAGAATCACACAGGATGAGACAGCATAAATGGGTTGTAGTCTGCACTGATGGAGGAAGTATCCACATGAATGATACTATGACTCCATTAAAGTATACAGTTGAGGAATGTATTCTATAGTGAAATAAGATCTTTTTTTCCTAGTGATTGAGACTTTGAAAGGAAAATTATCCCCATATTGTACAGCAACTGAATCCAAGATTATGACAATACCACGAGAGAATAAAAGTTATGGACACAGAATTGTTCAGAAAGGCTTTTGATTTCTGGTACTACCATCATGATCAGCAATGAAACAATTTGTTATCTTATTCCTGATCTGTATGAAAGGTCATATGAACTTGAAATCGCCAAGAATCAACAAAGCATCATCATCATCATCATCTGATTTCTTCTCACTTTCTAATAAATTTTCCTATTGATACACATCACTTCTTCTACTCCAGTATGAAAAGCATTGATTCTAGCCCTCCTTTGCCTAAAATTTCTCTTGCCAAGTATGTTCTGGCTTGTCTCACCAGCCCTTTGAATTGATCAATTGAATTAATTGATGCTTTTTAAAAAAAAATCTGGTCTCTCTAGACCAGAAGTGAAATAGGGTTTTCTGAAAAGTAGCCAACACAGGTCTTTGTGCAAAAATAAATAAATAAATTTAAGTGACAGTTTTTCTCTTCTAAATCTGAAAGATTCATAGCTAATTAATCTCAATGGAGAAAATGCTGATTGCTCTTTATAAATCCACAACATAAATAATAGCTACATAATTGCAGAGAAATAGAAATTTCTATTCTCCTGGCAGAAATTTTGAGGAAAAATAATTATTTATAACAAATTCCTTTCTTGTAAAATATAGCCAAGATTTAGATAAATCTCTTTAGCCTATTTTCTTAAGGCATAGAATCAAAGAAAAATTTAAATTTATTTCAAAAATATTTTATTCATGAATTGAGTGTTTGGTCTCATGTCTGCATAGGGAAATTATTTTAAGATTGATTCAAAACTCAGCTCAAATGCCACCTTCTGCAGGAGGCCTTTCCCAGTTTCCCCAGATGCTGGTAGTAGCTATTTATATGTTGTTATTGCTCAGTCATTTCAGTCTTGTCTGACTCTTTGTGATCCCTTTTAGGTTTGGGTTTTTTTTTTCTTTTTTAGTTTTTTAGTTTTTTTGCAAAGATATGGCATGGTTTGCCATTTCCTTCTCCAGTTCATTTTACAGATGAGGAAATTGAGGCAAACAGGGTTAAGTGACTTGTCCAGGGTCACTGAGCTATAAGTGTCTGAGACCAGATTTGAATTCATGAAGATGGGCTTTCCTGACTCCAGGCCTGGCACTCTAGCTTCTGTGCCCCCTAACTGCCCCATTTATATGTTCTCTCCCCCTTTAGAATGTAAGCTTCTTGGGGGCAGGGATGATTTTTGCTTTTACTTTGTATCACCAGTGCTTAGCACAATTCTTGACACATTGTAAGCATTTAATTAAATGTTTGTTGGTAGATTAGTTTATTGACTTGTTTTCAGGGAGTAACCGAATGTTTTTTTTTTTAATTTGTAACACTGTAAAAAAAATAGGAGCTAAGAGAGATGTTCTATGAGGAAATATCAATTTTAAAATTGATTTCTTCACAAGCTTAGCCTCAAGGAAGAGATATAAGAAGATATCTCTCTCACCTCCTTCACAGAGAAGGGGGGGGGGGGATAGTTCATGGATGTGGGGCACTGAACATAATGTGAGATTTTTTTTCCATGTACTGATTTGTTTTGATGAATTTTTTTCTTTCTCTTTCTTTCTGAAAAAAATAATTTGAGAGGGAGGAAAAGGAAGGATATAAGAAGACCTCTATCTAGGTAAGAAGACATTTACCCCACTTCCTTTACAGAGATGGGGTGGTAGTTCATGGGTGTGGGACATTGCATATAATGCCAGATTTTCTCCATAAATTGATTTTGTTGTTGTATTGTTGTTATGGGAATCTGAAGATCTTCCCTGCCCCTAGGCCCTTTGCTAAAGTGGCTACATGACTCTGAGGACCCTTGGATATTTGAAAGTATACTCTGTTCCCTAATAGGCTGAATGTGGTCACATGGAG
>CM053585.1:419387269-419402747 GCA_028646515.1 Pseudochirops corinnae | reverse complement strand
AGAAGAGTTGTGTGATTTGGCCAGAAGAGACTCTGGGCAGCCATTGAGCCCCCTGGCTTTGAAAAACCCAGATGTTGGTGCTTCCCTCTCTGGTAACTGAATAGGTAACTGATGTAATGGTCAGGCGCTGGAAGCCGTCTGCTGATCTGTTTTTCTGTTTGTTTGTAACTTCTGTTTGTATTCTCTGAAGTTCAGGGTGCTGACTTTTCCCCCTGAACTAGATAAATGATATGTTTGATTAAAGTAAGATTGTTAACCCATTTTGAGTTGCTTTCCTTTAGAAAAGCAGATCTAAGAACCTGTGCTAGTAGCTGCCCTAGGTATGCTAGGGTGCTTGTTGTTACAATTGTTTCAGTTGTTTCTGACTCTGTGACCCCATTTGATTTTTTGTTTGTTTGGTTATTTGCAAAGATACTGGAGTAGTTCACCATTTCTTTCTCCTACTCATTTTACAGATGAGGAAACTGAGGCAAACAGACTTGCCCAGTGTCACACAGCTAGTGTCTGAGGCTGAATTCGAACTCAGGCCTTTATGATTCCAGGGCTTGTGCTCCATATATTGTGCTATCTAGCTGTCTTCTAAGTATTGATTAGTTTTGATGAATTTTTTCTTTCTCTTCCTTTTCTTTTTGAAAAAAATTAATTTGGGAGGGAGAAAGAGGAAGGATATGAGGTGACATATGATATATCTAGGTGACATATGATATATCTAGGTGACATATAAAAACAAAAGATATCAGTAAAATCTACTTAAATTTTGTAAAAATCCATTTCTTCTTTTCTGGAGGAAAATAGTTATAAAGGTAATCCTGTTTAAAGGGGCTATACCTTAAGTCAAGGTATTCATATACTCATTTCACGTCAGTAGACTTTTTCCAGGTTCCACTGCAGACTGAACCCAGTGAAATCTCCCCACATAATCAGCGTAAAATGCCATGAACATTTTCCTCTCAGTCTATATTTCCTTCAGTCAGCACATCTTGATTTTGCTCCAATACTACCTGTTATCCTACATAAAAGCTATTTGGTTAGATACCCAAGTGAGACAGTAGGAAAGTGGTGGCCACTGTTGTTGCCGTTTCTCTCTTTTTCTTCCATCTTAGGTTGTTCTCTGGGCAGTTGGGTGGCATAATGGATAGAGTGCCAGGCCTACAGTCAGGAAGACTCCTCTTTTTGAGTTCAAATCTGGCCTCAGACACTTACTGGATGTGTGATCCTGGGCAAGTCACTTAACCCTGTTGGCCTCAGTTTTCTCATCTGTAAAATGAGCTGGAGAAGGAAATGGCAAACCACTGCAGTATCGTTGCCAAGAAAAGCCCAAATGGGATCATGAAAAGTTGGATACAACTGAAAGTGACTGAATAACAATAATGTTCCTCCCTGCTGGGACCTAGAGTAGAAAGAATGTTGACTTTGGAGTCAGAAGATCAAGGTTCAAATTTTGGCTATGCTAAAGGTAGGTAGATCTCTTAACTTATCTGGGTCTCAAATTTCCTCTGAAAAATAAGGGCCTGGGGTTACATGACCTCAGAGGTCCCTTCTGTCTCTATTCTACAATACTATTACTATTTCAAATGGCTTACAAATAAGTGTTCCAAAATAATGTCAATGGAGGGGAGGAAGGAGGGATGCTAGTTTGTCTTTGTTCTACGCAAAAAAATGACACTGAAAGTAAGTTCTGACACCAGAAATTCTGATACCTTAGTTTATCCCTTCTTATTTCTTCATTACTTTAATAGATCTCATAACTCTGGGTACTCCCTCATTATCATCAATGCAGGTGGCAAACTATCCATACCTACTCATCCTCTGCAAATTATCAGCCATATTTACTCACAGGTATTCCACAGAGGGGCCTTCTTCTAAGTATTCTGAATTTTTTTTTAGTGTTTTGTGGAAACCAGTTGACAAGGGATTTTTTACATCTGGGACAAAATAGGTCCTCCCAAGAAGGAAATTCTTCAAGAATGGTAATAAATGCTATTTGTGTCTGTAGTCTGAAGACCAGCCTAACCAAGTTCAGAGACATTGGTCACCGGAAGTTTGGCTACTAGAAGATGAGGTTTGGTTTTCTTGGTTTTTTATTTTTGCCACAGCAGTTCATGACACTTTAAAGATGGATGAGCTGTGAGCTGCCTTGGTGGTGTTAGGGGTGGGTTGTATCCACATTGATGTACTTATGAATTTTTGAGGCATTGCAGTATAATATAGTAACTTCTTCATTACTATATCAAAAAAAATTTTCCTAGTTAGGTTGCCAATTCCTTATTATCCTTATTAGTATGATGTTCTACTCAGATCTTATGGAGTTTTCTCTCAGCTCTCTCCCCTTATTTCCCCCATCATCTTGAAGTCTTATAGTCTCTTTCTGGATTGGTTGAGGAAACTTGGTTATGTCCTGTGGTCATCCATAAAATAGTAGATCAGTCTGGAACCTAAGAATTTTGAGCATCTAATAACCTAGTGGTAGAAGCTTCCAGCCAAGCCTCGTTGAAGGGATTCCTTGGTGAGGGAGGAAAGTACCTTGGCCTCAGCCTCCGTCTTCTTTCCTCTCCTGACAAGAGAAAGACTTTGTAAACTTCAGAAAGTTGAAGGATCCCTAGGAATGGATGCTGTTAGTGTCTGTAGCAAGAGCCAAGGACAGAATAAGAAAGCTGAGGAAGAGCAAACTGAAGGCTCTATAAAGAGCCCATTGAAAAGCTACGTCCTACTTTGGAGAAACATATTGAGCACTCTAGAAAAAAAGGTTTTCCAGGAGCTGTAAGTTACTCCCCCCTTGGCGACATGTGCTTAAGCCCATTTCGCACTGAACTCTGTATATACTTGAGAGAGAGTAAATCACAGGCTTCAGACCTTGGGGGAAATGTTTTCAACCAACTAAACTACCATAGTAATAATTCATTTATAAAAGCTAATTAGGACTGGCTGACTAGTTGATATCAACTGATAATCATGGGGAGGAAACACACCTATGGGGGTTCATGAAGACACTGCCCTCCCAATCCCTTAGGGATAACCCTCAGAATCCAAGAGGAATGATGTAGCAGCAATCTTTTAGGAACTTAACCTGCCAGTTTAAGTGGATAGGAACAGGTGTTACATTTATAATGTGCCAAAAGGAATTAGGTAAACTTTTCCATCATCATGCATGGAATGATTATGGATGTATATATAAGAGCAACACTGCTCCATTATAAGATGAAGTACATGATCCAGGAAGGGCAAACATAGCATACTGCGAAGATATGGAGGCAGTAGATTATATAAGATGGAGATGCCAAGATATACATTGATATAAAGAGAAGACCAAATTGAAGGCTCCTGCACCCATGTGGTCCCAAGGAGAGACAGAGAATTAACGAGAGAAAGAGAAAAGAAAAGTAGATCCAAAATGAAATCAGTGTGTCAGGATGCTGAGATGAGAGAGAAAAAGAGATATAGACAGAGTTAGAGAGTGAGAGAGACAGACAGACAAAGACAGTTAGAAAGACAGAGACAAAGATAAAGACAGGGAGGGGTTAGAGACAGAAATAGAGAGGGAGGAATGCAGCTCACTGCTACATCAGGGAGCCATATGTACTGAAGAGCAACAAAACTCATCCTCTAGGTAGGTTGTCTTTTTTCTGATACCATGAATCACATCACACAAGTAAAAGCTTCCCCCCACCCCCACTTTGGCAATTTTTGTTGACTTTTAAAATATCAATTCTGTATTTAACAACTTACTAGTCTTACTACTTGTAAGGTAGCTGGGGGACTTTTCGAGAAGCACAAAATCATCCAGAGACTGAAGTTTCCAGGATTTTCCTAGATGGAGGCAAAAAACAGAAAAAATTACATGAGTCAGATATTGACACTCTCAGGAGTTTGTTGGATAGGATTATAAAGCAAAGAGATTTTGTATATGAGATTCCTGGTCCCTCCTGCCAAAAAGTCCACCGTACCTGCCTTCTATTTCTCTCTTATCATGGTTGCTACCAAGTTTACTTTACGTTTTCTCCAGGCTCAAAGTATCCCTAATTGAACTATGTGAAAATTCCCATCATAATTTGTCTTTCGAGCAGTACTTTCTCACTTCTCTCCCTAGTGTTCTCTCCTCATTGCCTAGCCAGGCCTCTTCCCTGTCCTCCCCATATTGATTCCCTGTTTTTTCTTACAATTGACAGAACCAATCCCTCCCCATATTCCTGACTTAGACTTCCCTTGTAATTTCGATATCTATAGACATGAAGGCTTCTGTTGTTTCTGAAAAGAAGTCAATCCCAGGGTTTCCAGCCATATGAGGTCATATAATTTTCCTCACTGACAATGAGGTGATTCATATCTCTCCTACCTCAATGGGGAAAAGTTGGTACACATTCAGATTGCAAATAAAGTGGAATTTTCTCTTCTCCCTAAGGACAAGAAAGCAGACTATGGTGTCAGATTTCCTGCTTAGAAGCTCTTGCTCTTACAACAATGATACTTTTGTTTTCTCCTGTTAAGCCTAAAGTTTCCACTTCAGGAGGCTTTTGGTATTGACCTGTACAGGTAGTTATTTTAAATGGACTTTGAATTCTTTTTCCTCCTTTGTTTTAGTTTTGCTTCCTTTCAATCAAGTATTCACTTCAGCTGTCATCTCTCAGCTACCTTAAATTTTCACTTTCAGGTTCTGTGGTTTCTGCCTTTTTTTTTTTCCCTTTCCTTTTCTTACAAAGTGTTCCTGAGTCTTCCCTTTTATAGGTCTATTTCTGCTAGTCATGAGTTACCTCATGAGAAGCTTCAGGGATACGTGCGGGAGTATATTCACCTTTTTATGTTAATTGAGCTCATTATGGCTTCAAACCAACTTCCATGTAAAGCTCAAGAGAGAGTTCCTGGGTTCCCTTATGTTATTCTTTTGCGATGCCACACATTGTGCTCAGTAATACATGCTTTTGCAAATGCAAGAGTACAGCACGTTTTCTTTCCTTCCCACTTTCTTATTCAAATTCAGTCTATATGTTGTTAAGTCCTTCAGTACTTTTTCCAGGTAATTTCATTGGTCTCTCTTGTATAACAGGGATGACCCTGAAGAGTAAGAGTGGCCCTATAATTTTCATTGCTCTCTCTACATGGAATCTCTTTCCAAATATTTCCAGATTTCCTGTGAAACAACAGGGTGGAGTCCACACTCCAGCATTATTCCTGACCTTTTCCTCTGCCATGAATTACAGACACTCTAAACATTATTTCTGTCAGAATCCATAGAAACAGTATGGATTCTGTATTTCTGTAATCCACAACATACCTAACAATGCCAGAGGCTAGCAGCAGACATTTTCTCCTTATGGAAAAATGGAGAAATGTCTTATTTCGTTTTTCCTTCATTTTACTTTTTATTAAAGTTTTCTAGAGTTTTATACCCATAGTTTTATGTCCATATGCCTATCTTATGGTTTTATATCACAAAGTTATGAAGTTACTATAAAGTTTTTAAAATTTTTCTTTTTTCCTTTCTTCCATTCATGGATTCGTGAGGCTTTCTCAGGTGTAGATCTCTGCTGCTCTAAGTGGGTGGGGATTTTGTAGAGGCCATAGCCAGCATCTGTGCACATGGGACCATAATTCCTGAAGCCACTGCTACTCTTAGGGGATTGTCTCTGTATCTCAGTCTTAATGTGCTTCCTCTAGTGCAATAGCAGACACTGCTACCAACTCTGATTGTTAGTGGGATCTCTGAGACCCTGATGGATTTGCCAAACTCATTGGTCGCCTGGGTACTCGCATCTCAGGATGCCCAGTCAACTAAAATCAGGGAAGACTAACCACAAAGGTTACAGAGATACCATGAATTTATGATGACTGGGTGGGACATAGGGCAGCTGCCCTTCCGCTATCCAGAACGTCACAGCAGCCCTCCTCTCTCAAAAGCCATCAGAGAAGAGACTGAGAGTCTGTCTATTCAATCTTTTTGTATGCTCATTCAACTCTAGCGCAGCTCCCTCCTTCTATCTCTTATACTATTGGAATCAGGAAGAGAAAATTCATGTATATTTTAAGACGTGAACCCTCATTAAACATCCTTTCATGCAACAGAATCCCCCCTTATTGTTTCTTCCACCGTTTTGAAGGATTAAATTATCATTAAGACATGCCAAGAAATTGTTGTTGCTCTGCTTTTGGCCAAGAAAGAGTTCCAGCAGATGTCTGGATAGTTGAAGTTCCTCATTACTATTATATATCATGCTTCTTTGCCAGGTTTGTGATCTATTATCAAATTCCTCATGTATTTCTTTGTTCTGTCCAGAATATAGATTTGGTAGGTCATAGTATATACCCCCATGAAAAAATAGCTACTGTTTTTCCTTCCTTTTATTTTCACCTAAATGCCTTCTATCTGGCTTCCCTTATCTAGTTCTTAGATCTCTGGGTCTAAGTAGACATTCTTAACATTCAGTGATGCCTCATCCTTCCTGATCTATATCTGTCCTGTTGATTCCAAGTAAGGTATACCTAGCCAAAGTCACATTCCAAACATGAGTCTCATCCTACCAAAGCTCAGTGATATCTAGAAGTTCAAATTTGACTCCTTGCATTAGGACCTTTAGTCTATCTGCCTTGTTACTTAAACTTCGAACTTTTGCATAGACATTAGAAGCCATGGATTTTACTATTGATATCACTCTTGGATTTTTATCTCCTATGAGTTTCTGAATGTCTCAATAGCAATTCTTTCTATATTGGAGCTTCTCTCTATGGAATGGGTTATTAGTCTTTTTTTAATGTCATGAACCCCATTGGTAGTATGGGAAAGCCTATGGGATCCCCTTCCAGTGTAATTTTTAAATGTATAAAATAAAATACATAGGATTACAAAAGAAACCAATTATGTTGAAATACAGATATCAAAATATTTTTAAAACAAGTTTATAGAAGCCAAATTAAGAATACTCCTGCTGGATGGTTTCAGAAAAACCTTGGAGAGACATAGGAAATGATGCAAAATGGAGTGAACAGAACCAGAACATTGTATATAGTAGCTGTAATATTGTAATTATGATCAACGATAGAAGATTTTGCTACTCTGATCAATAAAATGTTCCAAAACAATTCCAAAGATATCACAATGCAAAATGTTGTCCACAATCAGAGAGAGAACTGTTGAACTCTGAGTGCAGACTGAAACAAACTTTTTCACTTTTTAATTTTTCTTGCTTCTTTATTTTTGCAATATAGTTAAAACGGAAATATTGTATTTGTATGACTTCATACATATAATGAGTAACATATTGTTTGCTTTCTCAATAGGTAGGGGAAGAACTGAGGGGGAAGAATTTGGAACTCAAAATTTTAAGAAACGAATGTTAAAAATTAATTAATTTTTGTAAAAAAAAAGTAATTCCCTGCTCTATAGTGTCTAGCTTTGCTGATATACTTAGGCAGCTTTCTCTTCCTCTATTTTTTTTTCATTTAAAACTTATTTTAAATTAAGTTTTCAAGACATCAGGCAATACATTCTTACTAGCCTTTGTTAAATGTGTTCTATCCTTAGCCAGGACCCTCTCATTCTCCTGCCCTGGTCAAACTACAAGTGGAGTATTATATTCAGTTCTGGACATTCTAAGAAGGACACTGATGAGCTAGATATCAGTATAAGAAAGAAAACTGTGATGGGGAAGGGGTTTAGTTTTATGCCATATAAGGAACAGTTGACGGGATGGGAAGAGAGAAGATATGTTTTTGAAGGGTTGTCATTTTGAAGAGGGATTAGACATTCTGTTGGACTCCAGAGGGCAGAACTAGGGACAACAGGTGTAGAAAGACTGATTTAGGTTCAAGGTAAAGAAAATCTTCCCAATAATTATATCTGTCTATAATTAGAATAAGCTACCTCAGAACGTATTGGTTTTCCTCTTACCAGATAGCTTCATGTATAGTTAAATTAATGTTTAGCCTATTTATTGGAAAGGAAATTTTTCTTCAGGTGCAAGTTATACTAGACCTGGGTTCCCTTGCAACTATGATTTTGGATAAGAAAACAGCAGAGCCTTAACTCGACTGGGGCAACCAGGGCTTTTCCCAGGGCACCAAAAATTATAGGATGCCAACCACACTTACTTACTTTTAGTTTAAAAAAAAAAGCTCATCACCTAGTTAGCAAGACTAATTAGCCCAAACAGGAAATTATCATATGATATACTTCTCCCTCTCCTCTTTCAAGTGAGCTCCTCTTCAATCTGGCCTTGGCCTACTTTCCATCCCTCTACTACCACCGGCCTCCTCGTTCCCCCAGGTTCCCAGCGTCTTTTCCCCACATATGACCTTATATCCTAGCGTCTTCCCTCTCAGCTTGATTTGTCTTTAAAAGTTGATATGAGGATATCAATGGTTGTCCTGGGTATGTTCTATGAAAAGGACCTCAGGCATCAGAAATACTAGTCATGACTTTGATAAAGCATATTGAAATGCTCATAAGAAGTAGTATTGCTTAAAAAAAAAAAACCAACAAACAAAAAGCCACTAAATTTGAATAGTAGAAAAAGATTGTCTCAATACTAAACATTTTAGTCTCTTCTCCAGCCCTCCCCCACTCTTTGCATTTTTTAGTTTTGGTTTTCTTAATTTAAGGAGTACTTCAGGTTGATAACCTTGGTCAAAGTTTATTACCAATCAGGAGCATAACTGGAGTACCTATGTTAACCAGTGCATTTATAACTAGCCTTGAGGAAAAAGGAATCCTCCCCACTACTCCTGAATTCCTGGGGCCCCAAGGCGTCCAACCTGGCCAAAAGCAAATAGGAAACCTAAGATGCCCATCCTGACCGGGAATAAATGTTGCCCAAATCACTTTACCCCTCTGGGTCTTAGTTTCCTCATCTATAAAATGAAAGGGTTGGACTAGATGATCTTAAAGTTGATTGTACTATTATTTTAATGATGGAAAAATGGAATAAAGCCAGTGCTGACCTATAATGGATTTATTATACGAATGACTTGCAGTTGTAAAGCTCTTCAAACTCCTTAAATGACAGCTGTTTCAATTCAATTTAACAACTGTATGTTAAATTCTAACTAAGTGGCAGGCACAGCACTAGACGCTGAAACCACAAAGATGAAAACTGACCTAGTCCTCATACTCAAAGTTCTTTAATTTTGATGGGTAGGAAATGAGAATTACACACACACACACACACACACACACATATATATATATATATATATATATATCAAAGGAGAAATATAGTCAGTGTTCTAGGAAAATCTGAGAATAGAATGAACAGGTTAAGCTAGCACAAGGCAAAGCAGAAAGGGAAAAGACTTGAGAAGGTTTCACAGTGAAGGTAATAAATACCTGAGTCAAGCCTTGAAGAAGATTTTAACAGGAAGAAAGGAGAGAGTGCATCCCAGGCAATGGGAATGGCCTGTGTGAATGCAATTGAGGACAGAGAAAGCATGTCGAGCTCAGGTAACTCAAACCAGTAATCTAGTTTGTCTGGAACGTGGGGTATGTGAAGGGGTGTGATGCAAAATAAATGCAGGTTAGAGAGCCAGATTATGAAGGGTCTTAAACACCAGGCTAAGTTTTCTTTTTTATGCTCTTGGCAAATAGGTCATTACTGAAGGCTTCTGAGCAGGGGAAATGACATGATCATACCTGTACTTTAGGGAAATTGTTTGGGCATCTGTATGGAGGATGGATTGGAAAGCGAAGAGGCTGGAGGTAGGCAGGCTTGGTGGGAAACTGTTATAATAAACTGGAGGAGAGGTAATGACAGCCTGAACTGGGATGGTGGCAATGTAAGTAGAGACGATGAGAATGGATAGGAAAGATATTATAAAGGCAGAACTGCTAGCACTTAGCAATCGACTGGATGAAGGGAATGAAGGAGAGGAAAGAGCCAAAGATGATTCTTTGTGGCTAGGAAGTGTTTAGGAAGATGGTGGTCCCAAAATATAAATAGGGAGGCTTGGAGGAAGGTTAGGTTTAGGGGGAAAGATAATGAGTTACAGTTTGTACATATTGAATTTGAGGTACCAGCAAGGCATCCAGGTATAGATGTTCAAAGTCACTGGAACTGTGGAACTGAAGCTCAAAGGAGATATTAGGGCTAGATAAATAGATTTGAAAGTCATCAACAGAGAGTTGATAATTGTGTACAGTGAAGGAAAGGGTTAGGACTGTTTCACTTTTGTCCTTGTATCCCCAGCATCTAGTATGATGCTTGGTACATAGTAGGAATTTAATAAATACTTTAATATATACATTACCAGGAACCAGGAGAAAAAAAAAGCCATGCATAGTGACAAATCTTTTGACATGCCAGATCCACGTAAGTTTTAAAATATGTGGGTGCTACAGCTTCTTAGTTTTCAAACAGGAGGCCTCAGAAGAAGCAATGATTTGGGCTAAAAACAATGCAGGTTCTGCAAACCTAAAGACCAGATTCTCAGAGGCCAGGGTAAGGGATTCAAGACTCTGAGTGAAGCAGTCCAGCAATAAGATGCAGATACTGCTTTCACCAGAATTCCCAACTCCACTCATTCTACTGAGAAATTTTTCCATTGATATTTTGTATTTGTTTGTAGGTAAAGAAAAGTGATCCCTCTGGGAATGGGGAAGGAAGATGGTTCTATTTTCTTGTTAGAAGGGGCTTAGAATTGAATCTCATTTGTATCTTACATGTTGTAACAAGTATGCTCTATGTTCATTCTTTATTAGGAATTTGTTGCTTGCAGGTAATCTGACTCAAATACAGCAAGAGGAGAAACAGATTATTTAGATTTCAATGTCCCCATACTTACCTGGGTAAGAGCAAAATACAAGCCACAATTGAGGTTATTATAAACTCCCCAAGACTGAATCTAATCTAACTGCCAAGAGTAGAGGAGTCTGGGAACTCTGCTTGACATTTGGGTTGGTCAATAATTCTGGGTATTCCAGAAAAGTCAAGGAGATGGAAAAATGAGGAAGGGACTTTGATAAGCAATAAAGAGGTTATTTTGTCCATCACAACTCCAGAATACTGGTGATAAAGCATGCTTTGCACTTCTTTGGTGGGAAGTGATTGACTGTGGGTACAGAATGAGACCTACTGAATACGATGCAGAAAAAAAAAGTAAAAGATTGTCCATGAGATGTCTAAAAAAATACACAGAAGAGAGTAGAAGGAAGTTCAGAACGGGACACAGACAGGAAGAGCAATGTTGGTACTTCTATGTTAAAAGTGATATATACTTTAAAAGAGTAGTTCTCAAACTTTTTGGTCTCTAGACCCCTTTATACTCACAAAATTATTGAGGCTCTAAAGGCTTTTTATGTGTGTTATATCTATTGATATGTGCTGTATTAGAAATTAAAATACTGTAAAAATCATTATGAAAAGAGTTATGCTCTTACTGACCCCCTGAAAGGGTCCTAGATACTACTGTGGGCACCCATACCACACTTTGAGAACCACTGCTGTTAAAAAAAAATCAAGCTGTACATGGTGGACTCATGGTTTTATAGGCAATCCTCTTATTTTGACCTTCATGGTATTTGGAAATGTTCATGTTGATGACTCTCAAGTTTAAAAGTTTTTAATTAAAAATCAAAAAGAAGTCATTATGAATAAATAGTTTCAGTGGTGTTGTGGTATCTGAAGCCAGATGGAAAGGGGCTGATAACTGAACTGAATGGATGGAGAGATAGTGGAGGCAGGAAATGTATATTATTTTTTCTAGGAATTTAACAGTGAAAGGAAGGGGGGATATAGAATGATGCTAGAGGGGATGACAAAAGA
Source organism: Pseudochirops corinnae (assembly GCA_028646515.1). Taxonomy (NCBI): domain Eukaryota; kingdom Metazoa; phylum Chordata; class Mammalia; order Diprotodontia; family Pseudocheiridae; genus Pseudochirops; species Pseudochirops corinnae. Next base: position 419,391,003 of record CM053585.1, on the reverse strand, counting down.
GAAGTGTTTGTGTGATAGTTCACAAAACCTCTCTGGTGGGAGGGGCCTAGCCTCTCTTGAAGTAAGTTACAGTCTGCTACTTGCCTGTTACCCCTGCTCTTTTCTGGACATTTCCATGTCTCCATTGTTAGGCAGCCAACACCCTTCACAACAGGCAGCTGACCCCTGGACAACTGGTCAATCCTTGATATCTCCTTGCCTTTGATATCCAAGTTGAGAAACCAATCAGATATGACTAAGACTGTCCTTTACATTAAAAACTCATTGCTCTTTATCTGTATTGATGAGCTAGCCTGGTTAATTAGAGGACCACCATTTGAATACTACCACCCCCACTTCCTTAGAACCTGAAGAACATCATGTCTAAGGTCCAGTGACCCTCCTGGTTTTTATCTTTCTCTTGTTGCCATTGCCTTCCTGTGTTCCCCTCCCTAAGTGTTTAAATTAGTCCTTGATCCTTCCCTTGCATAAGGTAAGACCTCCCATAAATTGTCTATTAGTTATTATTCTAAACATCACTGACTTGTCTAATTCTGTTGTGAAAACTCCTCTAAGCCCCAAAACTGCTTTCATGGACTGGGACTGCATGTTTGAAGGCCCCTCAAAGAAACAGGAGAATGAAAGGGCAGATACAGAAGAGAGAAAGGGGAGGGAGGAAGAAAAGGATAAGGTAGGAGAAAGAGAAAGGTACAGGAAGAGACAGAAAGAAAAGAAGCCTCCACTTCTATATCTACAAAATAAGGAGGATTGTTCTGAGGATCTTGTTACATAATGTTTGTAAAACAAGGTCTGCCAGCTTTAAAGTGCTATACAAAAATCACCTTTCATTATTTCATGTGATTAATAAATGTTTCTTAAGATTAATGGTGCACTCTCCCAAATGGGGGCAGAAAGAAACAGGATCAAAGTCACAATACTAATTCTCTGGCATGGAATTTGTGTCCTAGTCCTTAAAAAAAAATGTCTCATATTTTTTTGAAAAATATACATTTTGAATATGTATTTTTACATATTCAAATATTTTACATATACATATTTTACATATTCAAATATTTTACATATACATATATTTTACATATTCAAAATATACATTTTGAATACATATTTTGAAAAATATACATACATACATATGTATGTATGTATGACCCAAAGGAATGAAGCCCACAAAACAGAAATCACCAACCATTTAGAGGAGAATTCCTCCAAGTGCTACACCCTTAGGGATGAAAGCATCATTCGCTCAAGTATCCAAAATAAACTTTTGCCTAGAGCAGAATGCCATGTAAATGTAGTCAGTGTCTACAATGTCAGTGTGGTGCCACGTCATTCTCTTCCAGGATGACAGTTTATATTTAATCTGTCCCTGGACTGTGTTCCTTAGAAAGAACTCTTCTTTAAATAAATAAACTTGATGCTTATGTGTCAACAAAACAAATGACAAAACTGTGTTTATTAGAGTACCTCATGACCATGGTGCCAAAGCATTTCACCAAGTTTTTAGCATCAGAAAACAAGTTAGAAGATTTCATTTTATCTAAAGTTGGTTAGATTATACTTTAGTACAGAGACTGTTTTTTGCCTCTTGTATCCTCAGTGCTTAGCACAGTATCTGGCACATAGCAGGAGTTTAATAAATTTTTATTAATTGATTAACAGATAAATTAAAAGGAATCTGATAGGAGAAGACAGTCTGGATAGTTGAGATTAGGAAACGCTTCCCTTCCACACACACTTACCCAAACCATAATCTCATCAGGGTTTCCTGTGAAACCCTAAAGTAATGTGAAAATTGACTTTACTCCCTGCTTCATTTTTGCCTATATAGATAATCAGCGAACCTTAGTCTTCTGAAGTCAAGCTCATGGAAATCTCTGTGACATATGCCAGACCTCCTAGTACGGAAGCTTTGATAATATATCAGTGAATGTAATTAGACACACCTCTAACCTGTAAGGGAATAGTTTAACACAGTTACAGCCAAAAGAAGAAAGTTCTTTTTCTTTGTTATTTTTTAAAATTCAAATTTAAAAGGATGTATGTTTTATCACAGATAACTTTCTTCATTTTCCCCATCTATCTTGAAATAAGAGGTGGCACTGCTAGACTGGAGCACATACTGACTGTTTGACCCTAGTGGTCAGGGTCCCCAATTAACTTTCTAAGACGATAAATTGCAGAGACTGCTGACCTGCAATGAGCGAGTTCCCTCACCAGAAGCTCCCTACGCTAATGAACTCACAAGTTGGAACCAAAACTCTTGAAATAAAGAAGAATGAATGTCTTACAATTTTACATCATCACTTGGGAAACTGTCTTGAAGAAACAGCTTACAACCAAGGATTTACTTTCTTTTTTTCTAAAAATGTAGAATATCTTTTATATTCTCTGAGGGTTAAGAAGCTTTGATAGGTGGGTGGCAGTGGGAGGGGGAAAGGAATGGAGTTTGATCCTTAGACAACTAAAATGACTTCCCCTGGTCTAGGACAATAGCCCAATTCCATTGTTAGTCCTGCTTATGCTTCCCTTTTGGAAATACTCAGATAAATTTAATAATAAATTACCCGGCCAGTAAGCAGAATTATAAAAACCTTGCTCTCAGGAAAAAATTACAGACACAGTTTCATAAGCACAGAAAGTTTAGATAACTCAATTATTTAAACTTGAACTTAAACATTTTGTGCATATTATATAATTCATTTATTATATTTATTCACTATTTAGTATGTGAATATGTATGTAAATGTATATATGCACATTTTAACACTGCATATGTCTACACATGACAATTGTGTCTGATATAAAGCTGTACATTAGGCACCTGGGGGCACAGTGTTTACAATGCTGAACCTAGAGTCAGGAAGTTCAAATTCAGTCTCAGACACATACTAGTTAAGTGACTCTGGACAAGTGGTTTAACTTATGCCTCAGTTTCCTCAGCTGTAAAACAGGAATAATAACAATAATAGCATCTACCTCCCAGGATCTCATGAGGATAACATGGGGATGCTTGTAAAGCTCCATGTGAGCTTTGAAATGCTAGCTATTATTATTTTTTTTTTATTTCAAAGTTTTAATGGACAAGGACGGTCTGTAGAAAAACAGTATCAATCAATATTTAAGTATTCGTTAAAAACTTTCTATGTGCCAAGCACAGCGCTGGGCACCGGGGATTTTTAAATGCTCCAATGGCTTGGTGATCTCATCAATTTGGGAGTTCCTTCCAATGATGGTGATTGCAACTTGCACAAATTTAAATGTATCACTCACTCTTTGGGACTCTTGTTCACATCCTTCCTAAGTTTTTCATAGGGAGTTCACCCAATGTACTAGAGACCTCCTCTTTCTCCTAACATTGAGAGGCTGCCAGACGATCAAATATGCCATGAAATAATGTTTCTTGTTGCTTTGGGATTAAACCAATTCTACTAAACTCTTTTCACTCCCACAAGAAGTATCTGTTGCCCATCCTTCCATTTAGCAGCAAAACCTTCTTTCTTCTCCTTTTGTTTATTGCAAAAATGTCAAGATTGATATAATTCAGCCACTCTAGTAGTATGTTCACTCATTCGTCATTGGACAAGGATTTTAGCATTTAGAGTACCAACAATCAAACTGTACTTTTGTAATGCCATGCACCAGCAGATTCCCAAAGGAATGCTACTGTGAACAGCTTTTAGAGTTCAGATTACAAAATATAGTGAACACTCTGTTTATTCCATTACAAATCAAGACAA
>CM053585.1:419370792-419386769 GCA_028646515.1 Pseudochirops corinnae | reverse complement strand
TCAGCTTCCAGATGCTGGGAGAGAAACTCTTTCTCTCTCTCTGTCTCTCTCTCTCAGCCAGCTTCAGTCTCCACAATTCTTCCTTCACCCAGAGCAACATTCCACTTCTGTCTGTCTGTCTCTGGAATTCTTGCTTATGTACACACCTCAGCCAATCCCCTTCTTCCACATCAACAGGGGAGTTCATGCCTTCTCAACAATGGGACAGAGTTTGCACCTTCCACACTTAGCACCTAGTACTGTCCATCCACTTAGTACTAAGTGCTAAGTATCCTGCTAAACCAATTACTATTACAACTTTATAGAGAATTGAAAAACTGTGTGATTCTTCATACCCTTTACTCACTTTTTCTGCCCTCTATCATGTCACCACAGAAGCAAAAGGAGTTATGTGGGATAGAGGGTAATTTCATTTTTCAATGTTTCATGTGTTTCCATGGGCAAAAACTCATCATCACGTGCCCAGACTACTAGTAATGAGCCTACCTGGATTTAGGTGGAGCAGTCCTCAGAAGGCAGACTCAGGCTGTTGACAGGCAACTCTTAAAGTCTTTATAGGCTTTTGATAAAGCCTGGATTGACATTCTTCTGGCATATAGCCTTTAATAACCCAAAGCCACCCACACACCATATTAAGGCATAGGAGTAAAACTTTATGGAGAAGACACTGGGAATGCAAAGACAAAAATTAGAGAGCCTCTCCCTTCTAGGACTTTCCATTCTCCTGGAGAGATATGTACTTATGGAAGACTGCAAATATGTCAAGGAGATTTTCTTTTAAAGAAGAGGGTATGTATACATAGACGAACATACTACATATGTTTATATACATACATCTACATGTAGGGTTTTTTAAGAGTTGTGATTTCACCAAAATAAAGAACTTTCTCTACTGGCATATATTGGCATCTTCTCTGGCATCACAGTCCTAGAGCAGATGGGTAAAAGTGGCAGTCTACTTCTGCAAAATAAATCCAACATAATTTTGTAGAAGAGGGTTGTGTGAAAGTGTAGCGGAAGGAACAGGTGAGGCCTCGTGTGGAAGTGAGCTTTGAAGGAAACTAGGGATTATATAAGATAGAAATGATGACTGAGTGCATTTCAGGTATGGGGAGCAGCCTGTGCAAAAGTATGGAGATGGAATATGGATTGTCATGGATGAGGATCAACAAGAAAGCCAGGCTGGTTCAACTGTACAGGAAGGGGAGAAGAAGAAGAGGAAAAAGAAGGAGGAGAAGAAGGAGGAGGAAGAGACAGAAGGGGAGGAAGAGGAGGCAGAAGAAGAAAAAGGAAGAAAGAAAAGCTAGGTTGGAGCCATGTTGTGGAGGACTTTCAGTGCCAAGCAGAGGAATTTAAATTTTTCTTGGAGGTAATAGAGGGCTACTGGAGATTTTTTGAACAGGAGAATGACATAGTCAAACCTGGGCTTAGCAATATCATTTTGGTATCTGTGTGGAAGGTAGAATGGGGAGAGGAGAAATTTGAGACAAGGAGGACAATTAGGAAGCTATTACGATAGTTTAGGAAAATATGAATTGGGTGGTGGCTGTATGAGTGGAGAGAAGAGGATGGAGAAGGAATAATAGATTGTTATATATAAATGGGTACTTAATAAAGGCTGTTATGATGATATCTTCTCCCACAAATGAAGATGGAAACTTGATGTTCCCCATAAAAAGTCTTTTTGCTTGCTTTAGAAAAACATGGGTTTTATAGCACTGATAGAATTAGTCATCTATGTTTATCTCCCAGACTAGGCATGGGAGAGGCTAAAAGCTTTGCTCCTTCACTATGAAGCAGAATTTCACAGGAAACAACTGGTTCTACTTAGTTGACTTTTATTACATGAAAAAATTATAATAGATTAAACAAAGAAATTAATTTTCAACAAATTATTTTTAACTCAGATTTGTATGTTTAGGAACATTGGCTCGAACTCTTCATGCCTGGTTTGTCTTTCTCAGAAAACTTCACAAAGGATCTAAGACTTCATTAATAATTAATTCTAATCTCCTATATAAAGAATGGCCTGCACTCCAGGATTATGAAGCCTAGCTGCTCTTCCCTACTTTTAGCACTTCCTGGCTCTCTGTGTATCTCTCTGTCTCTGTCTGTCTCTCTCTGTGTCTCTCCTTTCTCTTCTTCTCCTCTCCTTTCCACTCATTCCAAATTTCCACACAAAATTTGCCTTCAGTCTATTCTCTTTGAACCTCACAATATCTTCTCTTGGTTGAACTGTTTGGTTTTTTTTTTTTAGGTAAATGACATCTCTTTCTCTGACTGATCATATTGATCTGTCACTGCAAAGTTGCCTCTAGTTGTTTCTAAAATTGTTTGACTTCCAGACACTCTAGAAATATTTTTAAAAGATTCTGTCCCAGAATTCACTGATTTGGTGACACTTTTGAACTTGGCTTTGAGATATTTAAGAAGAAGATAGAAAAAAGAATCATGACATGCTTGACATAAAAGAAAAGTGAATAATAGAAGGAGTCATTCCTCCTTTTAAAGTCTACTAAGTAGACTGCTCATTGGTCAATGTTGGTCTTAACCTGAGATTTTTTTTAATTTTTGTATTTTATTTTATGCATTTGAAGATGTTACTTTGAGAATGGGTCCATGGGCTTCACCAGACGGGCAATGAAGTTAAAAGACATCTAAGTATATGGTTGCAAATGGAAAATAAGGGACAGGATCAGGTGCTGGCAAAGTTTTTCCATTTTTATTTGTGTGTGAATTTTGAACATAAATGTGAGGACATAAAACATTAAAATGCAGTCCAAATAAACGTTTCTGTGAATGTTTCAACAGTTCACTTTTATGAATATAACCCTTGGCTCAAAAGATTAGTTGTATATGACTCTCCCTTCCTTGGTAGAGACTGATCATTCAGTGGCCCACACCCATGTAAGCATGGGCCAGAGCTGTGAGAACTGGAGAGAAAAGAGATCCTGGTGGCCAATTCACCCTTTCTTAAGGTCACTAAAGGAAGAGAAAGAGTCTGAGAAGCCAACATGTGGAACTTTTATTATGGTCCTGTTTCCAGCTTGTTACACTAGAAATTAGAGAATTTCATCTTGGGTGAGATCTGGGACTATTTCTTCTCTCTGGACTGAGTTATCTCATTCTCCCAAAGGGAGAAAATATTCATTCTGTATTGTCTGGTGTGTGTTCTCCTATGCACACTTTCTCTGATTTTTGTTTTGCTATCATCTTGGATAAATTAGCTTATTTGCTATTTGCTATGTGTGTTCATTACAGAATGGACATATGGCAGGAAGGTCAAGCCTTGAATATAAAGCTTAGGGCCCTCTTTTCCCATCAAGCAATGGTGATCAGGTTAGTTTGAACCTAAATCTACTTCTATTGGACTAATAATATTTAAGGACGCATATAGATATAATTCTAGCTCAGTACCTTCTTTCTGAGATGAGCAGAGACAGCCAGCCTCTGACCCCAACTTCCTACTTCCCCTACTGGAAAGGATCAAAATCTCCCTTGAGGAGATTCTAAGCTATCTAACCTTGTCTTCCTTGGAGCCACATCTAAACAGACCCATGTGGATATATTTAACCTACATGGGCAAAAACAAAACAGAACCATGTATCAACCCCCTTAGGGATGATACTTCTATAGGCTACAGTCTTAAATTCCAAGTCTAAAACTAACCTTTAGGTTCAAGTCCCAGGTATGCTGGCTTTTCAGGGCTTCCCTGCCAGATTGGCTAGAAGCAACATCCCACCTCAAGTCTGGGACCCTAGGTTGCCATGACTCAAATTCCCACTCTGGTGATCACCACTGGCTAGAACCTGAAATTGAGGAAAAATGACCTAAAACAGAAACAACATTCCCAGGACAAGAGAAACCTCAGAGCCAATGGGTAAGAGGGAGAGCAGGGGAAAGAAATCCTTCCCCACTCACATAGCAGGAAAGAATTTGCAGGAAAAAAATTATTGTCTCTGTCTGGCCATTTTTAAAAACCCAGCCTATTCTGACCTCTTCCAACTCTGCAATCAACCAAAGGAGGCTATACTCATCCATGTGCACAGGACACAAGATGCCTCCAAGTTAAGCAATGCTCCAAAGGCCATTAATTATAATTAAAGCTGACAAGTTTTCCTGGGACAGCTAGATGGCACAGTGGATAGAGTACCTGGACTCATCTTCCTGAGTTCAAACTCTGTCTCAGATACTTACTAGTTCTGTGACCCTGGGCAAGTCACTTAGCCCTGTTTGCCTCAGTTTCCTCATCTATAAAGTGAGCTTGAGAAGGAAATGGTAAACCGCTCCAGTATCTTTGCCAAGAAAATTCCAAATGGGGTCATGAAGAGTTTGATATGATGGAACAACAACAAAAAGTTTTTTGGTCAATACCAGCATTTGTATTTTTTTTTAACAAGACAATTTCTTATTGACAATTGGTGTTTATAGTGTTTTTGATCATACAATTGATTCCATCTGCTCATTAGACTTTTTTGAGTTGTTCTACATACCAGAGGAAAAAAAAATCTGACTTTGAGAATTACCAAATGTATCCCATCATAATGGAGTTTAAGCATGTTCTAGGTGGCTATCATTTAGTATGGTACTGACATCTGTCATAGATAGCTCATGGGTGTCAATGACACAAAATAGGTTAAGAACCCCTGTTTAGTGTCATGAAAAGAGATCAACCAGGAGCCTCTGTTCACTTGACCTTCACATGCCAAGATACATGTGGTGGGAGGGGGCCCAATTGTGAGGCCACCAGAAGAGTCCAAAGGGCATGCTCAACTTCAGAGGAAATACCCCCCATCCAGAACAGATGGAATGGGGTAGGGGGCTCCCTCCCTTGATTCTCTCCATTTCTCAACTAATTCTGTTTGCCTGATCCATCTGCAAAGCCATGTAACTGTCATTAGCTAGAAATGGGTCAGGGAGGATCATAGAAATATAGATCATGAACTGGAAGGGACCTCAGAAAACCATGTAACAGCATCATCAAGTGCCCCCTCATTTTACAGAGAAATAAAGAAATTAAAGCCATGGAGCTTACGTGACTTGCCACAGTCACACAAGTAGTAAGTAGAAGAAGTAGGACTTGAAAACAGGTCCTGTGTCTCCAAGTTCAATATTATTTCCATGGCATTGTGTTGCTTCCCAAAGGAAGGTTATTTCTTGTCACACTCCTCCTTAGCAGTTGAAAGTAAAGAGAAAGGTTGTAAAAAAAATGTATCATCCAAACACATTCAAATCTTTAGTTTAATACATAAACCACTTACTTACTGAAGAGGGTCATTAATATTGACTGTTTTTATTACAAATACTGTTATTGTCATCATCATCATCATCATCATCATCATCATCATCATCATCACTGAAAACATTAATTTGTGTATCTAACCTCAACCTGGTTCACATGTACATGTGGCTACTCTTATGTAGAAAACTCATAGGAGGATCCATTTCCATGGATTCATTCTCTCTCAAGTTCCTGAAGAATTTAGAACAGTTCAGCTCCATCCCATTTTAAATATGAGGGAATTAGTCTTCACAAAAACTCAATACTAATTCACTCACTGTTGTATAACTAACAAACCAAAACAAAAGAACATGTGCTAGCTCCCCAGCCGTGGGTCCTAATCACATGTGAAGGATCAAACAAGGGCACCCATGTACCAGGTTAGGATACAAAATAGAGCCTGAGTGTGTTGAACATTCTGTTATCTCATGTTCTGGTAAAACTGAGCTTGTCCATTCAGACAAGGTCAAATACCATGAATTAAGCTATCACAACATTGGCATTAAAAGCCATATATGGATCTCCAGGCCCTGGAGGTCTAGGAATTTCTGCTGAGCATGTTTGTTGTAAGAAATACAACACTCTGTGACCCAGCAAAGAAGCCTCCAGGAAGCTAAAAAACAAAAAATAAAACCTGAATCATCCTGTCTAAGACCAGCAATAACCTCTCAAAGCTACCAACTAGCCATGATGCTTAGCACAGTGCCTGACAGGGTAGGTGCTTAATAAATGCTCATAGACTTGATGTGAGTCTCATTCTGAATTTCCTCATATTGGCAAGAATCACTTCTGAGTCACTATTTGAGCTGCTAACCTTTTCATTCTCTAGAAGAGCTGATAGTTCTTTGATTAATTTAATCTCTTGATTAAAACATTGGAAGTACATTTATTCTATCTCTTTGATTTGAGATGGGCCCTTATCTGGATTTTGACCTTTGAAATTCCTTACTGGAACTGCAATTTCCTGACCTTCATCTTTCTTACCCTTATAACTTCCATAGGTAATTTTTTCCTTTGCCAATACCTACAGTTCCTTGATTTCCCCTGTTCTTCCAGGCTATTGACATTGTTTCAGTTTCATTTTGTTCCCTGCGCTTAAAGATCCCAAAGCATAGATCTGGAAGTAAAGGTAGCAGATACCACCTTGCTTTGTGGAACCCTTGAAAAGGAGGAAGTATGTCTAACCTAAGTCAGAGATGGAACTTTCCCTGCACAAAAAAAATGAAAATTATTAATCTTTCTTTGATGTTACCATACACCCCCATCCTGGGAAAATGCTCCATCATCAATCAACCGAATCTGGATGCAAATTTCTAGGCTCACAGCATCCTACCCCAATCTTCTATAGGCTTTAAAGGATATTTTAAAATTATTTTTTGGTTTATTTTTTTAATTAACACTTTTTTCTCCCTTCCACCTCCACACCCCCTGAAAAAGAAAAGGAAAACAAAATCCTTGTAACAAATATGCATAGACAAGCAAAACAAATTCCCCACTGCCCATGCCTCAACACCAAAGTGTACCTCTTACTCTGCATCCATCAGCTCTCTTTCAGGAGGTGAGCAGCCTGCTTTATCATTGGTACTCTGGAATCCTGGCTGGTCATTTCCTTGATTGATATTAAAGAATACTTTTTAATAAATATCCTTTGTACCTGTAGGTCTTATGCATGGGGTTCCTTTCCTATTCCCTAGTACAGATGTTGTGTTACCATATAATCACTCATTTGGAGGAGTATTGGATGCTAAATGAAAGAACTCAGGGGGGAAGGAGAAACTCAACAAGTCTCCTCATTTTTTAACTCAAACTCAAGGAACCCTCATTCCAATTGCTACATAGAGAATCCCTAATACATCCAGTCTCTGTGCTTTTCTTTAAGTTATTCTCTGTGTGTGGAAAGGATTCCTTCCCTTCTTTGCTTGTTAACATTCCCTCTTGAATCACGATTGAGTACGTCTTTCCCTTTCTATTAGATTGTAAACTCCTTGGGGGAGGCTGGCTATCTGTGTATATCCCCAGCCCCAAACATAGTTTGTTTGTTCACAATAGGTCCTAGCTAATAGATGCTTATTAAATTGAATTCCTTGCCTTGGGCACTTGAGTATGTATCCTGACCAACTTTTAAAAACCTCTCTAAAAAAAGAAGTTCCTCAATCTTGTCTCTCTCTCCCTCTCTCTCTCTCTCTCTCTCTCTCTCTCTCTCTCTCTTCACACACACACACACACACACACACACACACACACACTTCCAGAGTTTAATCATGTTCTCTGTAAAAAAAAAAAAATTCTTATCCATAACCTAATTCCTCTCTGCTACAATGAAGTCCATATCCACTCATTCTGGCCTCACTCCAAAGGCCAGAATAATAGTGAGTAGAGAGAGAACAATTGGTAGTATACTGTGTATAATAACATACTATATACTATCATTAAAAAAAATCTTTCAGCTTTCTTCCTCCAGGTTAAACTATTGAAATTCTTTTCATCTGCCCTTCCAGGTCCCCAACACCCACCCTTTCATCATCTTTATTATACAGGAGCAGAATGGCCTGAGGCAAAGGAATGGTCCTACCCTTTATAGTTTCCTACTCCACCATCAGGCATTTAAAGCACATTGTCTTCTACCACATCATAGTCCTTGCCTTTACAATCTGTCAAACTCTTATTGGCTTATATTCTTAGCAAACAATGAGCTATTTACTTAGCATTTCTTTGCTAGGAGTATTTCTGAGACTGGGTATTTCCACTGAAGAAAGATCTATTTCTACATGGAAAATTTACATATTTTACTCAATAGATTTTTTTTTAAGTATGCTTAGAACTTTCTAAATCCCCAGAGGGTAAGTTATCCCTAGTCCACTAATCTAAAAAGTAACAGCTCTTCTGGCCTTTGTCCAAACTGGCCAAAGGACTTCCTTTTGTGTGAGACTGAGGAAATATTTTAAAGTCATTCTGAAGTCATGGAAAAAATATATTGATCAACTGCTTCTTTTTCTTCTTGGATCATCTCAGTTTAGAACTTTATACTCTGATGAGCTCAGAAAAGGCAGCCAAAGAAGGAAGATACTGGCCTATCTCATATAAATATTGTGATGTCTCTGAGTGTCATGACAGCCAAGGTTTGGCATGGCAAGACAGAATGGTTCCCAGTTATACAGTACAACTTCATCAAGTTCCAGATGTAGAAGTAGGCCATATAACTGGAAAAAGATTAATTAGCAGACAATCTGCCACAGAGCTTGGGGAAAGGGTAAGCAAAAAGGATAAAGTTACCAACAGATATCAGGAGGGAGCAGGCAGAAACAATAGAACAAACTCAACAACGGTCAACGAAAGCCAGTCCCAGATGACATTGTGGAAACAGGGGTGCTGTCAGCTGGGACTGTGTTTATGAGGACCCATCAAGTTGGTAAGAATTAGAAAAGGCCAGGGTACTTTTTAATACATTAGAATAAAGCTGGAAAAGGACCTAGTCAGAGGTTTCCTTACCACGAGAATTTGGGCATATAAGATCTGGGACTCTTTCACACTCTTCTAAAGTGATAGGGCAGACTCAGCAGATTCTCGTGCTTGTTGATACCATAGAAAGATTTCAGTAGAGGGTAGTATAATTAAACGGATTTGGGACTGAAGTTGATTAGCCCAAAGAGTAGCAATGAATGATTTTAATGTCAGTTTGGAAGGAATCTAATGTAGTAACCTGTCCTTGACCCTATAATGTTTAATATTTTATCAGCCACTTGGATTAAGGGAAAAATGACATTTATCAAATTTAAGATTCGTACGCATGTATAACCTATATCAAATCACTTGCCTCTCAGTAAGGGGAAAGGGAGATATGGAAAGGGAATTTGAAACTAAATTTTTTTTTAAATGAATGTTAAAAAAATTTTTTTACATGTAATTGGAAAAAATAAAATATTTTAAATAATTTTTAAAAATTGGGAGTGATAGCTCAAATTTAAGTGGACATTCAGGATCGAAAAATATTTCATCATGCTAGAACACTGGGGCTAATTATAACATGCTGAAATTTGATAGGATTGGATTGTAAAGGAAGAGAGGAAGAGAGTGAAAGACGAGAAGTTGGAGGCACTTACTGTAGATGCCTTCTCAAGGAGTATAGCCACAAAAAGCAGAAGAGACATAATCATGGAGATGGAAGGTCCAAGTGAGGGGTTTTGGAGGCTGGGAGAAGACAGGGGCAAAGCCAGCAGACAGGGAGAGGACGAAGATAAGTGATAGACTGGCAATGACAGAGTGGGCAATCTGTTAGAGAAGATGAGATGGAATGTGATCTTTTGTACAGGTAGAAGAATATATCTTGGCAAAAATGAAGATCACCTTTTCATGTGAATGGGTGAAGGAAGAGACAGTGGCAGAAGGCATCTGAGTGGTATGAGATGGGGAAGAGGAGAAAAGAGGGAGTTCCAGGTAAATGGTCTTGATTTTTTCTGTAAAAGATGAGGTAAGGTTCTCAGCTGAGGGGGTTGGGGAAAGAGGCCCAGGGGATGTTTGAGGAGGGATGAAAAGGTTTGGAAGATCCCCTAGGGGAGAGTGGAATAGTGAGTGTGTAAGGGAAGTGTAGAAGTATGGCCTGGCAGCAGTAAAGAAGCAGTAAGTTGAGGCTGTGCAACCTAAATCTGAAATGGGCCCATTCAAGGATTTTCTCCACTTCTGTTCAGTAACAGATGTGTAGCAGTGAAGACAGTGGATAGTGGAAGGGATCCAAGTCTGAGGCTTGGCAGGGTGCAATCAGTGATACAAGGGACCAGACACTCAAGAGAAGATAAGAGTATAGAGCTGAACTAGTTTGCTGAGTGGTCAAGATGGGGAAAAGTGGAAAGAGTAGCTACTGCAGGGGTGATGGCCTCGGAGAGAAATGAGGAGCTGAGAAATTGAGGGTCACAGTGAGGATAAAGCAGGGTTTGTAAGCGCAGAAAGAGAGGTGGAAAGCCAATAGATTGTGGTTGGATAAAGGGACTTCAGAAGTCTTGAACATGGAAGTGGTATATTTGTGGGTGATGGCAAGGGCAGGGGTGTAACTATTTTGCACGTTGCTGAGGTAAAGTGAAGAAAATAAGTCACAGTGAAGTGACTAGATAAAGGAAGTGAATGGTTAATACGTTTAGGGGAAAGTTAGTATGCATGTTGAAGTCCCCTAGTATGAGGATAAGAGTTGGGGAAGAAAAAAAATTGCGTTTTGGGTACTAAATTTGTTGGGGAAGGAAGAAAAGCGACCTGAAGGTCTATAGATAATAGCTACCAGGATTTTCATCAGGTTGTAGATGTGGATTGCAATAACCTCAAAGGAGGAGGGGCTAGTGAGTGACAGACATAGGGGAGAAACTGGCAGTGGCAATGGGGAACAAGGAATTTTCCAACTCCTTTGCCTCTACCAGTGAGCTAAGGGGAATGAGTAAAGGTGTAGCCATAGCTGGAAAAGATGGCCAGGTAGACTTGTGCCATTGAAGGGAGCCAGATTTCCATGATTCTAATAGATGGAAAGGGTGGGAAAGGAAAAGATTTAAAATGAAGGGAAGTTTGCTGCCTTTGTCTTTCCAGAGAGCACAGTGGAAGGGGTAGGGAGTGCTTGGTTATTGTTTGGGGAGAGAGAGTTGAAGGGGATGGAAATAAGGAATTTGGGGGTCGGGGAAGGGAAATGGGGTTTTGGATGATGACTAAGAATCACTGGGATGTGTAAGGTATGACCAGGTGTGAATATGTTTATTTACTGAGTGGAAGATGTCACTCCTCTTTCTAAAGGAGGGTGGTAATCAGACAGGAGAAAAGTCAGAACAAGATGGAAGCCATATGGTCAGAGGCCCATCCCACTTCTCTTGGCTCCCAAGGCTTGAGATTAGGCAGGAGACAGCAGATGAAAGTCCTCTTCTCCACCCACTTTCCTCTTCTTCTTTTAGGAAACAGGCTCACCAGGAGATGGAAGGCCTGTGATCTGAGGGAGTCTTTCCTCTTTGCATCAGAGATTCTTCTTGGGGTGAGAGATAAGGCTGTCTGGTGCAACAGGAGTTGGAAGTGCCCTAGTGGTCTTCCCTTGGTGACGCACAGCAGCAGGAAGTGGAAGGCTCATGATCAAAGGAAATTCTCACTTCTCTGCCACAGACCTCTAGCGCGCAGTTCAACCAGCCCCTTGCCAACTTCTCTCAGGGAATATGAGCAGCAGATGGAAGGTGTGTGTTCAGAGGAAGGTCTTCCTCCTCCAATCCTATGTATTTTATTTTATATATTTCAAAAAAATATTTCATAATCTATATGGAATTGCTTGCCTTCTCAATGGGTAGTGGAGTGGGGTAGGGAGGGAGGGAAAGAATTTGGAACTCAAAGTTTTAAAAACAAATGTTAAAAATTGCTTTTGTATGCAACTGGGAAATAAGATATACAGGCAATGGGGTATAGAAATGGGGTCTATCTTGTTCTTCAAGAAAGTAAGGGGGAAGAGGGTAAAAGTGGGGGGGGGGAGAAGGAAGGGCAGACTGGGGGAAGGGGTAATGAGAATGCATGCCATCTTCGGGTGGGGGTAGGGGAGAGATGGGGAGAAAATTTGGAACTCAAAATCTTGTGGAAATGAATGTTGAAAACTAAAAATAAATAAATTCTGGGGGAAAATTGTTTTTACATGTAACCGGGAAAAAATCAAATACTAAATAAAAAAATTATTCTGAAGAATCCACAGGCTTCACCAGAGTGTAAAGGGGTCCATGACACCAAAAAGGTTAAGAACCCCAAGTCTAAGATGATAAATTGCAGGATAGCTGACAATTTACATTGGCAGAAGTGTTTCCTCATTCAGGGTTCCCCAAACCAATGAAATCATGAGTCTAGACCAAAAATAAACTAACAAATCCCTTAACTACTAAGTCCTTTTTGGTTGTCTATAAACATACCCAGATATCTCTCATTCTTAAAAAATAAAATAAAAATCTTTCATTGACCATCCTGTCTTTCATCCTGTATCTCTTTTCTCTCTCACAAACTCCTAAAAAAATATTCTACACTAATTGCCTCCAGTTTCTTCTCCTCCCATTCACTTTTCAATCCCTTGAAATCCAGCTCCTGTCCCACTACTCAAGGAAAAAACTTCTCTCTCTAAGGTTACTGTCTCCAAGGTCATTTCTAAGTCCAATAGCCCTTTTCCTTCCTCATCCTGCCGTACCTCAGAAGGAGTTGGCACTGCTGACAGGATTTCTCTCCCTCCTTCTGGATAATCTCTCCTCCCTGGATTTCCATGACAATCATCATTCTTCTAGTAGGCATCCTAACATCTTCATTTTCAGTTTTTTTGCGGGGGTGGGGTTGGGAGTGGTGTGGAGAGGGAATCAAAGTTAAGTAACTTGCCCAGGATCACACAGTCAGTAAGTGTAAGGTAGAATTTGAACTCAGATCCTCCTGATTTTAGAGCT
The DNA here is from genome assembly GCA_028646515.1 of Pseudochirops corinnae. Classification (NCBI taxonomy): domain Eukaryota; kingdom Metazoa; phylum Chordata; class Mammalia; order Diprotodontia; family Pseudocheiridae; genus Pseudochirops; species Pseudochirops corinnae. The sequence goes on along the minus strand of CM053585.1, from coordinate 419,374,067 downwards.
GGTGCTCTCTATCCGCTGAGCCACCTAGTTGTCCACCTCTTCAATTTCACTCACATCCCAACCCCACCATCCAACCAGTTGCAGATCCTTGTCAATTCTACCTCCACATTTTACATTCATCACTTCCCTCCATTCCTACCACAACCAACCTAGTTCAAGTTGTCATCACTTCTCTCTGTTACTACTGGAGTGGTTTCCTGTTTGGTCTCCCAGAATACAAGCTCTCCCCCATCCAATTCACCACCCACATAGATGGCAAATCTAAAACACAAGTAAGACCAAGATACTCCTCTGCTGGAGAAGCTTTATTCACTCTACTTCAGATTAACTGTGGTATGAGCATAGTATTAGTACTTGCATAGAGAAATGAAGGTCTGCATTAATATTTATTAGATAAACATCTCTGGATGGAATTGACCAGGTGATTGCTAATTACAAGTGTGTGTTGAATCATTTCAGTTGTGAATGATTCTTTGTGACCCCATTGGGAGTTTTCTTGGCAGAGATACTAGAGTGGTTTGCCATTTCCTTCTCCAGCTCATTTTACAAATGAGGAAACTGAGGCAAAGAGGGCTAAGTGGTTTGCTCAGGGTCAGAGAGCTGGTAAGTATCTAAGGCCAGATTTGAACTCATGAAGAGGAGCCTTCCTGATTCCAAGCCCAATGCTCTATACACAGAGCCACCTAGCTAATTACATAGATATCCAGAAAAAGTATGTCTTGGGCTGGCAAATCCTCATGTGCCAGTATCTGAAGTGCTGCCAAATTCTTTCAAAACATCTCATATGTATGGATGTGTGGAATACTTAATTGGGAACTCTTTTGTCTTAACAATGAAACTATATCTAGTAGAGTGTTAATGCAAATGTGACCATAGTGAAAGCCATAGTAGGCATCATGCCCTATTTTTCAATTGAAACATAACAGAAGGGGACATTTGGTCAACTCTGATGAATGAAGAAACAAACAAATGTCTCAAAATGGATTGAGTCAGCAAACTTAAGTTCATACTTTGCCACAGTCACTGCCTAGCCTGTGTGACTTTTGGAAAGTCACTTAACCTGTCTGAGTCTTAGAAGTCCATAGTTTTTCCCCTTTTCTTACATACTCTAACAACTTTCAGGTAAGCACCCACTGTAAGCACACTTCATTTCAATTAATTCCCAGGCATTCAATTCAATTCAACAAATATTGATTAAAGTGTCCATTATGTGCCAGGCACTGTGATAGGTGCTAGAGATAGAAAGACAAAAGGAAATAGTCCCTGCCCTCAGGGAGCTTACATTATAAAGGGAGGGATATAGCATGTATATATAAGTCATTTTAAAAGGTAACTTAAGGATGAGGAAAGCATTAATAACCAGAGGGATCTGGATGCTCTATTGAGACAAGGTAACCTTTAATCTGAGCCTTGAAAGAAGACAAGGATTATAAAAGACCAAGATGAGACAATGTATTCCAGGTGCAAATGTGTGAAGGTGTTGTTGTTGTTTTTTAGGATAATATCTCTTTATTCTGAGAAGCAAATTCAATAAACATTCACTAATGACCTACTACATGTAATACAGGTTGCTAGTTATCAGGGCTACAAAGAGTAGAAAAATGCCAGTCTTCACCCACAAGGAACATTGAATCTAGAGGGATAAGGCATGAACTGTCATTATTTGGCTTTTTAAATTAAATTTTATGTTTATTTTTAGTTTACAACATTGATTTCCATAAGATTTTGAGTTACAAATTTTCTCCCCATCTTTCCCCTACCCATCACCCCAAAACAGCGATCCCACTGTATACCCCCCCCCAATCTGCTCTCTCCTATATCCTCCCCCATCACCCCTCCGACTTTGAGGTAGGGCAAGATGGATCTCCCTACCCCAGTGCCTGTATATCTTATTTCCCAGCTGCATGTAAAATAATAATAATAATTATATATATATGTACATACATACATATATATGTATATGTATATATACATATACATATATGAACATTTTATTTTAAAACTTTGAACTCCAAATTCTTTCCCTTCTTCCCTCATCACCACCCTTACTGGGAAGATAAGCAATTCAATATAGGTTGTGCATATATAGTTACACAAAACATTTCCATAGTGGATATATTGTGAAAGACTGACTATATTTCCCTCCATCCTATCCTGCCCCCCACTTTTTCTATTTTCTACTTTGACTCTGTCCCTTTTCAAAAGTGTGTGCTTCTAACTACCCTGCCCCACAATCTGCCTTCTCTTCTACCATCCCCCTTCTTATCCCCTTCCTCCCTATTTTCCTGTAGGGTAAGATACGCAATTTAGAATGTATGTCATTCCTTCCCTAAGCCAAATTCAATGAGAGTAAGGTTGACCCATTCCCCTTTGCCTTCCTGTTCTTCCCCTCCATTGTAACAGTTTTCCCTTGCCTCTTTTATATAATTTACCCTATTTTGTCTCTCCCTATCTCCTCTCATTATATTCCTCTCTCACCTCTTAATCTTATTTTTTAAATATCATCCCTTCCTATTCAATTGATCCTGTGCCCTCTATGTATACCTATACACAAATATACACACATTCACATATTTATTAATACTCACATATACCCTCTTATATAGACATACATATCCATGTATACATATATATACATTTATATTCCCCTTCAACTATCCTCATACTGAGAAAAGTTTCATAAGTTACAGTGACCATTTTTCCATGTAGGCATGTAAATAGTTCAACTTTGATAAGTTCTTTATGATCTCTTTTCCCTGTTTACCATCTCATGCTTCTCTTGCTTCTTGTATTTGAATTTCAAATTTTCTATTCAACTCTGGTTTTTCCCTCAAGAATGCTTGAAAATCCTCTATTTCATTGAATGACCATATTTTCCCCTGAAACATTATACTCAGATTTGCCGGGTAGGTGATTCTTAGCTTTAATCCTAACTTCTTTGACCTCGGAAATATCATATTCTAAGCCCTTTGATCCCTTAATGTAGCAGCTGCTAGATCATGGGTTATCCTGATTGTGTTTCCACAATATTCAAATTGTTTCTTCTTGGATGCTTGTAATATTTTCTCCTTGATCTGGGAACTCCAGAACCTGGCCATAATATTCCTAGGAGTTTTCTTTTTGGGATCTTTTTCAAGAGGTGATCAGTGAATTCTTTCAAGTTCTATTTTGCCCTCTGGTTCTAAAATATCAGGGCAATTTTCCTTGAGAATCTCTTGAAGGACGATTTCTAGGTTCTTTTTTTGATCATGGCTTTCAGGTAGACCAATAATGTT
>CM053585.1:419349669-419361423 GCA_028646515.1 Pseudochirops corinnae | reverse complement strand
GGGAGAACACCCTTACGTACGTTGTTCAGATTTAAAAAGAACCATTCACCCCTAAACACCAATTCGGTTTCATTACTAGCTAAAACATGGCTGCCATTTTCAAAAGCCAAACAAAAGAGGTGCTACCTGCTCTCTGACAAAAGTTTTTATTTAGCAACGGCTATTTCAGCTATACTCAGAATTTAAAACTTACTTCAAGCTGAAAAATTCGTTCCTGCTCCTTGCAACCCTGCTGCTCATCAATTTCAATAGCTTTCCTCATTACTGCTGCCATTTCAGTAATCTGGTCCACATGTACTTGTAATTCCTTAAAAATAAGAGGGGGAACAAAACGAAAGAATATCAGATTAGAATATTGTTTCTTCAGTTAATCTAAAATATTTCCAGAGCTTCCCCCTACTTTGTGTTGCCATATTAAATTTATATCCTAAAAGGTGCCAAACATATTTGTTTATAGGACTGTCAGGTTAAAATGCATATACTTTAATGGAAGACAAATAGCAAATCTCATTTAACCTCCTACTCAATAGGTTGAAAAAAAGTGGTTAAACAATTACATTTTCATTGTTTATACTCTTTACATTATTTCCATAAAAGAAGACCAAATCTTTCTTCCTAATATCATAATGGATTAATTTCATTGAAAAAGTAAGAAATACTTGAAATAGATTCTACCTCCTATTTTTACCTTTATTTCATTATTCAAAGCTTGTAAATTTGTGCTGTCACAATCATATTTAAGCAAATTAGTTCAAAATATCTTAAAAATGAAAAGAGCCATCATTTCAGATATAATTCATTTTCCTTATGAATAACTTTGATGTACTAAAATCTTTGATTGGCAATCAAGGAATATTTTACCAAAAATGTTAACCAAAATAAAACTATAATTTATCTTCTAAAATAAGCTACACTTTTAACTATACTGGGAATTAAAGCTAAGATCCCAAAGATCCATATGTCTACTACAAAAGGCAATGTGACATAATAGAAAAAATACTGGCCTTGGAATAATACATTCTAGTTTAAGTCTTAGCTCTCACACTTAGTAGATGTATAATTGGTGGTGGTGGTGGTGGGGTTGGCATGTAAGTTATTTAACCTCTCTGCTTTAAATCCTCATTTATAAAATGAGGATATTACCTAAAGTAGCTGAGTTTTTTTTTAGGAGACTAATGAATACCTACATACATATACTTTATGCACACATAATGTACATAAAGTGCTTTGTAAACCTTATACAGCTACATGTCAGCTGCTATTATTAAAAACCTGAGTTTTAATTTTCTCTCTTCTATAAAGTGAGAATGTTTTTATTGCCATCTCCCAGAGCTGTGAAGCTCAAATGAAATGATTTATTTAATAAATATTTTATAACAATAAAGTACCATATAAATGTTGGCCACTGTGGTAAATGATAGAACACATAGGGAAAATCAGTATATCTCTAGTATTCTCAACCATATAACTTTTTTGGCCAACTGGAAATGTAGGCTAAGTTTATCCATTAATTTGGTTGGAAAAGCTATACATAAAAAAGTGTATTGATGGTTTTGATTATGCCTTCATGACAAACATGTCCAAAGATGCAGTATTTTTACACAGACAACTAGAAGTACTTCTATGATAAAAATGAAGTAATATTCACAAGTAAGTAGAAGCAGAAAAGCAACAGCAGCAATCAAACTAACATTTATGTAACTAACTCTTAAAGAGTTTATTTCATCAAACCTACCTACTCTGAATTTAAAGGTGAGCCCATGTGAGGGAAATACTTTAGCTTCCAAATAGAAGCATGAAAGATAATACTCTACAATCCAAATTCTGTCATAACAATATCTGTTACAAGGAAAATTTATGTAGAGTACGTTCCAAACCCGTCAAATTGTCCCACTTCTAAACAACTGAATGCTGATATAACTCAAGCACTTAGTAACACTGAATTGTCACAGAAAGGTATCAGGCTCTTCACACCAAACTTAAAATTACAGGAGTTAAGAATAACTTTAGAGGCTCAAGATGGCAGTAAAAACTTATGGTCTATAAATAAATACTTAAAGCTTTAAAGAAAATGCCACAGACCTTTTAATAGGCATGAAAGGCAACGCCTCTGCTTTTAATACTGATTTTAAAAATAAGGGAAAAAGTTATAACAGTCCCTACAACACAATGAATTCTTCAATCCCTTACATCAATCCCTTATAATCTTTATGACGTAGGACTTCTACTTCATTTAAAATGCATGACACACCTGACCTTGAAGCAACAGAGTTTTAAAACTCAAAGGAAGAAATACGTATATAACTGTGACCTTATGAAATGTAGAAGCAACCTAAGAATCGTGAAACAATGATTTTTAACTTTTCATTAATTATCCCTCAACACACATTATTTGATAAGTCAGCTTAAATTATTGTCAAGAAAATGATTCCTGTGATGTCCCAGAAGTACAGAAATAAGTTTCTGATAATCAATAGTTCTTAAAAAATAAAACAAAATGAAAAACTCTAAAACTTTATGTAGCAACAGTCAACAGAAGCAAAGAAATGGAAGGCTTGTTTTACCTTATGCTACATAACTTTAAAAAATCTAATATGTCATGTGTTCTGCAATACATGGTAGACACTACATCATGAGAATGAATGAGAGTGGAGGGCTATACTCTGCACTTTCATGCTTTTGTTTGGCAGTCACAAGCACATTTTATTAATTAATTTTTAGTAATTTGGCAATTTCATTATTTTAAAATCCAATGTTAAAAGTTAAAATATCAAACACTGGCACCCCCCTCCAACCAATCCCCCAAAGTCAATTGTTTTATTAGTGTACATTCAGATTTGCTTCCAAGTGCCTTCTCTCCAGTCCATGTTGAGTTGCTTCAAGGATTCGTCGAGGTGCACCAAGGAAGATTCCTTCAGGGCTGTGACGGTGTACCATGTCAATCTGTAGTACAGAGTCATTATAATGTTAATACGGATATGATCCGTAATTTAAAAATTGAATGAATTAGTTCATGCGTGTTAGCCAACTGTTTTATTACTTAAAAAATTTTTAAGAAATAGAGTTCCAAAAAGATATCAGTTAAAAAAAGGATTAAAAATTAGTCATTATTTGGGCTAAAAATCAGCCCTTCCTAACTTCCCACTTATATAAAAATGTGCTCAAAAACTTAATTGTGGGCACATATATTTACAGCAGAGTGTAGCCCCAAGGGAGGGATTGTTTGTTCCAAAATGCTGCCATTATGGTATTTTTTAAATTGTTCTTTTTGGGTAAAAATTAGAATCACAAAAAACATCAATATGTATTAGTTAGAATTAAAAACAAGAAAGGAAACAGTCATTAATTATTGTGGAAGACTGATACCATGTGTGAAAGGAGGGTTTAAGAGTACTAAAGAATAATGTCTAATTGTTCAAAAAGAGATCAAGGTAAGTGCTACAATCTCAATTCGACCTATTTCTTTTCTTTTTCTTTTTTTTTGGAGGGGGGGAAGGCAAGTCAATTGGGGTTAGTGACTTGCCCAAAGTCACATATTTAGTTGAAGGTCAGTGTCTGAGGTGGAGTTTGAACTCAGGTCCTCCTGATTCCAGGGTCGGTGCTCTACTCACTACACCACTTAGCTGCCCCCAACCTATTTCTTTTATAGTCACTATTGGATGAGACTAGAAAGTCCAGCATCTCAGATTTCAGTAAAGAGTCTTTGCTAGGATTGGTTTTTTTTTTTTCCAGGCAGGTAAAAATTTTATTGTCCTGGGGTAGAAATATTTAAAAAGTTGTATCATCTCTAAAATGTAAGGTATTTTGGGACTTCATAGGAATTACATTTTTCTTATCAATAATTTCTTATCAAACTCACCATTAATTTTTTCTAATGTAAACATTATATACTTTTAGCATTACCTTATTCTGCAACAGTTAGATTTTTATGTCCAGCGAGAATGCTCCTTGATTTTCCAAGGATTACATTTAGATAAAATTTTGTATTGTACCATTCCAGATTTCATAAATTTATTCAATTTATTGTTTTGTTAAATAATGGCTATTATTGTGATAAAAATTATCTAAAGAACTATATATATGGAGTTTTAAAGTGATTAAGACTAAGCATGTCTTGGCTTTTTGGTTTTGCATTCTTCTAATCCTCACCCTTATAAATGCAAAAAAATCCCTGTAACTTCATCATTCTGAGTACTCCCTCCAGTGACACAGAAAACTTCCACAGACTTTTTCTATGAACTATTGGGTACAAAAAAACTACCTCACAGACAACCATTTGGTACTAAGCCATTCTTACTCTAAGTGCACAAAGTTATTTTCAAATAACAAAGAAATACTTTACATTAATGCCTTTAAGGATATCATTTAGTAATTCAGATAGGTAAAAAGACATTCCAATAATCACTACTTGTCTTTTATACTTAAAAGACAACTTTATCCAGTCAACTATTGCATAGTTTAGAGAGCAACCCAGTTAGGATGTATTTCATCATTAATGTTTTAACTGAATAATTATGGCTCTATCCTGTGGAAAAAAAAGAAATGCTAATTTACATAAGTTGCATATTTTAAAAATATTTTTATTAATATCTTTTGCTTTTATGTTACCTACATTTCCTACTATACTCCCCCCCCTCTAGCCCCCACCTCTAAGAATGATCTCTCACTAATAAAAGATTCAGCAAAATTAACCAAATACTGAAAAAGTCTGAGGACATTGTCTCTCATTTCTGAAGTGGGATGATATATCTCATCTCCTCTTTGGGCCAAGATTGATCATTAAATTTCACAGCTTTTAATTTTCAACTGATTATCATCATTATGTATATAGTTTTCCTGGTTCTGCTTAATTTTACTTCACTGTATGTTTCCATATTTTTCTGTATTAATCATGTTTATTGTTTCTTACAGCACAGCAATATTCTATTATAATCAGGTATAACAATTTGTTAAGTCATTCTCTGATGGGCTGTTTCTAGGTCATTGCAAACACAGAAAGTATTACTACTAATATTTTGTTGAATGCAGGGCCTTCCTTTTTGCCACTGGCTCTCCTGCAATATATACCTAGCAGTAGAATCTCTGATGCAAAGAAAATGAATATTTTATTCACTTAATTTGCACAATTTCATCTTGCTTTCTAGGAAGGCTGGATCCATTTACAATGCTACCAACAATGCATCAGTGTTCCAGTCTTTCCACTACCTCTATAATATTGACTACTCCCAACTGCTTGTTATCTTCGGCAATTTGCAGGTGAGAGATGAAACTTCAGAGATTTTTTGATTTGCACTTCTCTTAATATTAGTGATTTCGCAGATTCTTTCATATGATTGTAAGTTTGTAATTCTTTTAAGAACTATTTGTTCATATCTTTTAACAACTTATCTATTAGGGAACGGCTTTTGTTCTTTTATAATTGTTAGATGTCTACACATCTATCAAACTCTTTAGAAATATTTGATGCAAAGAGTCTCCTCACCTTCCCCAGTCAAATGTCTCCCTTATAATTAGGTTGAATTTTGTTCACGTAAAATCTTTACATATAACCCAAATTATCTATTTTATTTTTTGTTATTGTCTCAATTCATCCTTTCCATAAGAAGTTAGATACTACCTATGCCTATGAAAAGTATTTGATCTGCTTCACTAATTTTTATTTTTTATAGTATGTTAGTATTTAGATCAGGTATCCATTTTGAATTTACTGTGGATTATGGTGTAAAATACTGGTCTAAACCCAATTTCTACCAGACTGCTTTTCAGTTTTCTCAGAAATTCTGGTTAAATCTCTTTCCTAAATAATTTACTTTTTCAGGTTTTATTGAATACTGAGTTATTAAGTTTCATTATTTCTCACTCTTCCTTGTTTATTAGTCTATTCTATTGATCTACTTTTTAAATTGTTCTAGTCAGTTCCAAATGGTTTTGATGGCTGTTTTATAATACAATTTGGAGTTGGTAAATACTATTCTCTTTTTATTCCTATCCTTTTGCTTATTTCCCTTGATATTTTCAATCTTTTATCCCTCCTTAATTTTGTTATTTTTGATTGGCACAGTACTAAATCTATGATTTTACTCTAGTATTACTGTCATTTTGGTTATATTGGCAAGAGCAACTGAGAACATTGAATAATTCTGCAGTTACTTAAGCTGTTCTTTATCTCCTGAAGTACTGTTCTGAAACTGCACCAATACAGGCATTGAATGTACTTTGGTAGATTGGTTACCAGGTTATTTTGTAGTTATTGTGAATGGGACACCCCTATTATTTTCTCCTGGCTTTTGTTATTACTAAATAGAATTGCTATTAATTATCAGTTTATTTTATAGCCTCTAACTTTACTGATGCTATTATTTCTATTAGTTTCTTTGCTGACTTCCTAAGATTTTCTCAGTAAACCTACTTGTCCTTTGCCAACAGAACAAGAACAGCGTGGCCTCCCTTTTTGTCTATTGTTTTTTCTTGTCTTAGTGCTACTGCAAGCATTTTGAGAACTATGGCAAACAATCGTGGGAAAAGGAGGCATCCTTATTTTACTTTTGTATTTCCTAGGAATGCTAGCTTTTGGTTTTAGATCCTTTTGTGCCCATACATTGTAGGGTTTTTTTCCCCAATAGCATATGTGAGGTTTTTTTTCAAAGACTTTTTATGCATCTATTAAAATAATTACGTGGCTTGGGATTTTTAAAAATGATTGTTAATTTTCCTAATACTGAGCCACCGGAGCCTTTATGTTAAAAATCCAATTTGATCATAATGAACATAATTTGTCACATAAATTGCAACAATTCTTTGGCCAGGATTTAATTTACATTTTAAAATAGATATGCATTAGTATTATTGGTCTATAGCTCTCTTCTTAGCTTTATCCTTTCCCAGTATAATCAGTCAACAAACACTTCCTAAGTACTTACTATGTGTCAAGCACTATGTTAAGTGCTGGGGATACAAAGAAGGATATAAAGACAAGTCCCTGTCTTTCATGGACTTTGCCTTTCACAATCTAATAGAAATTACTAAGTTTAATATCAGGACTGTATTTGTCTCCAAAAAAGGAGTTTAGTAAAATACTTTCTCAATTCTTGAGAACAGCACAGGTTCATTTTAATCCAATTAACTGTATGTACATCCGTCTGGACCAGGGATTCCTTAGTAGTTGCTAGTTCAATTTCCTTTTCTGAAATGCTATTACTTAAAATCACTACTTATGATCTGTTATTGGTTATTTTATAGTTATGTTGATAATCCTCTATTACAAAGAATTCAAAGTTTTGTTGACATCTAGCTGTATACAGTAAGTTCTGGTAAACTGTTTTTATTTCTTCGTTGTGATTTTACTTGTTCATTTTTGTTAACTTGATTGATCTTTCGTCTTTTTAATCAAGTTAGTTTAAGTTTTATCTAGTTTGTTTATTTTTCCCCAAGAGCCACATTTTAACTGAATAGCTATGGTTTTTCAATTGGATCCATCAGTTTTATAGTCTCTTTGGTTTCCAATTCATTACTTCTCTAATTTTCAAGATTTTCTTTTATTTGCTTATATTAAGTTTGCTTGTTAGTTTTCTAACCTTTAAAATTGCATATTCAATTTATTAGCCAAATTTTCTTAATGTATGCTTTTTAGGGATACAATTTTTCTTCTAAGAATAGATTCATCTCAGAAATCTTGGTAAGTTGTCTCATCATTGTATTTCAAGTAGTTATCATTCCTGTTGTTTATCATTATCATTGTCTTTCATATAGTTAATGTTTCAACGATTTGTTCTTTGAACCATGCAATGTTTAGGATATTAAAACTCTATAGGTTTTATCTTTTGCTTGTGCTCTATGATTAATATTTTTATTTCATTATGGTCCACAATCAACATTTAATACTACTGTACTTTTACATTTATTTTCAATTTGTGCCCCAATACATCATCTATTTTTATATAATTGCCATATGATGCTTAGAAATATGTGTATTCTTTAGTGGTCCCACTATAGAAGCACTGTCTTTTACCTTTATATTTTTAAATAGTTTCTTCTATTCTAGATCTTCCCTTTTGCTTATCTTGTTGTTCATCTGTCTAGCTGTGAGAGAGGAATATTAATTATGATTATTCATGATGGTCTCCTAAGAATGTAGGTTAGTATTAGCTAGTCTACTTTCCCAAACTTTTCTTAAGACAATAGAACCCTGGATGTCTAAAGAAGTGAATGGCTAGAAGCACACACTAATTTCTGCCTTTCTTGCTTTTTCATCTCACAGAAAGTAAACTGACAATCCTATTTTCTTCTTGGTGATCTAGATGAAGCTACTGTTAAAGAAATTTTGGACCAAAAGCCCTTTTATTCTTTTCCTGAATTTTCAATTGTTAAATTCTGAGAGCAGGTAAATTAAGTTCCTCTAGGATAAGTAATAAGTTGCCTCAATACTTAAAAGTATCTCAGGATAAGTCTCAAGGGTTTAAAATTCACCTGAATAAGTTACTATTCTGTTGTTTGATGTTTTCTTTTTTTCCCTAGAGTTTTCAATATTTTTGTTTTCTGGAAGTCATTTTGAAATACATAAAGGCAGAAGATCAAAATATCCTTTAAGTACTCAAATCTTAGAAAAATAGAATTTTGAAGACTTATCTGTACTTCTCTAACTAGACTCTATGTTTTAACACACCATACAAAAGATAAAAGTAAACATCATAATTTTAGGTAGGAGATCAAACATAAGAAACACTTTGCAAATTTAGAGATAAAGAACAGAAATGGAAAAAAATCACAGTTGAAAAGACAATGTTTAAATGAGGTTATTCATGAGTATTTTTTTTTATCCAAACAAAAAAAGAAAAGCAAAGTTAACCCACAGGTCCCCATTTCATTTTTAAAAATTTAGACGAAAAGGAAAAAAATACCTTGGAATGTTGCTCCTTTAGCTTCACTATAATACCTGGGTCATCCTTTTTGCTGGCCATTAGCAGCCTAAACATCTGCTCTCGGTACTTGCTCATTATGAGTTCTAAAGCAGACTGGTGTTCTTCAAGAGATGTGCGTAATTCTATCAAAAATCAAAATACATTTTATTCAAATTTTGGAATAAAAAGGCAAAGTTAATTCTTTTGGTACGAAAAAACCAAATCATTTTCTAAAAAGCAAGATGCCTTTTGTTAAAACTTGATGAAAATTCAAACAAAAAAAGAGATTATTCATCAACTGAAGGTGGAGATGGCTGAAAAGTATCCTCTCCCTGCAGGGAAGAAGGTTACTAAGCAAAGTCCCTTTAATGGAAGGTATTAAGGGCCCTTACAGATGGGTAGCATAAATCTGACTGTCAGCAAAGAGCAGTGTAACATCACTAAAAGACACCAGCAGTGCTACATCAGAGGCACAACTTGCCCCTCTTGGTGTATGCCAATGGATACAAATACTTCCACTCACTCTCTCTCTCACACACACACACACACACACACACACACACACACACACACACACTCACCCCTATTTATCAATCTATCTAATCTCTATCTATCTACTCTCTCTCTCTCACTCTCTATCTGATCATTGGTCAGAGCCAACAAATAGTTGACCCTATTACTTCCTACTAATGTATAATTTTCTTTGGTTGAAATTTAAGTCTTGGGCTTGTGAAATCACCTACAGTCTGATCCTTCATTTCTTCCCCAACTGGACTATCTACAATCTCCATAATGATTTAACTTAGCTATAGATAGGAAGGGTTAGATAAATACAACCTGTCTTTAAATATTTAAAGGGTCATCATATACTAGAAATAGTTTAATTTTTTTTTCTTGGCAGGAATGGGTAGAACTAGTGCCAATGGGTAGAAGCTAAAGGGAAGAAGATCTGGTTCAATATAAAGGAAGAGCTTAACATCAAGAGTCATAAAAAAAACTGCATGGGCTGACTTGAGGATGTATTCCTTACACTGGAAGTCTTCAAGTTGAGTTTGGGTATCACTTAATAGAAATCCTGCAAATGAGATTTATTTAATTCAATTAAAACAGACATTAAGTATATGCAAAGGACTATATACAAGTGAACAGTGTGGGGAAAAAAGGTTAAACAGAGAGGACTGAGATATTGGGGACAGAGGAATTACCTCTAACTGAAAAAAGTCAGGGAGAATATGTAGGAAGGAAAGCAACTAAGCTGAGTCTAGAAGGAAGAGAAGCATTCTAAAATACTAAGATATAGAAGCACTCCATTAAAAGCATGATTTAAGTAAGGAATTAGACTAATTACTTCTAATGAGTTCTTTGAACTCAGGTTCTATAAAATTAGGACCTGGTATTTGTTTGTCTCCATGCCTTTACTTTGATAATTTTCCATACCTGGCCATGGTTCTCAGGTGCAATCCTCCTTATCCTTTAAAGCATAGCTCAAATACCAATTATATTCCTCCCCTAAGTCAGTAATGGTCTTTTCCTTCCTTGGACCACACAAAACACTTTCTCTGTACCTTTTTTGCACTTACCATGCATTTTGTTCCTTTGTTCAGGTGCAATATCCCCTGCCTACAAGAATGCATGTTTCACTGAAGGCAGGAATCATATCTGCATCTCCCTAAGGACCTAGCACAGTACCCTGCACATAGCAGACACTTAATAAAATGCTTAGTGAATGAATGAATGACATGAGTGGCTGCAAAATTCTCAATAAGAGCACATATCCTCAGTCCAAGCTGGATGGTCAATGTCAATGTAACAATACTGGGATTTGAAGATCTTCCGTGCCCCTTGAACTTGCTGACATAGCAGGAAGGGGCGGAGCAAGAGAACACCGGAACCAAGCTAGTCTCTGTGTGGTGCTGACTGGAAGTGGTGGCAGAGGCAGTGGCTGTGGTTGAGAATTCCTTTTTCTTTGAGCGGGCCAGAATCTCTGCTAAGGACTCCTGCTGAGGACTGCCAGGGACAGGAACTGCTGGGGGCCGGAGCTGTTGGGAGCAAGCTGCCTGGACGCTGAGCAGTTGCGTGCGTGAGGAGGATCTTTGCCTGAGGTAGCCTGTCCTGTTCTGAAGGCTTGAGAACGTGGGTGTTTACTACTTTAACCACATGTGCCAACTTCATAACTACTGTACTGGCTCTGACTTTCTGGTTTTGGGACTCAGCGTTTTGGTAAATAAATGAATGCTCTAGCTATATTTCTTATGTAGAGAGCCTGTTAGATTTTGTGATTAATAACCATATCAGCATATTTATAGTTACTGTAGGCATTGTGAATACTGCATTGCTGATACAGTCACTGGGCCTGATGTGGTGGTATGTAACAACAGAGGTTCTGGGTTGTAAGCAGGAGCTGCATAAAATCCAAAGCAAAGAGCCTAGCACTATTTGTACTGTTTTTTGGGAGAGGGGGATAAAGGTCCACCAATGATGCTGACCACGAATAGGCTGTGGTAAAGCTGATGTGCAAACAGAAAGGAAAAGGGTATTGGGCAGAAGAGTTGCTTCTTTGCTGCTTCTGTTAATTTGTAGAAAATGGAGTAGCATTCCGGCCATGAAGTCAATTATGCTTAGAAGATAAATCTACAGGCATAAGTAGAAGTTCTGCATGGTTATTAGGGTTAGGAGAAAAAAAGTATGATTTTGTGTCTGTCTCCACCAACTTTACTAAAAGAGCTTTCTCCAAGGTCATTAATGACCTTGCTGGCAAATTCCATGGTTATTTTTTTTTTTTAATTTTATTATAGTTTGCATCATTCATTTCCACAAGATTTTGAGTTACATATTTTCTCCCCCTCTTTGCCCCACC
>CM053585.1:419288996-419349169 GCA_028646515.1 Pseudochirops corinnae | reverse complement strand
CACTCTAATTTTGACGGATGTGGGTCTTGTTCCACTTTTTATGATCTCTTTGGAATACAGACCTAGTAGTGGTATTGTTGTATCAAAGGGTATGCACAGTTGTGCAGCCCTTTGGGCACAGTTTCAAATTGTTCTACAGAATTGCTGGATCAGTTCACAACTCCACCAACCAATGCATTAGTGTTCTAATTTTCCCACATCTTCTCCAACATTTATCATTTTCCTTTTCTGTCATATTAGCCAATCTGATAGGTATGAGATGATACCTCAGAGTTTTAATTTGCATTCCTCTAATCAACAGTGATTTAACTATATGTAGCTTTATGATAATAAATTTCTTGTCATTTCTTCATGATAACTGCCTGTTCATATCCTTGAACCATTTATCAAATGAGGCAGTCATACTGCTTTTTATTCTCCTTGACCTCTCAAAGGCACCTGATGCATTTTCTCTTGGGTTTCTATGACACGGAACTTTTATAACTTTCCTTCTGCCTCTTTGACTTATGCTTTGCTGGTTTTATATTCTTTTCTCACCTGTTAAGTGTAGGTGTTCCCTAGGATTCTTTCCAGGGCCCTATACTAGCTTCTCTATATACCATGCGTAAGTGATCTCATGGCTTCAAATATGACCTCTATGCAATAGCTTCCAAATCTCTACCTCCATCTCCATTATTTCTCCAGAGTTCCAGTTCTGGAGTTTCAACTAGATGTTAGCATCTTACTCTTAACATGTCTAAAACCAAATTCATCATCTTCCCCCCCGCATCTTTTAAGGGAAATTTCGTCTTCTCAGCCTAAGTGCTTTGGAGTCATCTCTGACTCTTTTATCCTGCAATCTCTTTTGTATCTGGCACCAGGCTCTTAATCCACATCCAATCCACTGTTGACTCACCTGTGACATAAGTATGAGAATGATCTACTCAGAAGTGTGCTTCAGCTATATCCCTTTGGCATAAATGTGAAAGCCTGGAGAGTGGGAGAGACCTGAGGCAGGGATATCAATTAGGAGGCTTTTTAATGGTCTAGGGAACAGCTGATGAAGGCCTAAACTATGGTAATGGCTTTGTGAGTAGATGCAAGTGATATTGTGGAGGTAAATGGATATGTGTGGAGAAGGAGAATGAGGAGTACAGGATGACTCTGAGGTTGTGAATCTGAGTGCCTGGAAGAATAGTGGTTTCCTTAATAGAAACAGAGAAATTTGGAAGGAGATGGAAGAAAGACTACCTAAAAGAAGAAGGTGGTGAACAGTGTCAAATATTATAGAGTTGAAGAAGGATGAGGACTGAGAAAAAGCCATCATATTTGGCAATTACAAGATAACTGTTAACTTAGGGGAGAACAGTTTCAGCTGAGTGATGCAACTGTAAGAGATTGAAAAAGTGAAAAGTGAATGAGAATGACTGAACAAGTTATGGTATATGAATATAATGGAATACTTTTGTGCTGTAAGAAATGGTGAAGCAGATGGTTTCAGAAAAACCTGGGAAAACCCATATGAACTGATGCAAAGTGAAATGACCAGAATGAGGAGAAAAATTTATACAGAAACAGTAAGACTGTAAAGATAATCAATGATTCACCACAATTTCAAAGAACTCTTGATAAAAAATGCAATCTATTCCAGATAGAGAAATTATGAACTCAGAGTGCAGATCAAAGCATATTTTTTCTCTTTGCCTTTTTTCTTTCAGAACATGAATAATGTGGAAATACGTTTTGTATGACTTCATATATACAAAATGGGTATTTTAATTCTTGTCTTCTCAAGGGGAAGAGGAGTGAGTGTAAGAAAAAAATGAGTGACAGGAGAGGAAGTATGCAGATGAGATTCTTCTTATTCAGGCATGGACTGGACTACATGGCCAGTGAATTACCTTCTAACTCTAAAATTCTATGATACTGTAAAATAATGCAAAGCAATTAAAACAGATCCAGAAAATCAGAATATATTCTACTGTTTAACCACAAGGGGGAAATGAATGGTAACAAGTAGAGAAAGGATCCTGATGTAGACTTAAAAGTGACAAAAATATCATGACATTTAATGTACTGAAATTAATTTCTTTTAAAGTGAATAACTACAAAGCAAGTTCAATTAGCTATATCAATATCTGCTTATAATAAATCACTACAAAAATTTACTGATTTATTTTAAATTCAGAAAATAATCCAGTTTCACAGCCACTGAAGAGGTTTTACTCAATTCATCATAATTAGAAGTACTTTAACTTACCTTTATTTTCTTGCTGCAATTCTCTGATTTGTCTGTTTTCTTGCTGAATTCCCATAACTAATGTAGATCGTGGTCGGTGTCTTGCAACCTCATTAAGTTCTTGAATTTCTTCTTGATACTAATTGTAAAGATTGAAGAAGAAAAATAATTTCATAAAAGAACTATTCATTTTACTAAAAAAATTGGAACATAATTTTTTGATGTCAGTTACTATTTATTACAAATCAATAAACAATGAGGTCATGAGCTGTGATTTTATTGGCATAGGGGAACTCCTGCTGGAATCTCCCTTCTTTCCATGAATGTAATTTAGCAATTTGTCCATAACTTATAGAAAACTGCCTGGTGTATTGAGAGGTTAATTTCCTTGCCCATGGTTACAAAGCTAACATACGCTGAAGGCAATGAATAGATAGAACCCAGGTCTTTCAGAGGTTAATGCTAGCCTTGTATCCACTATGAATACAAGTACCTTACTTTAATGGCTTAAAAATATGGCCTCTATGCAACAGCTCCCAAATCTCCATCTCTAATATTTCCCCATTGTTCCAGTTCGGCATTTTCACCTAGATTTTAGCACCTTATCCTTAACATGTTTAAAACCAAACTCATTATCTTTAATGGCACAGAGCCTCTTTGTGAAAATTCCTATAATACATACAAATGAGACAAAATATTCTCTCAGTTCTCTTTTTATATAATTTTTGTTATTAATTTGAAAAATTAATCATTCATTTTTACATTCAGTTCATTGAACTGTTCACAGTATAGAACTTATATCACTAGAGGCAGCTAGGTGGTACAGTGAATAGAGCGCTGGCCCTGGAGTCAGGAGGACCTGAGTTCAAATCCAACCTCAGACATGTAACACTTACTAGCCATGTGACCCTAGGAAGTCACTTAATCCCAACTTCCCTGCCTTCTCCCCTCCAAAAAGCAAAAAATAAAATAAAAATAAATAAATAAATAAAATAAAATAAAAAAGAACTTACATCACTAGCAAATAGAGATATGTTAACTGTTTCAGATAATTACAGTAACAAAATGTAAATGTTAGTCTGTTCCACTAATTTGTTTGTTAGAAGTTTATATACTGCATGATTTTCTTTATCTATTCTTGAAAAATCGGCTATATAGTAAATTTCTGAAAAGTAAGTTATATTTTATTACTGACTTACATTAAGAAAAGAGTAGCATTCCTGAAGAAAACAGGCCCAACAGCCTGAAATGAAAACTTTTGACCTATCCTCAAAGTATATTGGGAATTATAGTTGACTATTTGTGTATTTGCAGCACTTTTCCAACTTCAGTCTATTACTGCTGTGATTTCCCTTTATCATGGGGGACAAGCCTAAAGATCCCAATTCTCTAGAAACTGCTCCTGGAAATTTGATTTGGGAATTTGTTGTTAGTGGAGCTGGGCTGCAAAATTATACTTCAGCAGTATATAATTTGACCTCATATGATATTAAAATTTGAAAAATCTCAGTGTTGCAAGCTTGAGATTATATAAAATAAGGATTTCCTTCTTTTAAAATTCTATAACCAGGGAAGTGAGTCAAATTTATAAGAATAAGAACCATAAAGGCAGTTTTCAAAGAAGACATTAAAGCTATTAATAGGCATATGAATTTGGAACTATGCCCAAAGGGGTATAAAACTGTGCATATCCTTTGACCCAGCAATAGTGCTACTAGGTCTATACCACAAAGAGATGAAAGAAAAAGGAAAAGGGTTCATATGCACGAAAATATTAAAGCTGCTCTTTCTGTGATGGCAAAGACTAGGAAACTGAGAGATGTGCATTAACTGGTAGAATGGCAGTACAAATTATGGTATGTGGATATGGTGGAATATTACTGTGTCATTAAAAAAAGAAGGGGATAGTTTCAGAAAAACCTGGGGAGACTTATATGAACTAATGCAAAATGAAGTGAGTAGAACCAGGAGAAAAAGTAGGAGAAACTAGGAGAAAAAGTAAAATTATGAAGATAATCAACTATGAAGGACTTAGCAACTCTGATCAATGCAATGATCCAAGACAATGATAGAGGACTCAAGATGAAATATACTATCCACTTAACAAAAAGAGAACTGATAGCTTCAGAGTGTATACTGAAGCATATTTTTCCTCTTTCAAAATTTTTCTTGTTTTAATTCCAATCACCTCCCCATCCCCAAATATAGGTAATGTGTAGAAATATGTTTTTAGTTACTTCATACGTTTTAATTGGTATCATGAGGGCAGTTAGATGGGGCAGTAGTAGACAGAGTGCTAGGCCTGAAGTCAAGAAAACCTGAGCTGAAATTTGGTTTCAGACATTTACTAGCTCTGTAACCTGGGCAAGTCACTTAACCATATTTGCCTCAATTTCCTCATCTGTAAAATTAGCCAAAGAAGGAAATGGCAGACCACTGTAATATTTCTGCCAAGAAAATCTCCAAAAGGGGTCATCAAGCAGACATGGCTGAACAACAACAAAAACATCTTCTTGCCTTCTCAATGGGTGAGGAGTAGAGAAAGAGAGAAAGTTTAGAACAGAAAATTTAAAAAAAGAAAAAAATTCAGTAACTTTGGAATTCTGTGAATTGAATTTGCTTAAAACTAAGAATACTCAAAGTGCATTAAACAATACCCAAAGGCCCTCAGAGGAAAAGACATAAAAAGGCACTGCCCTATATTTTGGAGTTTCAGAGTTGAGGAGCAAAATAGGCTAGGGTTGTTTACCTCACTGTCAACCATATCCTCAAGTCTTACTGGGGCTCCTTCCCTCCTCAAACTGCCAAACACATGAGCAGGAGAGAGTGTGTGTTTACACAGGGATGATATGTCTGTGGTATCTGAATGTGGAACTCCATATGCCTTTTCCCAGTTATACAGACATAGTATTCAGATTCTATAGTACTAGGGATTACAGGTACTATAGATGTTAAGCAAATTTTTATGGATTGGCCTGGAAACTTAATGACAATGTTTCCATGGGAAAATATATTCCCTGTAATTTACAAATGAGCCTGTTGTAAGAAGACTGTTTCTTATCTATATGGAAACAGAAGGTGAAGAAGTTCTACCAGGACAAAAAAATTACTATTAGGAAACATGTGAGTACACTGAGACTTGGGGTATATACTCAGAGTACTGGAAATACTATACCTCTGGCATATTATTAATTGTAAATATCCTATTTAAAAGATGAGAAAATGTGCATGTACATTTTTAACATTTTAAGTATATTCTGCTTTAATGCCAATAGTTCTAAAGAACCTATGTCCTAGAAAAGACTGCCACAATGAAAAATTATAAAAGTACTTCTAACAGTGCTTTTTTTTTTTTTTTTGCTTTTTGGAGGGCAACTGGGGTTAAGTGTTGCCCAACGTCACATGGCTAGTTTCTGTGTTGTGTCTGAGGCCGAATTTGAACTCAGGTCCTCCTGACTCCAGTGCCTGACTCCAGGGCCTGACTCTATTCACTGCGCCACCTAGCTGCCCCTAACAGTGCATTTTTTATTGACTACAGAAATGTATTACTATGCAAAACTATTATTAAAAAGAATTATCTTGTCACTCGCAGTAATAAGCAATATCAATTTCTTGTACTTTTATACAAGTATGTCAGCAGGGACAAAATGTATTACCTCTTCAAATTATAAAAGCAACCGGGTTAAAATAGGAGGCTCAGTATAAAGATTCTGTAGACAATTTCAGTTCACATACTGCATCTGAAGCTGACTGTCTGTGTAAACTTAGGGAAGGGCAGTCACTTAACCTCATTAAATTTCAGTTTCTTCTTCTGTAAAATGAAAGGTTTGGACTAGATAGCTTTGAAGGTCACCCACCAAACTTCATTTGGCAGAAAAATTATATCAAACTGAACTATAAGAAAAAAGGTCAGACTATCTGTACCAAAATGTTAAAACTGAGCATAAACATTAAATGCAATAAGCTACATATACCAATGTTTAAAGTTAAGATCTCAATTTAAAATGTCAAATTACTTTTAAATTCTAGGACTGCTAAAAATGATTTTTAAATAAAGTTTTATTGTGTTTAAAAACATAAAAACCATTCTTAGTTCACAGGCCCTGGATGTGGCCTGTAGCAGTAGTTTCTCCTCTCCTACATCTAGAGAATTACAGATGCAAAAAGGTACTAACTAAACACCAATGCATCTCAAGACACATCTAAAATAAATGAATGTTTGCCTTCATAACCAAGTACAAAATAGATATACAAACCTGTTTCATTGCTTCTACTCGCTTGTTGAGAGCTGTGGTTTGTTCAATCAGAGATTCTGCTGCATTGTCATGGTCTCTTAATCGTTCAACAAGTGCTTTAGCATCTGCAAGAGCCTTTTCAATTGTGCAGCTCATTTCTACAGAATTGGAAATAACAGCAAGTAAAATCAAGGCTCTGTTCTATTGTTGCTATATTACCTTGAGTATAGTAACATCAAATTTGTTTCCATTTTTTTGTTGGTATTTAGTTATAAGCCCTATAACAACACTGTATCAGCATGGTTCATTCTCTAGGAAAAAGGCATCTGTGTGATACATGTTATCTTTGTTACTCTATTTTGACTATGTCTTTAGGTTTCCTCTACAAAAATATGAAAACCACTACACATGGTTTATAAAATGACGGATTAAGAAAAATATGTGCAGTAATATGTAGGACCAAATTATAACCACTGAGTCATACTAAAACAACATATGGTAATTCTAACTATGGATTATTTCCAGCATCTACCTGCTTCGCTGGTAACTCACCTATACAAAAGAAACCTGCTGCAAGAAGCCATGAAATTCTGCCAACTGGGCCCAATATGAATATACCTTACCTAATCATACTGTCCTGCTTTTATTCTACTCTGATCTTACTATCACATTCTCTGCAGTAATCACTTCCAGCCTTCTCTTCTCAAAACTACCACATTGCCTTCTTTCCACTCCCCCTCAGCAAAGAACCAGAAGTAATCATTTGTCAGCTTCTCTCTTTTCCTCTTTTTTTTAACTCAAAACTCCCCTGCACCATCAACTGTTCATTCCTCTCTGGGTTTCTCCTACCTTACCCTAAAATTCTTTAATGAAAAAAGTGAAGAGCAGAACCCTGGGGAAGGTGGTGGAGTTATGGCTTGGCAGAGGGTCACAGGATGGTCAAAGTGGAGTTGGGGGGAGGCAGAGTCAAGATGACAGAGTAGCAGGAAGAATGACACAGCAAGCTCCCCCTCAAAAAACTGCTTCTAAGAGAACTAGAAAACACACCAAATTGAGTCCTGATCATGAAACCCAAGAATTCCAGTGAGGCAAGAATTACAAGGAGTTATTTCTCCATTCCACACCAGAATAAGGAAACAAAGAGGTCTGTGGGCAGTGGTGACAGGAGCTAACTTTGAGCACTCCAACACAGGGACAGGCTGTGTACCAGGGTAAGAAGAGGCCCCAGATGTAGCATAAAAGGGCCTAAACTTGTATAAGATTGAAAAACAGGTGCTAACTGACAACACTGCTGACCAATGCCCAGTTCTTGGTCACAGACTGGGGTGGACTGAGGAGACCTACTGCATTCCAGGGTGAGGAGTTTTTCCTGGCCTTGGTTGTATACCTATCAAGTTACTAATTCAAAAGCAAGCAGGCAGCATCTATGTGGCTCAGGCAGTAGGGGTGAAGTGGGATCTGAGATCCAGCTTCTAACCTAGTCAGAGGAATAACCAGGGCAGAAATCCCAGACCAAAAGGAAGCTGACTGTTCTTTCACTGAACCAGCACTGAGTTTTCCAGCTAATGAATAGTGGGTGAGTGGAACAGCAGTCTATTAAAACAATAAAGTGGGCATGCCCACAGGCTTGTTGCTCAGACGTGGGGGCAACAATCAGACTTCTCCCTGGATTGGACCACTCTGGGAACACTGAATGCTTGTTGGTCACTAGCTTAAATTGTCCCTCAGATCCTGGAATAATATAACACTCATATTCAAAGAAAGGAGGCAGCAGGATTAGTCCAGGTATTTCCTCTAGAAGTGTGCAGAGCCTAGGCCTAACATTATATCTAGACAGGAAGTAAGCTGAAAGAATAAGCAAATTAAAAAAAAATAAATCCCACCATAAAGAGCTATTACTGTGATAGGGATACTCAAGACATGAACCCAGAAGATAAAATAGCTACAAGCAAAACCTCAAAGAAAAACATAGCTTAGGCACAAATTCAACCAGAATTCCTAGAAGAACTGAAACAAAAGTTAAAAAAAATAATTTGAAAATATTTTGTAAATAATTTAAAAACATCAGAGGAAAAAACTGGAAAAGAAATGGAAGAGACAATTTTTTTCTTTGTATGGAAGACAGAATTGGAAAGGGAATAAACAGTTTGACAGAAAAGCTATAAAACTTTGCCCAAGCAACATACTCCCTGAAAACAGAATAGACCAAATAAAAGCTAATGACCTCCATGAGACATAAAATATTAAAATAAAGTCAAAAGACTAAAAACCAATCAAGGAGAGCTAATTTAAGAATCAAAGGACTAAAAGTCATGACTCAAAAAAGAGCCTATATATATATATTTCAAGATATTAAAAAAAAACCTATCTAGATCACTTAGAATTAGAGAGCAAAGTAGAAACTGAACTCACACAAACATTTTAGTAAAAATCCAGATCTTCCAGGTCAGTGGAAAAATGCTACATGCAGCTAGAAAGAAAGAATTCAAGTGCTGAAGACTCAGTCAGAATCACACACATTTTACTAGCCACCGCTTTATATACTTTGCCTTCTAGAATATCATATTCTAAGCTTCCCAGTCCATTAGAGTGGATAATACTTAAGGCTGCAAAGAAGCCATGAACAGTGAGATCTGTGAAAATGCCACTGGATTAACAGTTGAAGGCAGCTAGGTGGGACAATATCCTGGATAAAAGTGCTAGACTGGCAGTAACAAAAATCTGAGTTCAGATTTGGACTCAGACACTTACTAGCTAAATTAGATCCTATTCTGTTTCAGTTTCACATAAAAGAAGTTCAGTTCAACTGTGCAGTATATATGTGTATGCACATATAAGTTTATATATATATATATATACATACTGTACTGCACAACTGAATATATCACACATACATGTATACATGTACATGTAGAAACTTTGAAGAGTAAGCACAGGAGTAAAGAGAAACATAAAAAAGTAAAAATGAATGAACAATCAGAAACAATACAATTTTTAGCACTTAAATGTATGTTGTCTTTCCTTAGATTTACCTATAGGCTAGTTTATAGTTCAAATATTTCTTGAATACTTTATATACAAGGCATTATGCTGCAGGAAATATCCAAGAAAGCTTCCAGGTCTAAGGCTTAACTGGGAGGGGGAGGGGACCACTGGATGAGATTACAACATTTATACAGATAAGTAAATAAAAGGTAATTTGAGTAGGAAGGATAGCACAAATAATGGGGGGAGGGCGAGAGGAAGATGAATCAAGAAATACTTCAAGAAGGAAGTAGCACTAGATAAGAAGTGAACTAAAGATTCTAAAAGGCACAGGTTAGTAGAGTACATCTCAGCCTTGAAGAATAGTTTGTGTAAAGGCAGAGATGAGATATGGAATGCTTAGTTGAGGAAACAGTCAGAAGATCAGGTTTTTTTGAATGAAAGGGAATGATATGAAATACATTTAACAAAAAGGTATGCCAAGAATTGTACCTCAAGATTGTCAAGAACTTTAAATGGTAATCCGAGGAGTTTGAAGTTTCTTCTGAAAGGATTAGGGAGCTACTTAAGATATAAGCAGGAAAATATGGGTAGACCTGTGCCTTAGGAAGATTATTTTCATAGCTATGCACAGGATATATTAGACCAAAGAAAAAATGGAAGAAGGGAGGATCAATTAGGAAGTTACTACAGTAATCCTGACAAAGAATTAGAAGTCTGATTCAGGGTAGTGGGCACCTCTATGAACAGAGAGAAGATGAGTGGGGAGAGACCTTATGGAGGCAAAATCCACAGAATGGCAACCAACTGAATCTGGGTCATGGAGAAGATGGTGGCTGAGGGTGACAGTGGCCTCAACAGAAATAGCAAAGTTTGGAGGAGGGACGTGTTTGGGGGGAAATCAGATGTTCCATTTTGGATATGCTGAATTTGAGATGCCTATGCAGTAGGCAGGGAGAGCCAGTTCAGCAGTTAGTAATATGAAACTTAAGTTCAAAAATAGAGTTTAGGACTGGATATATAAATTTGAGAGTCATCTGCCTTTAGACAACTGAACTCACTATAGCTTTCTGTACTTGGGTGACTAGGAAGTGAATGCACTGGCCAGTCTTTAGTTCTCTGAGGCAATTAAGTTTTGAGGATGCTTTCCGTGACTTTCAAAGAAAAGAAGTAGACCAGCCCATATGGTAGGGGCCTCCGGTACATACTGCTCCTACTACATACATAAAGAACTTTGCAAACTTTAAAATACTTTATACATAGTACTATTTTTATGAAGGATAGGTGTAATATATTATGAATGAAAAATCAACAGCATAAAAAAAGACTAGGAGTAACACAGCTCCACTATATTGTAAAGAATGACAAATGAAGTGATATAAAATTGTGTTTTAATTGGACATTAATTGCAAATTCAAATGTGATCTGACTGTTGCAAATGCTTCCCCCCAAATAGAATCTTTACATTTATTTCACATGTCAAGTGGATACTATTTTTACCACTCTTATTATATCTTGCCTATATTACACTTGTGTTATTTTCCAATCCAGACTCTAAACTCAAGGACAAGGAATATGGTTTATTTACTCTTGTAGCCCATAAGGAACCTAGCAGTACCATGCATATAGTAGCTGTTTAATAGATATTCCTTCAATGAACAGACTTTGGATAGAAAGATTTATTGTAGCTTAAATTAATGAAACAATAGTCATCATACCACTTTGGTAGCCAATATTATGCTGAGTGATGAGTAATAAAATGTATTTGATAAAAAATAATATGCAAATACTGAAATGAATTGTGGATCATAAGGAATATAACAATAATTTTTAAAAATCACTATACACTATAATTTCTAAAACTGACTTCAGATGGGCAGTTTTAGAAAAAAAAAAAAGGAAAACATTTCAAGTCAAGTGCTTAACTACTTGGAGACCTCTGAGAATGACCTATTTGCCTAATTTTAATAGTATCCTTAGTATACACTACAAAAACTCAAACTCCAAGAGCGAGAATAGTCAATTTCCGTTGTGTCAGACTCTTTGTAACCCCATTTGGGGTTTGTTTGTTTTTTTAGCAAAGATACTCAGAATAGTTCACAATTTCCTTCTCCAGCTCATTTTACATATGAGGAAACTGAGACAAACAGGGTTAAATTACTTGCCCAGAATCATACAGCTATTCATTAAGTGTCTTAGGGCTGGATTTGAAGTCAGGGAGATGAGTCTTCCTGACTCCAGGCCACGCACTTTATCCACTGTGTCACCTACCTGCCTATATTTTCTAAATAGGGATTTACTAATTCAGTCCTTTAACCACTGTATTAGATTAGGTTAGCTCTGCCAAAGAGAAAGGAAAAGCAAGGTAAAATTTTAAGACCTTCTTTCCCTAAGATATTTGCCCAAAAGTTTTTTTTAGTAAAGAACAAAAACAAAACTCCATACCAATATCTGACATGTATACAGCAGCTTTAAGGCTGGCAAAGAGTTTTATGAACATCATCTCATTTGTTGACCATATCCTTAATGCACCCAAAGAAAACAAGAGGTATAGTAGGGAGGTGAACAAAAGGAAAAGGGGATGTTAAATTTAATATCTTCCTAAAATAAATTATATAACATAAGTTCATAATTTTGTATTCAATCTTCTTTTAAATTTATTTCTATATTAAAATGCTTGCTGACTGAATAAAAGAGAAAATTTCAATAAAAAAAGGCATATCCAGTTTTTCAAGCTAATATCGATCTGTCTAAATAAGTATATAATCCACTTAAATTTGTTGGCAATTATTTTAAATATCATTCTCTTGCCAGTCTCATGCGTTCCCCCTTCAAAGTTTGTGACTAAAATGTCACAATCAAAACCCAGAATGAAATTCTGGATCTCTTCTTTTGAAGTTTATATAATAACAAATGCTAACACAGAAATGAAGGAATTTGTTGTACTATACTACATAATAGAAAAATTTAAAAACCTACTTAATTTAGGGAAGACAACTAGAGTACCTAATAACTTTACCGGAGCGATTTAATGCTCCAGAAAAAAATGCTTAGAGAGGTACAGAAAACATTACCACTTGCATATTCATTTCCTGTAACTGAAACCGCAAAACATTAAAGTACTGTATGTTGTTTTTTATTGGACCAGACCTTTTATTTCATTAATATAAGTTACTCCTTCCACCAAAGCAAATCAGTAAATAGCCTTAAATGTAGTCTCACAGAATTACCTGGGTATTGAGAAGTTAAGTGACTTAAAAGAAGACATAGTAACTAGTATGTGTCAGAAAGCAGGGCCTCAACCCAAACCTTTCAGACTCCAAAGCTGGTGCCCCCAATTTCAACTTCACACTGCTTCTTTTTAAAAAATAAAATACATTTGCCTTGTTTAAAACTAAACAGAAAAATGCTATTTCATAACAAACTATTGGGGGTGAAAGGGGAGCAAAGGGGAAATTCTTTCACGAGGCTCAAGCCTCTATTTGTCCCCCAATTTAGAAAAGTTTGTGTTATAATTATCTCAATTTATCTTAAGCAACTAATTAGTTGGGATCCACCTTTGGACCTCTCCCTCATGAGTATGAATTACAAATTTTTTAAAAAGATAAAGTTGTTTTTGCATTAGCCACACTGCCTCTCATCTACCTTATAGCCTAATGCTATAACATGCACAATGACACTTTTGGCAGAGGCTTCAGTACATAAATACTGATAAAAGAGAACATAAATACTGATAAAAGAGAACACAACACCCACCCTCAATAGTAGTTGCCAGCTGCTTAGTTTTCTTATTTGATTAAAAAGAATTTAAAAAGAAATCCAGTCACTTTTTTCTTTATTCAATTCACTGTCTATCAGAGAGAAATCTAGTGAATATTGATCTAAATTTAGAAGTAATGTATCATCTGCTACTTAGTTTGATTTAAAACTTCAGTATGGTTATTAAAAAGTTCTCTAAAAACATTAGAAATAATAAATTTCTTGAGAACTGTGCCCTTCTTATTTTCATCTTCCTCAACATGTAGCACAGTAACTTGCAAATGACAGGCACTTAATAAATGTTTGTTCAATGAACTTAAACACTGAACTTCTGCTGTGCACAAAGGCCCAGGAAAGAGAAAGCTAATGGATGATCTAGCCCTGGACGCTTGCTGGAGAGTGGAGAAATGTCAGAAAAATTTGCCACCAACATCTGCTTATCTGCAGGAGGAATATAGCTCTGTGTCTATGATGTGTAAACCGATCCTATGATTTTTCTGGGACTTCTTCAACTATAAAATGAAAAGTTTGTATTATAAGATCTCTAGGTTTCTTTCTTGTCCTAAATGCTATTTAATTCTAAGGGGTTCCTATCCCCTACCCTCTTTCATCTATGTAATTCTTGTTCCTCTCTCTTAAAGATAATGATGGAGAATGCCACACACATTACAGTGAAATGCCATATAGCTTAATACTATGACTTTATGTGATGGTATAGTGGAAAAGGTGCTGGGTCTAGAGTCAAAAGACTTAAAGTTAAAATTCCAGTTACTTACTAGCTGGGTGACTGTGCAAGGGATGTAACTGCTCAGATAACTGTTTTCTCATTTATAAAATCAAAATAGTAACTTGCAGTGCCCACTTCATAAAGAAGTTGTGACTAAAGTGATTAAACTGCTACATAAATGTGAATAGTTACCATACGGGATCTTACAGACCATATAGTTTAGCCTCTCATTTTACATATGAAGATACTAGGTCTGGAGAGGTTAAGTTACTTGCTCAAAGTCAACAGAAATAGTAAGGAACAAAGAAGAGGTTTCAATTTGCTTTTTAAAGCTCTTCACAGTTTGGCCTCTTCCTAGCTTTCCAGTCTAAAACTTACGCCTCCCTCCATACTGTCTGATCCAATGACATTGTCCTCTTTGATGCTCCTGATAAAGGAAACTCCCTCTCTCCCATTCTGAGTACGGCTGTCCCTTTGCTTAGTATGTTCTCCCTCGTCTCAGCTTCCTGGCTTCTTTCAATTCTTAGTTAAAGTTCCTCCTCCTATGAAAAGCCTTTCCCAGTCCTCTTTAGTCTTTGTGCCTTCCCTGTGGGAAAAGCATAAATTTATTCTGTATATATTGTTTGTGTAGAATTGTTTGCATATTGTCTTCCCAGTTAGACTCTAGCTCAGGAGTGGGAGGAACCTGTGGCCTTGAAGCCACATGTGGCCCTCTAGGTCTCAAGTGTAGCCTTTTGACTGATTCCAAAGTTCATAGAACAAATTCCCTTAATAAAAGGATTTATTCTATAAAACTTGAACTTGGTCAAAAGGCTATGCCTGAGGACCTAGAAGGCTACATGTAGCCTTGAAGCCAAAGGTTCCCCCAACCAGCTCTAGCTCCTAGAAAGCAGAGGCTGGTTATTACCCTTCTTTGTACTCCAAGCACTCCAAACAGGAGGCACTTAATAAATGCTTGACTTGACTGAACCTAGATCTTCACACTCTCAATCCAGTCTTCTTTACAATTAAATTAAATTCAACAAATATTTAGTAAGTGCCTGAAATAGCCTGCTGACCTCAAGTCTCTCTCCCCACTCCAATACACCCCCCCATTCAGCCACTAAAAGTGGTTTTCCTAAAACACAGATCTGGTCATGTCTTACTCAATAAACTCCAGTCTACTGGTTTCCCATTGCCTCCAGGGGCAAATACAAAATGCTCAATCTGGCATATGTATACCTCTGAAACCTAACCCCTTCCTACCTTTCCAGTCTTCTTACACATTACTTCCCTGCATGGACTTCCATGAACAAGACACGCCAATCTCTAGACTCCTGGCATTCTCACTGGCTGTCCCTTATGCATGAAATTATTTTCTTCCTCTGATCCAAATACTGGCCTCCCTGGCTTCCTTCTAAGTGTCAATGAAAATTCCCCTCTGTACAACAAACCTTTTCTAACCCCATTTAATTCCAGCATATTTCCTATTTATCATGTATGTGGATTGCTTTGTGTATATTTGCTTGCATGTTATCTCCCCCACAAGACTGTAAGCTCCTTGAGGGACCTTTCTCCTCTTTTTGTAACCCCCAGTGCTTAACACAGACAAAAATGTTTACTGACTTGCTGTGTGCCAGACGCCTGGCACTTCCAGAGAAAAGCAAAGTGGACCAATGACAATATTTATCTTGTATCAAAAGCTGACAAGTTAGCAAGTCACTTATAAAGTGTCTACTAGGCACAGTGTTACTGATGCACAGGGAAGAAAAGCTGACCTGTAACATTTCTCTTGTATGAAGCACTCTACTATGGGCCAGCGTGGAAGAAAACGGAAGATGACCAGGAATAGTATTTATCTTGTATCAGTCAAGTCAGCATGCCATTTATGAAGCTCCTATGATGTGCCAGGCACTGTGCTAGGGATACACTGGAAAGAAAAGTGAAGCTGACCAGCGACGATATTTATCCAGCATCAAAGTCACCAAAGCACATATGAAGCGCCTACTACGAGCCAGCTGGATCAAGCTCACTTTGGGCCACTCAGGCGTCAAACACCTTGACTTTGCGTACACCTACTTTAATACTCGTTCTACGTTCATTACACCTTTTTCTCTTTTTTTTTCCCTCGTTTCCTTCATCAGCTTGGCACACACGTCTCCCGGGGGGGAGCCTTAGGAAGCGGGGGACACCCGGGCCTCTCTTCCCTGCCCTCCCCTGGGCCCACGAGCGGCTCGGAGCCGGCACCAGGGAGGAGAGAAGGCCCGGTAGGAGGAATGAGGCGATGACTAGTCAGTCTTCTCCCCCCACCCCAAACCGGTGAAGGGCCGTCTCGGCCCGCCGGGGGCCACCCAGGTTTCCGACAGGCTGTCGTCCCTTTCTCCCTTCCGCCGGGGCCAGTACTTACTCTCGTCTCCCCCTCAGCCACAGCCGCCGCCGCCGCCTCCGCCTCCGGGTCGGGCTGTGGGCGGGTTCTGCCGGCGGGGCCCCGGCTGCCCCCGGAGGGCCGGGCTCCACTCCTCCCTACCGGGCCGCAAAGCCGGGCTAGGTCCCCTCAGCAGGTGACGGCAGAGCCGTGCAGAAACAGCAGCGAGGGGAGGCGGCCGGATCCACCCCCCATCGCGGAGTGGGGGGCGGGCTGCTCACTCTACCTCCAGCGCCAGAGGAGCTGGGGGGAGGGCGGGACGAGAGGTGCGAGAGCACCTCGAGCCTCGCGAGACTTCTTTACCCGTGCCCCTTTCCCCTTTTGGGTCGCGGCGCGGAGATTTGACCGGTGACACTCTCGGACTACTCCCGCGAGAGGCACAGAACGTCTCACCCCTCCTCTCTCTTTTCTCCACTTCCTGCCTCCGTCTTGCTCTTCTCGAACTCTCGGTGAGTCTCGCGAGCGTTGCCAGTGGAACCAAAGCAGGGCGGAGAGAGAGCAGGCGAGGGGGGGGCCCTCTGCGCTCTGGGGGCTGGATGCGTTTTAGCCGGTGCTGCGGTTCGTGCTGCAAGGCTAGCAGGGGTGCCCCGACGGCCAAGACCATCCACTCCAAGGGGTGACTAGGGGTCTCAATCGGGGAGAAAGCCCTTAGAGGCCGAGGCTTTTTATCCCTCCCTGTCTCCGCCCCCTTTCGGTGTTTCGTGGCCTGGGCTTCCTGACGACTGAGGGGGAGGGGAGCTCCACGGAGCCGAAGGGGCGGGGCTAAGGGGAACCTAACGTGGGGGGGGGGGGCGGGAATTAGGCAAGCTGCGCACGCGCGCCGCGCGAATGTGTTTGTGTATTTGCGTGCGTGTCTATATGTATGAAACTGGAAAGGGACCCGGGTGCGAGAAGATGAATACGATACTCTCCTCTCGGTGGTAGCAGACACTCTTGGCCAGTCTGCTCAACCTCTCAGCAACCTATTACAGAAAGACTGTGGCTCCTAGCCTTTGGCTCGTTTCCACAGCAGGACCAGGCATAAAAGTAAGCGAATCTCTCCTGAAGTTTGTATCCTACCCACCCACTTCGCGGTTTCCCCCTCTTCTGCTCTTCCTGGAGATTTTAGGTCTGGTTCATTCTGTAAAAGAGCCTCCTTGCAGATATGTTCTATATGAAACTGAAATACTTGAAAGCAGGAAATGAAAATAGCCTCTGGAAACAAATTCTATCAAGTAGAAAGGTTCTTTTTGAAGAACACTTAATTTTTCTTGCCATATGCTTTCCTAAGATAGTCTGTTTAATCAATTTAATATAGTTTTTTTAAATGAGGAAAAAATTGCCCATTATCAAAAAGTCAAAACAAAACAGGTAACCTGTTTTTATAGTAATTCACAGCAAGTCACTTTTTGTAAAGGTTAGGTTATATATTTGTGTAGATTTGGCTTTGGAGAGTCATCAGATAGTTAACTTAATTTTTTAGGAGTCGATTTATATTTGGTCTCTTTCAAACCTTATATTGTCATCTCTTACCTGATTTTTGTTCATTTTGTTGGTCATCAGAAGGTGCAAAGGAAAAAAAAAGGTCAAACTAGCTTAATTTATACATTTATTCAAAGCTCGAATGATTTCTTAGGAATAAAGCCTGAAAGTATTGACTTTGAATTAATTTTTTTTATTATCATAGGTAGATAGCATAGTGCTTTAAATTTGTAAAACATTTTTTTCATGACAATCCTGAAAGGTATGGACATCAATTCGAATTGTTACAGGACCCAGGCAAGTAATTTGCCTTTTCTGAGTTTCAGATTCTGCAACTGGAAAAGAGATAATTAAACTTGTACTGACAATCTCTAACTCCACTGAATAGAGAGTCTCAGAATCAGAAAAAAGTCGATTTAAGTCCCATCACTGAATCGTTTAACTGTGTGACCCTGAGCAGGCCACTTCTCAGTACCCTGGACAAATCTAAGTTTCTGAGCAAGGGCAAATCATCATTGGCAGAAGTTCCTCATTGGATGATTCTTAAACTCATGAAATAAACAGGTCAGGTTAAAAAAAAACAACCCAAAAAACCAATAACCCCTATAGAGTTCTTGTTAAAAAAAAAAAAAGTAAATTGTAAACCCCTGTGAAAATGCTAGAGAAGTAGACAGGGTAGTACAAGCATTATTCCCATTTTACAGAAAGCAAATTGGGATCCAAAGAGGCTAAGTGATTTACGAAAGGTCACAAAGCCCAATTCACTTCTTTTGACTATTCGACCGTTGCACTTTCCGCTGCAAACTGTGGAGGGGTTGGATATGGAGAGCTGACTGTGTGAAATTGCTAACATTGAATATATATTGAGGACACAATAACCAGTGACAAATTCAGCCAAAAAGTTAATATTATAAAGATTAATTTTTCTAATTTTAATAGAGTAAAAGTCTGATATAATGTGGCTTATAACAAAAATTGAGAGACATTTTGATTATAGTTAAGACCTTATCAAATTATGCTTCCAACTTGTAATGTGAATATTATTCACTTTCCCTTACTAAGTCTTTATGAAGGAGAAATTAGACACTAATTAGATTTGTTTACATTTTTAAAAAAAGCTTTTCATCTAATAAGTTTATTTTCTTGTAGGTTAAAAAAAATGAAAATTTTTTCTGAGTCTCATAAAACAGTATTTGTTGTGGATCATTGTCCATACATGGCAGAATCATGCCGACAACATGTAGAGTTTGACATGTTGGTGAAAAATAGGACCCAAGGAATCATACCACTGGCACCCATATCTAAATCATTATGGACTTGCTCAGTAGAATCCTCCATGGAATACTGCAGGATTATGTATGATATATTTCCTTTCAAAAAGCTGGTGAGTATATTCAATAGCTCAGATGTGCTGGAAATCATGAATTTGAGATATGATTTGTTTATATATACGTATTTTAACTATATTGGTATTGCTTCAGACTGAAAAGGACATAGTAGGTCTTGTATTCCATTTAATATAAGAGTTATCTTTTTGAGATTAATATATGATGAATTCACTGGTAAGCAGGAGAGTTTGTCAGTATTAGGAGAATTCGAAAGGGTTTCAAGTTGTTACTTTTTTGTACTTCAGTGAGTTATGATCTTGTCATTTCAGGTACTTAAGTATTTACTGAGTGCCTGCTCCATACTAGCTAGGCACTGTGTTAGACACTGGAGATCCAATGAAAAAAAAAAAGAAACAATTTTTGCCCTCAAGAAGCTCATATTCTATGGAGAAATAACATATACACATAGATGCATATACAAAACACATACAGAGTAAATGCAAAGTAATTTTAGAGGTAGAGAGCCCTGACAGTTGGAGGATTCAGAAAGTCTTCTGCAGGAGGTAATAGCTGATCTGTACTTGGAAAGAACCAAAATCTTCCAGGAATTGGATTTGAGGAAGGAGATTATTCCAGTCCCAAGGGAATACCCTTTACAAAGGCCTGGTCTAGAATGATTCCATGTCCTGTAGGGGACACAATAAGTAGACAAGTTTGTTTTCCCTTGACAATAGAAAAAAAAAATCATCATCTGATGAATAGCCTTCTAGTGATGAGCTTCTCTGTGCTTAGTTAAGCTTTTCCTTTGTGAACAGATATACAGTCTCTTGCTGGACCTCAACTTGAAGCTTTTCTAGCTTGTGGGGAGCTGCTAGAATTTATATACAGTGCAGTGAAGACCTCAGGATTATCTTTACACCACTAAGGGGAGTCACAATAGGCCATTGGTGAAAATACTTTTTAAAATTAGGATAATTTGTTGGTTGAAAGGCATATGGAAGATTGATAGTTTTTTTTTCTGTTAAAATTTTCTCATGATTCAAGATTACATCTTCAAGACTGTTAGCTTGGTTATGCAAAAGTGAATTTTCATTTATTTATTCCTTTCTGTAATATTGAGAGAAGAGAGAAGTAGTCTCTCATCTCTTTAGTTATTCATCTGGGTTTCAGATTTCTTTTAGTAAGGTGGAGATTATGCAGTCTGACATGAAAGTCAGGTGTGTATATTTGGCTGTATATAAAGTCGTATATAAAGAAATTTTAGATTATCTGTGATTTTTTTTTTTTTAGTGGAGGGAAGGGAATGAACTTGTGATTTCATCAGTGTAGGAAATTCCTGTTGAGGAAACTTTCTATACCAGTGTGGATTGGCCATGATCATGGGATCCCAGGAAAGGGTATCAGAGTTATAAGGAGTCAAGGCAGCCAGTCTGAGTATCTTGTAAATTGCCCAAGGAATAGTTACATACCTAAGGCAAGTGATGCTAGTGCTGGGGAGACCTTGAGAGAAGGAGCAGTGGCTGGTTTAAGAAGGGTTCCCAAGACCAATTAAAGGAAAAGAGCAGAGACTAGAGCACACAGCAGGGGGAAACTAGATGTAGATACTAGCAAAGTTGAACTGTTGTAGAATTATAAAGTTATATTTTCTAACTTGTTTCCTAACCATTCTATTTCTTTCCAGGTATGTATGTATGTATGTGTATGTGTGTGCGTGTGTGTGTGTATTATGTGTGTACATATACACACATAAAGGTGTGTCTATATATGTGCCTATCTATACCTGTTTTATGGTCTTGACTTGTGATTTCATTTACCTTATCAGTGTAGATTAGCAAATTATCTTTAGAGCGTTGAGTGGGCTACTGAGAGGATAGTGACTTGTAGCTGGTTATGCAGCTTGTATGTGTCAAAGGTATGACTTGAAAACAGATCTTCCTGATTTATAGTCCAGCCTATAGCTATTTGGTTATGATACTATGCATGTATACATACATATATGCATTTGCCTGTGTGTATACACATGTATAAGTAAATAGTTATCCTTCCACATTTGATTTTCCCTATTGCAGTTTCAATATATCATGGGTCAGCATAAGAAATTAAATGAGAATGTTGTGGGAGTTTTATGGAAGTCACAGAAAAAATTTAAAAACTCAGAGATGCATAAAGTATATGTATAGTATTGTATAACATCAACCCAAATTTTACAATAATGTAGTGTAAACACTCCATAAAAGAAAAAAAATCATACTTCTTTGGTGTGAAGAGAAGGCCAAAAATTTTAGATTTTCTACATGGAGGGAGCACTGCCCCATGATGTGGAAAGAACCGTAAATATATATCTTTTCTTTATATTTAAATTGAAGGTAATACTTTATGTTAACATCCATGTAATTGTTTGGTAACTTTGAGTCAAACTAGTCCTTAAACAGTTGTTTTTTGTAATTTCAGTGTAATTGTTAAATACAACTTTGTAACCTTTCAGGTGAATTTCATTGTTAGTGACTCTGGACCTCATGTTTTAAATTCTTGGACTCAAGAAGACCAGAATTTGCAGGAGGTATGTTTAGTTTCTGAAATGTGATAATTTGGAAAGAAAAGAAAACAATGTTCGGGTAATATAATGGTCTTTTAAATGAAAAGCTAGAATTTTGCAATCTTATAGACCTTGCAGATTGAGTTGTATTTCTCAGATATTTAACCTTTTGTTTAGTTTGGGAGAACACCAGTTTTTAATATTTTGAATCCTATTGTAGTTTCCACTATGAATATGTTTTGTAAGTGAGACAGATAAGAATCAAATACTTGGAACACTAATTTGAAGTATTTCATTTTTAAGTTTTGTCACTGATGGAAATTTTACACAAGAAAATTATTCCATTCCCCCTTTTTTAAATTACAGAGAGCATAATCAGGGAATATGTGTTGTGATATTTGTCATTTTTGAAACATATTGTTTAATACTGTAGTTCCAAGTAATAGGACTCCAATATTGAGTCCCTTAGGTTAATGATCATAAACATGTAAGCCATAACAGACAGCTTGTACTTTTCCACTGCCCTGACTCATTCTGATACTGTGAGTAACTTAGAATATTGATTAGATGAAACTTCCAGCCTGCTACACTCCTATGTCTACCCCATGTTCACCCCTACATCCATCCTACCCCTCTCTCTAGTGTATACTTCCACCTAAATAGTGTTACTCTCCCCCCCTCCCCCCCCCCCGCCACCATATATCTCCTACACTTGAATGACCCTGGTGCTGTGTGGTCAAGTCTCTATATTGCCATATTGTGTGTGTGTTGCTTTCATTTTTTTGCCTGTTTGCTAATATAGCTCATGTTTATTCCAACTTCGTGGATACCGATTTTCTGTAAATCCTGGTGTATATGTCATGGAGTCATTGTATCATTTCCTCTGGATTTCAAGATAATTGAGATATTTATGAGAAATTTCCCCCCCTCCCCCACAAATAGATGTATCTGATACCTCTTTTGGATGCAGTTGTTTTTGAAAGTATACTAAGGCTATGTTTCAATGTGAATGAATTCATTATGCACATACATTCAGACTTTGTTGCATAGAGAATACTTAACTTTATAAATTTACCATCCGTGGAATATGTAACTTTATAAGTTCACTGACCATGGAGTGGTATTCTATTTCAGGTTTGCTTCTTTCTGAGGGAAATAAGAAGGGAGCTCATACTTCTTTGTCATATGAATTTACCTGACCTCATTACTTAGTCAACTTAAACTGCTCTCTCAAAGGTTTCCATAAGTCTCTTTAATTACCAGATCTGGTGACTTTTTGAGTACTTAACCTTCTTGACCTCTCTGGAGCATCTGGCACCGTTGATTATTTCCTTCTCTTGGACACTTCTCTTGTTTTTGGGACACTGCTGTCTTCTGTTCAGTCTCTTTTCTTAGATCGTTATCTAAGTAACTTGTCTAGTCATAGGTTACTCTCAAAGATCTTTCCTGAGCCCTTTTTTATACCTTCTCAGTGCTCTCATCACCTCCCATTATCCAGTTGTGCTGAGCTTTCTGCTGTGGATCTCAAGCTATATGTTCCCTAGACATCCTAGACTTTATGTCTAATACAACATGCATGTATTAATCTTCCCCTAAAACCTATTTTTTTAAGTGTGCCTCTTTTGAGAATTTCACTATCCTTCTATTTCTTTAGGTTTACAACTGCAGAGTGGTCATCTTCAATTCCTCACTTTTATTTATCATATTCAATTACTTGACAAGTCTTGTTACTTCTACAACATCTCATATCCATACCCCTTTTCCATTCATATGGTCCCCACTTTAGTTCCCCCCCATGATCTGAGTGCACATAAACTGCTGATTATAAAATTACTCTTATGTCAGTAACTGGTTACTTTCTATCTATTTAGATCAGTGGTTCTCAACCTTCCTAATGCCACGACCCTTTAATATAGTTCCTCATGTTGTGGTGACCCCCAACCATAAAATTACTTTTGTTGCTACTTCAAAACTGTAGTTTTGCTACCGTTATGAATCGTAATGTAAATATCTGATATGCAGGATGTATTTTCATTGTTACAAATTGAACATAACCCACAGGTTGAGAACTGCTGATTTAGATAGAGTTTTATTATTTACAAAGTCAGGTGCTTGCCATGTCTAGCAACTTTCTTGATCTTCTTATCAAAAATGTATTTTACATTTCTGGGTCACAGGATCACAGATTTAGCGTTGGAAAAGATAATAGAGGCCATTTAGCCCAAATTATTCATTTTGCAGCTGAGGAAACTTGTGACTAGCCTATAACAGAAGTGAGATTTGAACCCAGGACCTAAATGATTCCGGATTCAGTGCTCTTTTCATCGTATAATACTTTTGAAAGACTTTTGAACTCTTAATTTCTTAATCTTGAACCCTAAATTTTACTTTTCATCTTTCTGTTCCATTTTCTGTGAATTCACTAAGTGTCAAGGTATATGCCAACTTGATTTGAAGTATTCAGTTTAGTTCAGCAGATTTGAAAGGCAACATGGTACATGGGAAAGAGCACTAGATTTGGAGTCAGAGATTTGGATTCTGGCTTTTTGGTTTACTATGTGTGTGATTGTGTGATCTTAGGCAAATCACTTAAAGTCACATCTGAGCCTTTTTTTGTTCAATTTAGTAATCTGTGAAGAATGACGGTATACTTGGGTTAAAAAGATGAATCAGTACTGTTTTTCTTGTTTAGCCAAAACAATTTTTTATTGAATGAAAGAAGAACTGGATCGTGGTCATTGAAACATGTCATAACTATGTTCCCCATTGTAGTTCACTATAGCTAAACAGTTTTATAAACTTTGAAAAAAATCAAATGAGATTGGTATAAAATTAGCTGGAAAAGGGTATATAATTCTGGTGTGTGTGTGTGTGTGTGTGTGTGTGTGTGTGTGTGTGTGTATATGTTTACATGCACTCACATATATATATATTTTATATATATATATATATATATGATAATTTGATAAGGGCATATAATTCTGGGAAAGGATCAATGGCCAAGTAAGAGAGGTGGAATATTCTGAGGAAGGTAAAATATTAATGCATAATTTTAATTATAGTATATTGAGTGAGCACTTTCCATTGTATTGCCTTGAGATAGCCAGATTTCCCACAAGATGGATAATTGCAATTTTTAACCTACTCATAATGTATGTAATGTTAAGTTCTCTAGAAGCACAACAAGATAAGATAGGCCTAAAGTTCTGATTCCTTAGTAGTTACCAATTATTTTCCCTTTTCTCTTAATTAGTTAATGGCTGCATTAGCTGCTGTTGGACCACCTAATCCTCGTGCAGATCCAGAATGCTGCAGTATCTTGCATGGTCTGGTTGCAGCAGTGGAAACCCTCTGCAAAATTACTGAGTATCAACATGAAGCTCGAACTATGCTGATGGAGAATGCAGAACGTGTTGGAAATAGAGGACGAATAATCTGCATTACTAATGCAAAAAGGTGTGAAATTTCCAAAACAAATATAATAATTTGCTTATTTGCATTTTTGTTAAAATACTGTAGAAATAACTTAAAAATTGAGTTGAAGATGAGCCTCTTGTTACAGAGGTTACACATCTTCTGTGCCAAAGTAGCCATTATTTTTTTTTACAGGAGATTTTTAAAGTAGAAAGTGATTTTTAAAATGCAAATATTGTTCAGTCTATTTTGTTAGAATTGGCTGCATTTTCTAGCTTTAAGCTGTTTATACTGGTATTTTGTTGAAATATTCTGAGACCTATCATTAAAAGTTTTGGGTCTATAATAAAATACATATAGTGGATTAGATTTTTTTTAAAACTAAATTTCTTAAAGAGTAGTCTCTTATGATCATCTTTGTCTTTTTAATCCATAGTGATAGTCATGTACGAATGCTTGAGGACTGTGTTCAAGAAACCATTCATGAGCATAACAAACTTGCTGCTAATTCAGATCAGTGAGTATAAACCACAAAGAGCACAGGTGTATGTTTAACAGAACCCTGGGGAGTAACAATTATGTAATTTAAAGATGACAGAAACAACAAAATCCTTAGCTAATTGAGCATACTTCTCCTCTAGCTTGTTTGCCCTCTCCCTTTCATTTTCTCCAGTATTTTCATAATTAAAAGGCAAAATCTACAAATATCTTCTCTGCTTTAAATAGTTTTTTTGGCCTTAGAGTAGTATTTCTTACAAATTCTAACTTGCTAGCAATGCTACTGAGTCCAGGTGTCTGTATTCTTAGGAATTACTGTGGGGGTAAAACAAGAGAAGGCTTCTTTGGTTATGACCAGTGAATCATTAGGAAAAGGTTTATTAATGAAAACTTTTTTCTGTCTTTTACCATAGTAGTATCTTTTTTTTCTATAGAAGCATCTGTAGTAAATATTAGGAAATTATTTTATATGTTTATCCTATTTACCTTCCAACGCACAATAAATCAGTCCTAAATTGTACAGTGTTAAATTCTTATTAATTGAACATGATTATTGAGCATGCAAGTTTCTTAAATATTTAGCCTTTACAATAATGGTAATATCTACTGTGGTACTTTTTTATACTTTGCAAGTTCCATGGAATTATTCATACAAATTGTGAGAAATTTAGCTTTTTTTCACATGAAGCAAATAAATGTAGTCTGACATTCTAAGTAAAAAATTTATCTTTTAAGTCTCATGCAGATCCAAAAGTGTGAATTGGTTTTGATCCACACCTACCCAGTTGGTGAAGATAGTCTTGTGTCAGATCGTCCTAAAAAGGAGGTAAGGATTTAAGTAAGTTACCAAAGGAAAGGTTGTGAATTATAAATAATACACAGTGAGAACGGGAGTATGAAGTTTGCATTAAATGTTTGCTATATTTCTGAAACCATTTACAATGGAAAGCTTATTCCTCAAAAATCCTACCTAAAAGAAAAATTTTTTAAACCTGTTTCCTGTTAAACTTTTTGTTCATTTATATTATTCCATATGCTCACATGATAGCATTTTGGCTTAATTGTACTTGAAATTGTGGAAGTAGAATTCTGTTGAGAAGAAGGTAGATCACAGATAATTTTGAAAACATCTTTTTAGTCATAGGATTAGCTGAAAAGTTCAAATAATGTAAAATTCCACTGTGCTCAAGTGCCATCTTAAAGGCTGTTTACCAGTCAGGTCTTTCTTCTGAATACTGTAAAGATCCTAAAAGATTCTTTAGGTGATGTGACCCAAAGATAACTTTGACCCTATATTGATATTAAGCAAGACATAAAACATATTTTTCGAAAAGATGATTGCTACTATCACCAGAGAAATATATAAGCAAAAAAGATAATTAAACCAATGAATTGGGTACTTTGTGGTGTCAGGCAAAATTGTGGAAGCCTCAATGGACCCTCTGGGACACACTTAATGGGGGCCCATGGAATAGAGCTATGCAGGATGGACAGACATGTATTGGTGGAAATCTTCATTGTTGGAGGGAATATGCACGTTGATAAGATTACAGATCTACTTGAATGGATCTGTGGTCTAATATGTGAAGGACCTACAATCGATATTATAATGATAGTGAAGAAAATGAAGACTAGATTTAAATGATGCCTACTTAGTATCCTGTTTTTAAAGAGAATTATTTTGATACATCTCTGACCTAGGGTTCTTGGTGTGTATAAAATATATTACTGTCTGCAGCTGACAGAAATAATTATAGTAGCTGGTATTTATGTAATGTTTTAAGGTTTGCAAAGTACTTTATATCATCTCATTTGATCCTTAGAACAATCCTGTGAAGTAGGTGTTATAATTATCCCTTTTTTACAGATGAGGAAACTGAGGCTCACAGAGGTGGGTGAACTGATTTGCCCAGAGTCCCAAAGGCAGGATTCAGATTCAGGTCTTCCTAGTCTAACTCTTTATCCACTGTACCATCTTGCTAATTCTTGTAGGCTACAGAATTATTTCTCACAAGGAAAATTAAACAAAACTAATAATTCAAACCAGTATGGTATCTTATCTTTACATTTACTGAGTAAATAGTTTTTGTTCTTGGTTTCTCTAATTGGGAGGTACATTAATTTTGTGAGGAACTGATTGTAGGTTTCAGCTGTGTGTTTCTTTATTTCATTGGTACAGATTGTAGCACTCTGTACCTGAATGGATAGTTTTAATAAGTTGTTGTGGACATGTTTTGTTTGTTTTGTGTTTTTAAAAGTCTTATTGATGATTTTTTGTTTTTGCATCACAGTAATTTCCAGGTAAAGCAACTTCCCTCTCCTCTTCCAGTATTAGTACATCCCTTGTAACAAAGAAAAATATTTAAGCAAAAATAACAGGTACTCTGACTATATTTGACACTGGCCATAGCCCTCTGCACTGTTAGTCCCTGACTTCTCTTTGCTCTCCTGGACCAAGAAAGTATCTTTGTAGTTGCTCATCATTCATTCTTGTCAGTGTTCTTTTCATTTATGTTATTTTTTAGTAACATTATATATGTTATTCTGGTTTTGCTTTATTACGTTATCATGCATCAGTGCATATATTCAGGTTTAACTGAATCCCTCATTTTTTATTTGTTGCACAATATTTAAGCTCCTTGAAAGTAGAGGCTTTTTTTCCCCTTTTATATTTGCATCCTTTGCACAGAGTATAGTTAGTGTCGGGCCTAGAGACATTTAAAATATTCTTGTTGGTCTCTGTAACCCTGTTTTCAGTTAAGAAGCAGCCATTTTGTTTCCAGTTCTTTGTTACTACAAAAATGTTGCTATAAACATTTTGGTATTTATACTACTTTCTTCCTATATTTGATCTTTTAAATGTATGCTTAATAATGTAGACTCTAGATCAAAGAGTATGAAGAGTTTCCAGGAGTGGGGAGCCTGTGGCCGCAAGGCCACAAGTATCCCTCTAGGTCCTGAAGTTGGAGCCCTTTGACTGAATCCAGATTTCACCAAACAAAATATAAGGGTATTTGTGTGGGTGAAGTTTATCATTCAGTCAAAGGGCTGTACTTCAGGACCTAGAAAGCGACATGTGGCCTTGAGGCCCCAGCTTCCCCACCTCTGGAGCCACTTCTCTGGAATGATTCCAGATTGTTTTGCATAAAAGGTTGTATTACTTCTGAAGTCCACCAACCAGTATTTTAGTGTACCTGTCTTTCCACTAGCCTTCTGACACTGTTACTTTTTATCCTTTTTGCCAGTTTGGTGGCTGTAAGGTTAAAATCTCAGAATTGTTTCAAGTTATTTTCCTTTTGTTAGTGATTTGGAATATTTGTTTTAAATTATCAGACCATTCCCAGTAGAAGGATGTGAACAATGGATCCTTCATTCTGTAGACAAAAAAAAAAAAATCTTCTTAAGACTGTTTTGTCATATCTGCTGTGTTTTCCATTTATATTCTTTTTCTTGAATTCCATTTGTACTTGAAACCAAGAAAATGTAGAAACAAAATAAGTGATAATGTTAATTAGATGGGTCTTAATTTTTTAAATTTTGTGAAACAATATTAGAAAATAGTGTTTAAAAAATATTTAGTGACAGATTCTAATTCATTAATGCTCTATACTATTTATTATTTGTAGTTGTCTCCAGTTTTAACCAGTGAAGTACACAGTGTTCGAGCAGGACGGCATCTTGCTACTAAATTGAATATTTTAGTACAGCAACACTTTGATTTGGCTTCTACC
This sequence comes from Pseudochirops corinnae, assembly GCA_028646515.1. Classification (NCBI taxonomy): domain Eukaryota; kingdom Metazoa; phylum Chordata; class Mammalia; order Diprotodontia; family Pseudocheiridae; genus Pseudochirops; species Pseudochirops corinnae. Next base: position 419,319,873 of record CM053585.1, on the reverse strand, counting down.
ACTATTACCAATATACCAATGAAGGTAAGGTGAAAATTTTTCTCATTTTGGAGGGACTATATTCCTATTTTTAAAATTTATTTTGAAGTTTACTGTTTATTTTAATTGGATCTTTGCATTTTTTCTCTCCATATCATATTTTCTTTTTTTGCTAGCCCACATTCACTGTATGTGACCAGGTCAGTAACTATTGATATATGCCTTGAAGGATCACAGAACAAAATGCCATAATGTTATTTCACCAATTAAGATTAGGCTATGTAAATTTTTTCCATTCATATTATTTTGTACAAAATCTAATCCATTCATCTCATATTATTGCTGTGTCTGTGATTCTTTTCCTGATAGCTGTGTTACTAGATTTTCATGATTTTGTGCATTCTAGTGGAGCTTTTCTTTCCTCTGTAATTTTCTTAACCATTTAACATTAAGATGTTAATAACTAATAGATACTGATCACAAAATAATAGGCCATGATTTTCAGTTGGCTTATTGCTTTCTAAAGTTAAGAAGAATTGAATTTTTGTACATGTATTACTCAGTTCAACAAATATTTTATTAAGTGAGATGCTAGGAATACTAAGACAAAAGCAAAATAATCTCTGCCCCCAATACTACCCCTAGGAAGGACTGGAGGTGGATTTTCTTAGGATTCGAGGCTTTTTGTATCCGTTATACTATATACCAATGCCAATTCTTTCATCATTAAGTAGTGATTTAATTATCTACTTAATTTTTTTGCTATTACACTTTGAAAGATAGTGTGAGTAATAAAGTGACAGGAGTCTTTTTAGCTCTTCTTTTCCTTTAAATAATATTGAGAAGGAAAAACGAATAGTCTTTGAATTACATTGGCTAAACCCTCAATGGGAGATGTGCTTCCTCAGTAGAATGTTTGTACATAGCAGTTAGCAAATACAGTGGAACTGATTTGCTTTAATATGTTAAATTATAATTTCAGTGTATATTATAACAAAAAATAATTTTAGGTTGGCAGATAGTTTGCTTGTATCTTATTGATAGAATTTGTGTGTTGTTGATGTGACACTTTTTTCTATTTGAACCTTTTAGAATACAATGTGCTGGAGTCTGTGTTCACTATTTTATGAACACAAGTTCCTAATATGATGATGGTTCTGTATTTGCTAATTGATGTATTATGGTGCTTGCGCATCTGTTGCAGCTATTTAAAGATGCTATCTTTAGCCAAAGGTTTTATTTTCATTTTTGAGTAAATAGTTCACTTGTTTCAGTCATAGTTGGAGTTTTGTTGGCAAAATGGTCAGTATCATACGATATTTGAGAATTTGAAAGACTTGGCCTGGGAATCAGAATTAGGTTAAAATTCTAAGGTTTCATCTTACTAGTTATATGACGTAAGACACTTTATTTACCTGAGCCTATGTGACCTCTTATTAAAAAAAAGAGAGAGAGATTTATTCTTGGCCTGCCTATTTCAGAGGGTTGTTATGAGTATCAAATTAGATAATATTTTTAGAAGTATTTTGTACACTGTAGAAATACAAGGTGTTATGATGATGGTAAACATAGCTTATTTGCTCTGTATACAACCTTTTAACATTAAACAGTGCCCAAGAAGCAATACTAGTTAGACTGATAGGAAGCAAAAGTAATTCTCTTAGCCAGTGGTGTCGAACTCAAATAGAAAACGGGGCCCTTAAAATCCTCTATAAGGATATCTGCAGTTGCATATTGACTGAGAAAACCACATATTAACATTAATGTTTTATTTTCTTATTATTTGTTTTGTTAATTATTTTCCCAATTACATTTTAATCTAGTTCTGCTACACTGGGAGTGTTGTAGGCCAGATGTAGCCTTGACAACTTTGCTTCAGTACTTTCAGAGGGAGGAACTTCTTTTAGTTCTGATAGGACAACCATGAGATTATTTTTTCTAATAACCTTGAGAATTATTTTTCTTGATTAGATTCCATATTGGGGAAAAATTCTTGCATCTTTAAATAAGTCACTGAGCAAACTACTGCAAAGTTAGAACTTACCCCTTTCTAATGTATTTGACTATTTATTACCTTTAGGCAAAAGCCAGAATTATTAATTATTTAATAATGTGAGGAAACTGATTTTTAAATGTCTCCAATTAAAGGAAGAACAACATGCAAACACATCTGCCAATTATGATGTGGAATTACTTCATCATAAAGAAGCCCATGTAGATTTCTTAAAAAGTGGTAAGTAAATCATAGTGATTTTTTTTTTGAATAGACTGTAATAATGAAAACATTTAAAATTGTAACTTTTGTTAAAACCAGTTGTGCATTTCTTAATCCTGGGAGTTAAATCTATAAAATTATTCATTTAGCAAACTCTTAAGGACCTATAGTCTGCAAAGTACTGTTGATTCCCAGCAATTTCCAGTTTTCTTAAAACCTTAAAGTATGCTGCTAGAGCAAACTTTAATCCACTTTGTTGATTATCTCAGTTTCTTCACTAATCTAGGATTTTCCAAGAGAATCATCGTGTCATCTGCAATTAATTTTATCTCCTCTTTGTCAATATTCATACCTTTTAATTTTGTTCTCTTTTTTGTTACCATTTGCTGTAACTAGTATTTCTATAACTCTCTCAAGTACTGGAGAGAGAGGTGTCAAAAAAGTCTTTTTGTTATATTTAGGGTTCATACATGTTAGAAGAATGTATTCAGTAGTATTTCAGGCAGTGATAGAGAATATGCTTTCCCGACACGGAATCTGCCATACCTTCCAAAAAACTGGACTGTAGCATAAAAACCTCTAGGACACTTACCACTACCACCGCCTCTGTGGGGTCATTTCATGATGCTTCCTCAGCATTCCCTTTCAGCTAAATGAACCCAGCTCCTCCTCTTTCTCTATGTTCTTGCCTCCTCATATTATTCTAATCTTAGTCTCTCTTCACCCCAGAGGCAGAGAGAGAAATTATACTTACCCTCCTGTCCTCTCAAGTCCTCACCAAGCATTACCTGAACCTCCCTTTTCTATTCCTTCCTCTCCTTTTCATAGGTGTATTCCTACCAAAATGGCATATTATCCATGTAAGTGTAGTATATCTGTGATATAGCCCATCCTGATGTAGGTCTGTGGGGTATAAAGGACTTGGAAAGACCCCTCTCAATTTCTAAACTAGACCCTTGACCCCATGTATCTATGTGTACCTATGTATTGGATAATATGGTGGACCTATGGTGGTCAAAAACCCCAGGGCTTAAAGGCAGAATCTTTAATATTTTACCTTCCTAAGTTGCCATTCCAGCCTGGCAGAGGTGTAGTGAGTATGACCATCTATAACTGTCATTGAAGTCTCTAGTACATACTCCAGATCAGTGTTGGTCTCCATGAAATGAAGTTTTGTCTGGGAGGAGGAAGAGGCAGAGTTAGAAAAAAAGTGTGATTGGCTGAGCAAGTCTCCATTTGGTTGTTAATTGTCACCTCTGTGAGGCTCCGGTGAGATTGAGTGAATGTGAAGTCACAAAGGAGGTTTTACAAGAGTTTTCTTTGTCTAGGACCTCTATGTTTTGGTTTCTTAGAGCATTTGCTTTTTGGTTTTAGCTTCAAAGGAGACATTTATTTATTCTTTATTTTTTTAATTTTATTTTTGCTTTTTGGAGGGGAGAAGGCAGGACAGTTGGGGTTAAGCTAAGACTTGCCCAAGGTCATATGACTAGTAAGTGTTAAGTGTCTGAGGCTGGATTTGAACTTAGTCTTCCTGACTCCAGGGCCCATGCTCTATTCATTGCCCCACCTAGCTGCCCTGAGACATTAATTTTTTAAAGTGAAGCTAACTAGAGAAATCAGCCCCTCAAATATGATGCTGGTTTAGTTTGCTGACTGCAGATGATTTTTGTAGACTGTGATATTGTTCGACTTCCTCATCTGCCTTTGCTGCTGGCAGATCTTTTTTTTTTTTCTTTTTGGAGGGCAGTTGGGGTTAAATGACTTGCCCAAGGCCACACAGCCTCTGTGTGTGTGTGTGTGTGTGTGTGTGTGTGTGTGTGTGTGTGTGTGTGTGTGTGCAAATGCTGGTACAAATGCTGTTCTTCCCCATTTCTGGCTTTGGTAACCCCTAACTCGTTTCAAGGCTCAGCTTCAGTGCTGCCTCCTTCTCACAAGAGTCCTTTCCTGATTCCTCAGTTGTTAGCATTCCCCACCCCCTGAAATAAGTGTGTGTGTGTGTGTGTGTGTGTGTGTGTGTGTGTGTTAAGTGTCTGAGGCTGGATTTGAACTCAGATCCTCCTGACTCCAGGCCCGGTGCTCTATTCACTGAGCCACCTAGCTGCCCAACTGCTGGCAGATCTTTACCCCAAAAGGTACTGTTTTCTGTTCTATACAGTTTTCCTTAGCGGTGGGTACAGGAACACAACAAGCTGGTTTATAGTTCTCTTTGACATGGTGGAGATGGTGAGTGGAAAGAATGCTAGACTTGGTATTAGGAGAGCCTCGGGTGCCACCCATTCAGCAAGTCTTTATTAAGAACCTGCTGTGTGTCAGGCAATGTGCTGAGCACTGGGAATTCAAAGACAGAAAATAGTCTCTGTCCCCAAGGAAATTAAGAATAGCTAATAATGATAGCTAACATTTACATAGTGCCTACTGTGTGTCTGGCACTGTGATAACTGCTTTACAACTATTGTCTCATGTGATTTTAACAACAGCCTTGCAAGGCAGGGGCTGTTATTATCCCCATTTTACAGTTGAGGAAACAGGAGAACCTGAAGTGACTTCCCCAGAGTCAGAGGTAGTAAGTGTCTGAGGCTGGATTTGAACTCAAGCCTGCCTGAATTCAGGCCTGGTGCTCTCTCCACTATATCTAACTTATATTCTATTGGTGGAGAATAGCAGGTACACAGGGAAAAGAGTACGGAGTGATTTAGAGAGGGAGGAGGAGGAAAGTAGGAACTGGTGGGGAGGTGGAGTCAGTCTAGGTGAGTGATGAATGAGGTTGGAACTATGATAGTATTAGCTTGTGGGAGTTCCTGATGAGGACATTTCTTCTAGCAGTATAGATCTGCAAACTTTCTGCTATTTATAATTTAGTTGCCTGGAGACCCTGAGAGGTTAAGTCATTTGTCCAGAGTCACATAGCTAGTATGTGTCAGAGGTAGGACTTGAACCCAGGTCATCCTGATTCTGAGGTTTGACTTGATACCAGTTAGAATCTTCATGCCATGATGGTTTGTATCCCAGACCTAGAAGATAGCCTGGGCCAAAGCACAGAGGTGGGAGAGAGCAAGATGTTCTGTAAGGACATTAGAAGTTGGAGTTTACCAGGGGAGGAAGGGTCAAGAATCTGGACTGCCTTTGGGGAAACATCTGGCTACTTGGATGCTTTCTGTCTTTAGTGCACCTGTGAGTAGGACAATCCAGGTCAAGAGCTCAGTGAGGATCCTATATTTGTGCTCCAGAAATTGCCCGGGCCCTCATTGCCTCCTGCATAGACTTGCAACAGCATCTGAAGCCTCTCTGCTCCCTGATCCATGGGTTTTTAGCCTGGAGTCTGTGATCCCCAAAGGGTCTAGGGTAGATTTCAAGGGGTCTGTGAACCTACTTTGATAACTATATTTCAGAATAACTGGTTTCCTTTGTAATCTATGGATTTTACATTATGCATGTAAAAACATTCTGAGAAGAGGTTACTAGGCTTCTTGTGCTGTCCCTGCAGGGCTCCATGACCCAGCAGAAGTGAAATCCCCTGCTCTCATCCGGCTTCCATCTATCATTTTTTCTGCTTCCCTGTTCAAGAAGGCTGTGTGACTCTCTCTTGTCTTTCAGCCAAAATATACTTATTTACTATTGTTTCACAATCTAACTCTTACTTCTCTTTAGACTGATGCTTTCTGCCCATTTTCATTAAACTGGGTTAGTTGCTCTTCCCTCTACATAATAGTGCATCTTCTGCTTCTGTGCTTTTGCTCGCATGCCTGGTACAAATGCTGTTCTTCCCCATTTCTGGCTTCGGTAACCCCTAACTCGTTTTAAGGCTCAGCTTCAGTGCTGCCTCCTTCTCACAAGAGTCCTTTCCTGATTCCTCAGTTGTTAGCATTCCCTACCCCCTGAAATAACTTGGTATCTCTTTTTGTATCTCTTTTCTGTGAACTTGGTATCCTATGTGTAGCAAAGGCACTTGCTTTTAATATTTCTCTAGTATGACGCATTGAACATAGTAGGCCCTTAGTAAGTATTTGTTGAATTGAATTAAATCATAGAGAACTGAAATGTTATGCTGTACTTTGCTCTGCTTTTTTTTTTTTTGGCCATGTTAAAGGTGATCTCCATTTGGGAGGCAGTAGCAGAGAAGGCTCATTTAAAGAAACAGTAACACTTAAATGGTGTACACCAAGGACGAATAATGTTGGTAAGTACTTAAAATAATTAAACAAAATAAGGTATTAAAAATAAATTGTAAGATATTTAGGAAATTTTTTAAAATGATAAATAGATTTTTTTTCCCACTAATTCTTTTGATTTCATCTTTAGTCATCTTTGTAAAGATCATGGGGGTGAGTAACAAAATTATGCTTATTTACATTAGCGTTTACTTTGTGTTTCAGAATTACATTATTGCACAGGAGCATATAGAATTTCACCTGTAGATGTTAACAGCAGACCTTCCTCCTGCCTTACTAACTTTCTTCTGAATGGTAACTTTTTCCTTTGTTTCCATTGGTGTAATTACTTGTGTGATTTTATAAGTGAGAATACTTTGAAATACGTGTGTGCCATTTCACCACAGTTGATTGCTAACAGATTCTAAAATCTGATCTAGGTCTGAAAAATTGTTTCCCTCTCTATCCTTTTAACCTTTTTCTCGCTAATTTCTTTGAACTTAAACATTAAAGAACTCATCGAAGTGATTTCTCAGGGATTTAGAAAATGGCTTGTGTTTCTGATCTTCCTCAAGAGTATTATGTTTCATTAATGAACATTATGACTAAAATACTTTCTGATTTTTAATTGCCCCTCAGATTTCAAATTAATATTTTGAAGGGGAAAATAGCTTAGAATTACTCTTTGATTCAAAATAATTTTCTTCCCCAAACTATAAAATTGTTATGAACTTAAGTCACAAAACTTAAGGCACAAAACCTTTTTTTTTTTTTTTTTTTTGGTTCTGACCTGTGATTTGATCAGAGTAGGGAATTCTTGACCTAGAAACTCATTCTGCCAATGCATATTTCTAAATTTTAGTCTTATGAGTAGCCTGGGGACACTGAGATGTTAAATCACTTTCCAGTAATCTCACAGTTGGTATATATTAGAGGAAGAACATGAACCTAAATCTTGATGACTCCAAGGCTGTACTTTCTGTCCACTATGTTGCCCTACTTCTCTTGAGGAATTTAATTTGTAGCATTGTATCGAATCACTTTTATAAGTAACTAAGAGTGACAGTATACCTGTGTAGTAAATTTAGTTTCACTTTTATGTTATACACTTGGAGGATAGAATGGCTGTATAAAATTCAGATTTTAATAAAGGTATTAGAATTAAATATTGAATATTTCCAGGGTGGCAGCTGCTCAGAAGTATATTCTACTGCAGAAATGTTCAAAAGAATTTCTTTTTAGAAATGATGGTGGTACTTTGAACAGGATAGAAACATAAACTTCATTCAGAAAAGTCTTAACAGCTGCAAGAACTCAAAACTTTTAAAGTACTTGTGGAAACAATGAAGCATTATGAAACAAAAGTGGGACTTCCATTTTTATTGCTGCTCTCCTAGAGACTGGCCAGAAGTGCTCTCACTTTCCTTTTTGGTGTCCAAATGACTTATGACACCAATAAGTACAATAAGATATTTTACCAGACACTAAACTTTGATAGCTTCTTTTATATAAGTCTGAAAAATTAGAGTAAAACAGTTAACTGAGGCTAGGATACAAACCTGGAAGGGAAAGGACCTGCTAGATAAAATCTGTGGTTGGGTGAATGAAATGAATCATCCAGAAATATGTTTAAAGAAGAAAAAATTATCAATTTGAATTAATTTGCTGATCTTGCTCTTGACAGGTCGTTCTGTTCTACTGGAACAGCCACGAAAATCAGGTTCCAAAGTCATTAGTCATATGCTTAGTAGCCATGGAGGAGAGATTTTTTTGCACGTCTTGAGCAGTTCTCGATCCATTCTAGAAGATCCTCCTTCAATTAGTGAAGGGTGTGGTGGGAGAGTTACAGATTACCGGATTACAGTAAGGCTCTAATGTCTATGAGTACTGCTTCAATGTTTTGAATTTACCAGGCTGTTAAAGGAACTTTTCTGAGTAAGGTGGTTTGATTTTGTTTGTTTGATTCTGTTTCTGCTTAGTTAATTTTGTGAAATAAATGGTTTTGCCAACAAGATTGATATAAATATTTAGTGATAACTATGTATTCATCATATGATTACTCTTAACTAGTGGGAGACAAAAAATTCTGTCAGCAATCTTAGTCTAGTATTTTATATTGTTTAATTTTCTGTCCTTTAAAGAAATTGAACTTCTCAGAAGTTTTAGCCTTCAAAACATGTAAATGCAGCCCTATTTTTTCTGTATTTTAAAGATTTCCTTAATCCAAACATAGTAACATGGCTTTATTTTGACTCAGATCTTTCTTTATAGTTTTGGGTATGTGTGTGTGTTTATGCACATATATGTATGTGTGCCTGTAAACACACATATAAGCATATATGTATGTGTACATACACACACATTTTTTAAGATATCGATCTAGATTTATCAGAAATGTTTATGGACATACACCACACAAAAGAAACAAAAGAGAGCGTCTTGTGTTTTCTTCATTGCATGTCATAGAACCTAAATTTTGAGAGAGGTTATTACATTTAATCCATACTGTGTAAATTAGAAAATATAGTTTCTAATTTTATCTTGTTTGGTTATCATTAGGATTTTGGTGAATTTATGAGGGAAAACAGATTAACTCCTTTTCTAGACCCCAGATATAAAATCGATGGAAGTGTTGAGGTCCCTTTGGAACGAGCAAAAGATCAGTTAGAAAAACATACTCGTTATTGGCCTATGATTATTTCACAAACCACCATCTTCAACATGCAAGCAGTAAGTAATTTTAAGTTGTACAGTTTCAGTTTTCTTTTCTGACTATGCAGTTTTGCCAAACACAATAAATATTTACCTTATTATGTAACAATTACATAATTTATGTTGATCAATATAAGGGATGCTAGCTGTAGAATATATACAGTAGCCTGTTGTGGTAGAAAAATTGCCAGCAAGGGAGTCAGGAAGTTTGGGTTCTGGTCCTGGCTCATTGTGCATTGATTTGTGACTTCAGGCAAGTCATCTCTGGGCCTCAGTTTCCTTGTATACAAAATAAAAGGACTAGATTAGACCAGCAGTTCTGTAATCCCTCCTTTCAGGGAATCTATCAGGTCATAACCATTTTCATAATTTAGTAATAATTTTATAATTCATAAACCATAAACTATTTCATAGTGACATTCTCATTTCTAATATGGTCAATATTGATAGATAAAACCTGCATAAATAAAACTTCCTTGGAGGGTCCTCAGTAATTAAGAGTGTAAAGCAGTGGTTCTCAACCTTCCTAATGCTGCAACCCTTTAATACAGTTCCTCATGTTGTGGTGACGCCCAACCATAAAATTATTTTTGTTGCTACTTCATAAGTGTAATTTTCCTACTGTCATGAATTGTAATGTAAATATCTGATATGCAGGATGTATTTTCATTGTTACAAATTGTACATAACCCACAGGTTGAGAACTGCTGGTGTAAAGGGTTTCTGAGTCCAAAAAGTTTGAGGATCACTAGATTAGGAAATCTCTAACTTTCTGTTTCTATGAAATAAGTAATTCTACAGTTATTTATGTAGAATTATAGAATTTTAGAGTTAGGTCCCTAGCCTGTAGACTTCCCCCCTCATGTTACAACTAAGGAAACTGATTCCCAAAGAGGTTGTGATTTACCAAGAGTGTATAGACAATTGTTAGCAAATCTGAGAGTGTCACTCAAGTCTTCTGATCCTCCAGTCCATTGCTTGTATTCAAGAATTCATTAAAAAATGTTTTAGCCTAGGGAGCACAGCTGTACCCTCCCCTCCCTTTAAACAGGCAATATAACTTTTCAATGAACTGTTTGTAGTTTTGCTTGAAGGTTGGGTTTCAATTCCTGAAATATTTAAAATCCTGAAATATTTCACTTTGACTTTAGATACTTTGTTTGTTCAAGACATTTGAGGTTTGTTTTTTTTTAATAGGTAGTTCCATTAGCCAGTGTTATTGTCAAAGAATCCTTAACAGATGAAGACGTGTTAAACTGTCAGAAAACAATATACAACTTAGTTGATATGGAGAGAAAAAATGATCCTCTGCCTATTTCCACAGTTGGTACAAGAGGAAAAGGCCCCAAAAGGTAGTTGGTTTATTTTTTTAACCCTTTTCAAATAATTTAAATTTAAGAGGTTAAAATTTATACTACAGTAATTTTTTTCTGGTTATCAGGTAATATAATTGGATGCACAATAAGTGTCACATAGGAGAAAATGAATACCTTTTTATCATTTCCTTTTTTTCCTCAGTGTTGGTTAACTTTATGGCATTTTAACTCTGGTGTGTTCTGTTGCATATGCAAAAAATCGTTTTGTTTTTCTTTACTGCAGAGATGAACAGTATCGTATTATGTGGAATGAATTGGAAACTCTTGTCAGAGCTCATATTAACAACTCTGAGAAACATCAGCGAGTCTTAGAATGTCTGATGGCATGTCGAAGCAAACCCCCAGAAGAAGAAGAGCGGAAGAAACGAGGAAGGAAGAGAGAAGATAAAGAAGACAAATCAGAGAAGGTGGCGAAAGATTATGAGCAAGAGAAGTCCTGGCAAGATTCTGAGAGGTGACTTTTGAAAGTTAATAAATGAACCATAGAGGATATTGGCATGTGACACGTTCTACCTACCTCATGTTTGAATATTCAGACGTTTATTTATTAGAAGTTTATTTCATCTATTTATATCATTGTGTAACATAGCGTTCTCTCAGCCATGTTGTCTTCAGGATGTCGTAATTAGATTAAGTGTTTGAAGGGACCTTAGAGGCATCTAGTCCCAACCCCTTATTTTACAAATTAGTAACAAGAAGGACAGACACAAAGTTGCACGAGCAGGAAGTAGGAGGTGCAGTGCTGGGATTCAGTTGATTGACTGATAGAAATATATAGACACGTATATATATATATATATATATATATATCTAGTATTTTCCCCTGTATAATACCCACAGTATTATATTATATATTGCTCAGTATCATACATGTCTCCTTTCCCTCATTATAGAGAAATAGATTGCTTACTGTCACTTTAAACTGAGGGAAAAGTAAGAACTGTTCAGAATTTACATTTTTCAAAATTGAAGTTATACAAGATAGCATCATTTTTGCTATTAATTGCATAGTACCCTTAACAGTATACTCAGTTCTTGTACTGTTTAGTGAAATAAAGATTAACTTTTGATAAATTGAGCAAAAAAGTAATCTATAATTATAAATATATTAATTACTCAATTGACTGTTTTTTCATGTGCATCATTTTCCTACCCTACCAGAGATGAAGCTCTGAGTCATGTGGAAGTAAAAACAGTGCAGTTAAGCACTTTTAATTTAGGGTGTGTTTTTTTTTTTTAATTCAAAGGGCTCCTTTCTTCCTACTCAAGGGAACTGAGATCAGTAGCATGTAAAAATAAGTCCACTTTGTCAACAAAGAAAATTTCTTCTCTTCGTATCCTTTGTAGCCTAGAAACTCTCTCCTACGTGTCCCAGAGGTGTTTTTTCCTCCTAACTCTGCCTCAGGAGAAGAAGAGTCTTGGTTGCTAACTTTTGGAACCTAAGACATTATTTGTCATAGAGGGAAAAGTCTCAATAATAGTTTTGCTTTTTTTCCTAAATTGGTAGAAGTAAATTTTTTATTAGCAATTTTAAAGTTATTCCTATGATTGAGTTAATTTGTCTGTAAATTTTCCCCTTTAGATTTTCCTTAAGTTTTTCCAGCCTTTTAAAGTAAATTCATTTTTGATTTAGTGACATTTTGTTTTAATTTTTTTCAATTATGAACTTAAAAATAAAACTTAAAAACATTTCAACACAAAAAGTACAAAAAAGATTGTATATTGATATGATATGTATTATGTTGTATATGATCATATATGAATTGCTACATGGTTTACTTTTTTTAAAAGAGTATCTTAAATTTCACAAAGTATTGTAATGAAACTGTCCTATTTTGTTTTTCCTTCTGAACTATTTTTATTTTCTTCTTTTATTTTTAAATTGTTTTGCTGATACTCTTTTCCTTTTTTCTACATCACTATTGTTATTCAGTAACCTCCTTTCCCCCATCTCTAAGCCCTCTCTTATCACAAATAAATGTAGCCAGACCAGACAAATCAGTACTTTGGCCAGGTCTCCCATGCCATCACTCTCTGCTAAGTGGTAGGAAGCACCTTTCCCATCTGTCACTGAGGTGATCCTAGTTCTGAAGTCTTTCAATTTTGCTCCTTTATGTTATCTTTCTCTGTGTGAGTTCTTAAGTAGCATTTTGAAAGTTTCTTAACAGCAGTTAGTCCTATTCATGTAATTATTTTTGCCTGAGTTAAGATTGAGGGTTTTTACTTCCTATCACCTTATACATTTTCTAGGTGTATATGTATTGTTGGAGGTACAAAGATTTGGGGGAGGGCAGTGTCTTTTTGTTTTGAAGTTATCCTATGTAGAGAAATGTTGATTTCCAAAGACTGGATGATTTAAGAATCAGGTTAAAAAATATACCTTAAAATTCACTGTTTGAATTTCCCAAAGATTAAAAGGAATTTTAGAACGTGGAAAAGAAGAATTAGCCGAAGCAGAGGTTATTAAAGATTCTCCTGATTCTCCAGAACCTCCAAACAAGAAGCCTCTTGTTGAAATGGATGAAACTCCACCCATGGAAAAGTCGAAAGGTGAGAGGAACTGTGACACCCTGTTGTGAGAGACTCTTAGAATCCAGTCATCTCAGACAGCATGATCCAAATGAATATTTGTTATCTTGAGGCAACAAAAAAACCTCCCTGCTATACCTTTGAATTTGAAGTCTATTCATTGCCTGAAAAAAATGTTGGAATGAGAATTACAGTGATAGCACCATTAATTTCTTTTGAAAATAAAATATTGTAATGAAGTCCAATTTAAAATAAAAACAAAACCAAATCTTTACAAATTATGCAAGGCAGAACTGTATGTATTTTCAGCCGTATGTGACAAAAATACCTTGTACCCATTCTCTTTTCATTGAAGGTTAACAAGACTGACTGGCTATAGAATCAAGATATTTTTCTTTTTTTCTTTGATCCCATTTCTCTCATTCTATATTTTTCTCCTCCCCAAGTGTTAGTCCTTCTGTTTACTTCAGTCACTCCCCTTACTTGTTGACCACCTCATAACTCCTGTTTAAAAAGCAAAACAATATTTGTATTGATTATTTTAATGTGAATGAGTTTTAAGCAATTTATTCTTTACTCATTGCATTTTAAAATCTTCACTTGCATTTTAAACCTTTTAATTCTAATTATGGAATAAGCTGTCTGCCCCTGTTAAAGGAATTATAGGCATCAGCAAGCAGGTGAGAAGGTAAGTTTTTGAGAAATGTCTCTACCTTGAAGGTAACTGGTGTTTTGTTTTTCTGTTTGTTTTGTTTTTTGTGGGGCTTGTTATAAAGGAAAGGGGCAGGAAAATGAATTAAGGATTTGTTCAGTCCCTATAGTTCTAAATCTTTGGTGTCATGATTCTCCATAATCAAAAGAGCTGCCATTTCCATGGCACTTGGAGATCTGCAGGGGAATTTCACTTATATCACCTCATTGGAGCCCCATCACAGCTCTATTAGTGCTTTTTTCCCTTTTTTTCTTTTTACAAAGAAGGAAATAGAGGCACTGTGGGGCCATTGACAGTTGGCACATAACTAGTAATTTTCAGAAGAGAATTCAGCCTACAATATTCCTAGTTCCCCAATCAGCCCATTTTTCTGCAGAGGCAGGATGCTTCTTACCGGAGCCTCGTCTTGGATTTAGGAGCAGAAGCAAGGAGGCCAACTGACCACACTGTCATTGCCCGGGGGTCTTGTTTTTTTCTTCTTTTTTTTTTAATTTTGGGAGTTAGGAGAAGCCAATGTTGCTTCATCTGGGATTCTGGAATCTTGAATCTTCCTGCCTTAAAAGAGATTCTGTGACCATGCACCCTGAACACCTCTGTGCTGCTTGTTCGTTGTGTAATCTTGAGCTGAGCTCCTAAACTTCCTGGCCACAGTTTTCTCATCTATATAATGAGGCTTGTCCCTGAGAGTCCCCAGAAGCCCCTTCCAGCTCTAATCTATGAGCCAGTGATCCTTTCTTCATCTGCCTTTTTTGTCTCTTCCGTGGTTCCTTCTTACCTTCTATGTTCTAAAATTTCTGGATTCATACTTTGTTTTCTATCACAATTAACACTAAAGTACAATTAAAACAAATGTAGATATAGTATAGACCTTTTGTGATAAACTGAAAGACATCCCTATACCCTGGCTATTAGTCAGTTAGCAGACATTTAGTGCTAGGAATAAAAAAGGGTGGTGAAAAACAGAAACAATCCCTTCCCCTGTTATCTTTCCCTTTCTTTTATTGAAGTTTCTGACAAAGTATGGCATTAATATAAATGTGCCTAATTAATTGTGATGTTTTCTGGCATATGTTTTTGTAAACAAGTATTATTATAAATATATTGTTTCAAGTCGGTTATTGGGAGGAGAATGAAATTATACTTTGACTACTTTAAGATCAGAGTGTATTTGACATCATTTCATGACTTTTTTGTAGATTATTTGACAGTGTCAACATATTTGGCCTTTACTAGTTTAGTGCCACTATTTCGTAAGTGCCCAGTTGAGGAAGAAAAGGACTCTAAATAGAATACTTCTTCAAGGGTGAATAAACTATACCCTGGAAGTACAGCTAAAGAAGGCTTCCCTTATGTCAAAACCCATTCTGGTACTTGAGAGTGGGGAAGAAAATTTTTCATGATACACCAGATGCGTACTTTGCTGTCAGTATAACAACTTTCCTTTCCCCTTAGACTCTTAGCAAAATACTCTGAGAATATTTCTGTGGGTAACAAAAACTTTAGATTGAACTTAACTTCTTGTTAAGTTCACGTTTATATCAACTTTTAGGATAATGAAAGTTTCCTCACAATATTTGTGAAGAATAGTTATTACAGATGAAGAAATTGTGTTTGAGAGAGGTCAAGTGAAGCTAGGTAGCTACAAAATTGAAACATGTCAGATCCACCGGTCATCTTAGACACTACATGGCTGAATTTTTTTTCTTTATGTGTTACTTCAGTGTACTTTTGAATCTGTATAGTTGATATAGTTGCATTTTTCAGTTGCCTTTTCACTAAAATTGTGAAGGTATTTGTCAGTAGAGACAAAGATATACTTTTATATAAACTTTATGTATAAACTTGAATCCTACACAGAGAGTATTGATTTAAGAAATTCCTTGGAAATAGTGGAAATATTTTTTCCTAACTGTTTTTATTAAATTTGATGTCTTAGAAGAGATAAATTATTTTGAATGAGGGGAAGATAACTTGGTGGGTAGGAAATAGAGAGCTTATATGTTTCTTTTCCTTTTTTTCTTTTCAGAAAAGTCTTTTTATTTAATCAGCTGTCATAAAGTGTTCTTTACTAAATGACTATGATAGAAGGTTAATTTAATCTTTTCTTGGAATTCTATGACGTAGGATAACTGCTACAAACTTGAAAAGTCTAAATTTGAGTTGATTATTGAAATAATTTCCATACCTTTATTTCTTTTCTCTTTTCAAACATAATATTAGGGCCAATGTCTTTGCTGTCTTTATGGAGTAATAGGATTAATACTGCCAACTCCAGGAAACACCAGGAATTTGTTGGTCGTTTGAATTCTGTCAACAATAGAGCTGAATTATATCAACATCTTAAAGAGGAAAATGGGTTTGTATTATTGAATATAGTGCCTTGCAGAATAAGCACTGCCACAAAAGCTTCTTTTCCCTTCAGAAATCTAGCTCAGCAAACATTTTAGATGCCAGAGTGGTCTATGTTTTTATCATTGAGACAGTAGGGAACCACTGAAACTTCTTACAGAACTGTGAAAGCGTCAGACCTGTTCTTTTTTTTTTTTTGTTCCCTTTTTGGAGGGCAGTGCAATCGGGGTTAAGTGACTTGCCCAAGCTCATATGGCTAGTAAGTGTTAAGTGTCTGAGGCCGGATTTGAACTCAGGTACTCCTGCCTCTAGGGCTGGTGCTCTATTCACTGCCCCACCTAGCCGTCCCCCAGACCTGTTCTTTAGGAAAGTCAAGGTGTCAGTTTATATGGAGGTTGGATTAGAAGGTGGGAAGGCTTGGCATAAGGAGACCAGTTGTTTCAGTAGTAATCCTGGCAAAAGGTGAAGAGAAGCTGAAATAGAGTGGTGGTTGTGTTAGTGGAGAGAAGAGCACAGATGTGAAAGATGTGGTAGCAAAATTGACAAGAGTTGGCAGCTGATTAGTGAGTGAGAGTAGAGTCCAAGATTACTCATAGGTTAGGGAGCTGAGGGACTGAAAGTAGGATAGAAACCTTGTCAGAAACAATGAAGGTAGAAAGAGGGTAAACTGTAGGGCAGCAGTTCTCAACTTGTGGGTTGCAACCCCTTTGGGGGTTGAATGACTCTTTCACAGGGGTCGCCTAAGACCATCGGAAAACACATTTCCGATGATCTTAGGAACCGAGACACCACTCCTCTATCCACCTCCAGGCGGGTCCGCCCACTTGCAGATATGCCCAGATATAAGTATTAAAGGGTCACGGCATTAGGAAGGTTGAGAACCACTGCTGTAGGGAAAAGATGATGAGCCTTGTTTGGATTATTCTGAATTTGAGATACCATTGGGACACCAAAAGGGGAAATATCTTAGGAAGCAGTTAGAGATGTAAGACTGGTGCTCAGGAAAGAGAAGGGAGCTGGATAAGTAGCTTTGGAAGTAACTTCCAGAGAAGTGATATTTGAGTCCATGGGAACTGATGGAGATAAACAGAGATGATGTTGAAAGCAGGGGAGAGAAACCAGTTCAGAGCCATTAGATATATCCACACATGTGGGGTAAGACATGAAGATACTGCAGAGGAAACCAAGGAGGACAGATGGAATAAGAACCAGGAGAGAGCAGTGACAGGAATCCCAGGGAGAAGACATTATCAATACTATGAAATCCTGCAAAGAGGTCAGTAATGATTAATAAATTTAGTCTTTTGTTAATATGTTAAGATTATTAAAGCTAGCAAATGAAGAAATTCTTACATTTGCTCTCAGAGGATGGCTTTTTAAAATGCTCAGAAGGGGGCAAGTTAGGTGGTGCAGTGAATAGAGCACTGGTTCTATAATCAGGAAGACCTGAGTTTAAATCCGGCCTGTCGCACCAGCCCTGTGACCTTGGCCAAGTCACTTAACCCCAGTTGCCTTGCCTTCCCCGAACCTTTTCCCCCCCCAAAAAAGCCCACAAAAAAATTAACAAAAATACTTAGAAGAACTTGTGAAATTATAGAAGAGGGTCAGTAATATGCCATAAAATATAAAGAAACAAAGTGAAATGCTATTCTTTTTAATGCAGTAGCTCTTACTGGGAGAGTTAGGTTTAAATTCAATTAGAATTCAGATTTTGTTGATTCTTAGCTATTTTTGAAGATAAGTTTCTTTTCAAACCTTCCGTAATGACTCCCACTGACCTTTCCAGTCCCATTTCTCTTCTTCATGCACTCTGTTCTGATCTGACCACCCATTCCCTGTATGACACATTCCATCTTGCTCAGGTACCACCTCCTACTCCTGGCCTTTCCTGATTCTCCCCCTCACTTCCACCTCAATCATTACTGCCCTCTTTGTTTTTGAAATTTCTTTGTACTTTTCATATGTACATGTTGTGTTCTTCTAGTAGAATATTTGTCCCTTTATGGCAGAACGTTGTATCCTTAGTGCTTTCCATTAGCAGACATTTAGTAAATTTTTAAAAAAATTGCAATTGAAAGTTTACTGTTAAGAAAGAAGGGAAAAATTATTGAATTAAGATTTTGCTTTGGCCATTTGAATGTGTTGAAATTTTATTTTTGTTATTTCAGTTTTGGAGCTTTTTTGAAAAATCTTTTGAAGTAGTGGAGTAAGACCAGTTAGATGTTTCTTTCTTCCAACATCTTTGTTCCTCTTCTTTTTCTCAGGATGGAGACAACAGAAAATGGAAAAGCAAGCCGGCAATGAGCAATGACTTGAAGAACTAAACCTTAGTATATGGCATAAACTGTTCTATGCTAGATTTGATACTAGTACTTTTTCAGCAAGATTGTATAGTTACGTTGCCTGGACTGGTTTTTACAGTTTTATAAATTTCATCTAATTTGATCTTTTTTGTACAAAATGTAGAATTGGCACAGGATAAGTGAAGGATTCACAGATGAGATTTGTCCTACAAATCATAAATGCATTTTAAAGTAAGGAGCATTCCTTCTGGAAATGTTAAAGATGAACTTGTATCTCTTTGCCAAATAAAATTGTTTAAATATCTTTAAAATAAAATATTGAAGAATTTTTAAAATTTAAAAATATTGCTATACTTATTTAGCTAAAGCTGGTTTTAGAATTTTTTTAGAAATGTTTTGAAATATTCTAAGATTTATAAGAGTGAATAGATAACCATGATTTTGATCTGGCTTGTTAAGCATTGAGCATTCAGCAGACTACTATGCAAACACTAATTACTATGCAAGGTACTGTGCAATCTATCATCAATTATATTTTATTTCTTTTTCCATGACAATTTTTTGTCTTTTGTTTGATGTTTTCAGGGAACCTATTTTAAAACAAAGCTTTTCTTACTTGTTTTTATTTTTAAAATTGTTCTTGAAAATGGTGGTTAGTAATGTTTAATTTTTTTAAGTTGGTGCTGAGAATACCACTGTATCTCCTGTTAAAGATTAGAATATGTCTTTTTGGGGCGGCTAGGTGGTGCAACGAATAGAGCACTGGCCCTGGAGTCAGGAGGACCTGAGTTCAAATGTGGCCTCAGACACTTCACACAAAAACTAGCCGTGTGACCTTGGGCAAGTCACTTAGCCCCAATTGCCCTCCAAAAAGCAAAAAAAAAAAAAAAAAAAGAACATGTCTTTTTTTTTCTAAGGCTGTGATATAAACATTCTAGGCTGGAATCTGAGCAGATTGCAGAGCTCTCACAAGTGCTGTGAATATCTTGTCTCTACACTTAGGGAGTTTGCCACTGCTCTAGGTTTTCTTGGGCTTCTTGTTTTCTTAAAGATTATTCATCTGGAAGATGAATATTGACAAATAATAATTTTAGAGCTGCCAATGAAAAGAGGCAGTTTCTCTAAGTCCAGATGACTGATCCAATTTTAAGATTTTCATGTCTTTAAAGAAAAAGGAAAACAGTCTTTACTTGAACTTCACCCATGCTATGAAACTTGTATGTTCTCTGCCTTTCATTACAAAGGCAGTTGGCTTTGGTGTTTCCACAAAAATATGGTCAATGTAGATAACTTTCCAAATTAAAAAACAGCCAGGTTTCATTTTCTGTCACCATGCCAGACCTACTGAGTAGGTACTTCTGCTTTATTCTGTGACTGTGCTAACTAGAAGTCCCTATGTAAGATTCTTATGTTTTTGTAATTGTGATGAAGTGTAAATGTTCATTAATCTCAATATCATTCCATAAGAGTTGAACTGATACATGTATGTGTATTTTAGAAATGCAGTGACAGTGTACTTCAGAAATAGCTAGGGCATGTGAACATAAGTCTTAAGATCTCCAGAATAGCGCCAGCATTCCAGTGGTCTATTCTAAAAGAAGGAAAACTAGTATTGGAAAGCTCATTAATTGAACAAGTAAATTTCTGGATTTTTAAAAACTTGACTTCTACCTTTAAGAATTATGCTAAGTACTACAGAGATATTTTTAAAAATAAGCTTCTAAATGACTCAAACCCTTGAAGATAGCACTCCATTTATTCTTCTGCTTGTTGCTGTTACCTCCCAGTGCAGTGATGTGCATGACCTTCATTTTCCCTCAAGTATGCTTTATAAGGCACCACCGAATTGTGTGAGTACCATTTCTAGCACATTTGGAGTTAAAGTAATAAGTATAATTAGAGAGCAAAAGCTTTTTGCAAAAAATTTGTAGATAGATCCAGTTAAATGAGAGCAGATCTAGAAGTTTGCCTGACTTGAGGCAACTCAGTGGCATAGGGTTAAAGCCCTGGACTTGGAAGTCAGAAAGACTTGAATTTAACTGTGGCCTCAGACATTTAATAGCCGCATGACCCTGGGCAAGTCACTTAACCTTGTCTTTCTCTGTTTCTTCATTTGTAAAATGGGGATGTTAATAGTACCCATCTCAGGGTTGTTGTGAGAATCGAATGAGATATTTGTAAAGTGCTTGGTACAGGTCCTAGCACACAGTCATTTAATAAATGCTTATTACAGTACTTGTTGCTACATGTTTATAAAGACTATAAAGATGATGCAGAAAATCCCATGGGTGTGAGTAACTGACAATATTAGCATCAGAGAAAAGACTACTCTTTGCTCAAGTGAAGTGGATAGAAAAAAACATGCTTCCTTATACAACCTAGGAAGTTAAAATCGATTGTAAACCAGGCAGTTGTCTAAATGAAATAAAGATTATTTTAGGGGAAATGTAACCTTCCATAGTCTGGATAAAAGTAAATATATTTACATCTCATCTGGACTTGATCTTCAGCCCCTGAACTTTATAGCATCCATGTTGGCTTCACAGAACTCTCTGATTCTTTGCCATATTCTGGATCTCTGATAAGTGACTTACATGAGGGAATATAGCTTTAGTTAGTCTGGCTCTAGATACCATGGAACGGAAACAAAGATTCAAACCATTTTTGACTATTAAATTTATGTCAGCAGACAAAAGTTTTCTTGGTACACATTGTATGCACACCAGATACAAAGGTATGTGCTCAAAAGCTTTGTTGGTCACCTGCAGCCTGTTTTCCATCCTGGCCCCTTGAGATAAAGTATCACCAAGAAGCCAGGCCTCCCTAGAACTGGTGACTGGTACTGAGTGCCACATAGGTTAGGACTAGTACTCTTTTACCCTCAAGAGAAAATTGAATGTAGCCCCTTTAAAGAAGGCACTCATCAAGAGCATACTAAGAATCCTTTTAACTCCTTAAGCCCACTCTGGCCAGGAATCCACACACTCCAACCCCTGTGGTTTCTCCCTCTGATTGAAAGGCTCCTCCCTCCTTTAGGGAAGACAGCCCAGGCTCGGCCTTTCTGGAACTTTTTACACCATGCTTCCTCCCCAGGCTCAGATTATTTTGTCTTCCCTCCCTTTCTAGCCCCTTACTTTTCAGCTTCCTTTTGTTGTAAGTGGGGTAGTATGTAGAATGATGGTTCTGGGGCAGGAGGACCTGGGTTCATATTTGGTCTCAGGTACTTCTTAGCTGTGTGACCTGGGGCAAATCACTTAACTGCCTCAGTTTCCTTATCTGTAAAATGAGATGGTGAAGGAACCGGCAAACCAGTCCAGTGTTTTTGTCAAGAAAATTCCAAATGGAGTCATGAAGAGTCGGACAGTCTGAAAAGACTCAACAGCAATGCGTCTTATAAAGTCTGGGTGAACATTTCCCTTGGCCTGCTTTAGTTTAAACCACTTCCTGGATTTTGTTCTCAGGACACCACTTCAGTGAATTGATGTTGACTTAACCCGATGTTTGATTGTACTAAGAGATTACAATGGACCCGGATCTCAAGGTAGTACGATATGCCCAGTCAATAAACTTAAAAAAAACTAACTCGTTCTCTCCTTTAAAGCAGCTAGGCGATGCAGTGGATAGATTGAGAGCCCTGGAGTCAGAAAGACCTGAATTCAAATTCAGATTCAGACACTTTCTAGTTATGTGACCCTGGTCAAGTCACTTCACCCCTGTTTGCCTCAGTTTCTTCATCTGTAAAACGAGCCGGAGAAGGAAATGGTGAACCCCTCGAGCATCTTTGCCAAGAAATTCCCAAATGAGGTCACTAAGAGAGGGATACAACTGAAAAATGACTTAATAAATTATATTGATAATATTAATAAATTAAATTTTTTTTTGGAGGGGGAAGGTAGGGCAATTGGGGTTAAGTGACTTGCCCAAGGTCACACGGCTAGTTTTTTGTTAAGTATCTGAGGCTGGACTTGAACTTGGGTCCTCCTGACTTCAGGGCTGGTGCTCTATTCACTGCGCCACCTAGGTGACCCAATAAATTAATTTTTAAAATATCAATAATGATAACAATAACAACAATAATCAACAGTAATAATAATGATGAAGAGTAGTAACTTTTTAATGTTTTTTTATGTAGAAACATTGTTTCACTTAGCCCTTTTGTGAATCTGTTTTGCTTAAGGGTTGCATGTTGAGTCTTAGTCTAGCCAAGCTTGTGATTGTCCCTGGGAACTATTCCCACAATTGTTTAGATTAAGTAAGCAGTGACCCCTCCCGGTGTCAGTGTTTATGAAGTGTACACAAGCAGGTTTCTGGCCCTCATTTTCTCTACAACTGATTACACTGTCTCTGTCCGCTATAGGTGGACAAATAGGTAAATTAAAAACCCTTGTATGCACGCATTTAATAGGAAGGCCAATAATGAACAATCCTGTTGCTTCCATGCATTATCTCTAAAAATTTCAAATGTCCAGCCTTCCATCAATAATCATAGGAGGGGACCATGAAGGAGAAGAATTCAAGTACGTGTAACGGACAAGGATGATCCAATGGATTGGGGACAGGTGGCAAAATGCAGATTTTGTGGCTGCTGGCTAAAACCCTGATATTTTTTCAAGATGTTGAGGCACATTAAGGTTGGATGCTTGCTTAAGGACGTAGTCATGATGGGGCATAGTTCATGAAATAATTTACATTTACTGGTAAATTTCAAATTTGATCCCATGTGTTGTACCCTCCCCTCTCGTGGGAAACGATACCATTCATTTACTCTGAATAGTGTTAGTAAGGGAGCAGGCAGAGGCCGCTGTAGTTGTGAGGTCAGGGAACTGATACAGCAGACAAGGGAGGCAAGTCATTTCCAATAATTTGGGTAGCAGAGATAGAATAAAAGGAATATATGAAATACATAGGATGGAGGCATCCTATATCATTTAATTTTTTTTCAGTTGTGTCTGACTCTTCATGATCACCTTTTGGGGTTTTTTTTGGCAAAGGTACAGGAGTGGTTTGCCATTTCCTTTTCCAGCTCATTTTACAGATGAGAAAATAGAGGCAAACAGCATTGAGCTGCCCTCTTAGACTATCTCTAAAGTCCTCTTCAGGTAGTAATAATAATAATGATAAAAATGGCATTTATGTAATATCTGCTATATATTAGACTATGTCTGCTAAGTACTTACAAATATTCTCTCTTTTGATTTTCACAACAAGCCTGGGAGGTAGATGCTATAATTATCCCCATTTAACAGTCGAAGAAACTGAGGCAAACAGAATGTGACTTGCCCAAGGTTAGTGTCTGAACTTGAGCCTTCTTGACTCCAAGCCTAACACTCTATCCATTGTACCCCTTGCACCTCTAGCTTTATGGTCCTGTATGATGGCTCATACTAATCTTCATTGTTGACATATTAATTACGACACTGAAAAATGTGGCAAAGTAGGGGAAAGAAATCCCACAACTTTATCTTGGGTCAGTGTTAATGTCAGAAGCATCACTCAGTCTTGTCCTCAGTTGGGTTTCCGAGGGGTGTGACTGAGGCATAAGCCTCTGTGAGTCTGGAAAAATTGTGTTCATTCTCAAGCATTCATTGATTGATCAATATTCTGTGCCTGAGTGTAAATCACTAAGACTGTACACTTTAGGCCAAAAGCCCATTCTTTTATGTAGTTAAATGCCTCTGTGAATTTGGATAGCTCTGGGCAGATGTACTGCTTAAATAAACGAGTTCTCTCTGGGAGGGGACTCTTGTCAGAATGGTACCACACTGTGACTCTGCCTCTAAGAGACGGTGTCTTCCTGAAAGATGCTGAGTCAGGTTTTCTACCCAGTGTAAGAGTGGTTTCCAGGTTCATGAAAGGAGATTAAAAAAACTCTTGCATCTCTAGAGGACTTCAGGAAGCTCCCAATATATAATCATGCTCATCAATGTGCCGGGACTTTGGCAGCTACTGCTTGGCCACAGGAGGGACATTAACAACATCTCTCAGATGTGTTCCCACTGAGGTAGCCATTGTTTTCCTAAAGTTCAGGTCTGACTGTGTCATACCCCTTACTCAATAAACTCCAATGGATCCCTATTGCCTCCATGAACAAACATAATGATTCCTTTTTTTCAATCTTGGCCTTTCCTATGTTTTCAGTCTTTGTACATTTTACTCTTCTGTACATATTCTGCAATCCAGCAACACAGGCTTTCTTGCTGTTCCTCACTCAAGACACTCAAGGCACTTCAAGATTCAACTCAAATCCTACCTTCTTCAAGAGGCTTTTCCCAGTCCTCACTTCCCCTAATTCCTGCTCTCCTCCCAAGATTTTTGTTGTTATTGTTATTGTTCAGTAGTATCTGAAGACTCTTTGTGACCTCATATGGGTTTTTCTTGTCAAAGATATTGGAGCAATCTGCTATTTTCTTCTCCAGTGGATTATAGCAAACAGAGGTTAAATGACGTACTTAGGGTCACACAACTAGTAAATGTCTGAGATCGCATTTGAATTCAGGTCTTCCTTACCCCAAGCCCAATGCCGTGCCATCTAGCTGCCTAGAGACTTCTAAGATTACCTTTCGTCTATCCTATATATATACTGTATGTGCATAGTTGGTTGCATGTTGTCTTTCCCATTCGAATGCCAGCTTCTAGAAGTCAGGAACAGTATTTTTTTTTTTTTACTTTCTTTGTATCTTCAGCACAGTACCTGACACACATAAGCATATTGACTCAATAAATGTCAATTAACTCTGCACAATTCTGTCCTAATTCTAATGATCTTCTGAGTTAGTATTATGAGTACTGTTAACGCCAAGGCCAGAGATTGGTTGAGAAAGATTGGAAAGATAAATAAATAGAAGGTTCAGCTTCCTCATCACCTTCACTACTTCCTAGGCTGTGCTAGAATGCAGAAGAACTAACAGTGGACAGATCTCCAGTGTCTGGCTTATCAGTCCCCAGAGCTGGATGGTGAAAACTAAGTATTTAGGCATTTGGGTGGATCTCTGAATTCACCAACAGATAGTCCTGTGTGATTGCCCTCTGTACCTTTTCCACTACTGTGCCACTGGTCACCATCACTGCAGAAGGGGACCACATAAGGACATTTTCTGGTTTTGTCCATTTTGTAAGGCTGTTGTATGAAAAAGAAAAATCATCCCCTGGTTACCAGCCTTCTGACAGTGAGCTACTCTGTTACTAAGGTAGGTTTGTTGTTGGAAGTTAGAAATAAGACCTGCTTCTAAGGGCGATGTACAAAGTCTTCTGAGCTTCTTGACTTTCTAGAGCAGTGGTTCTCAACCTTTCTAATGCCGTGACCCTTTAATAAAGTTCCTCGTGTTGTGGTGACCTCCAACCATAAAATTATTTTCATTGCTACTTCATAAGTGTAACTTTGCTACTGTTATGAATCCTAATGTAAATATCTGATATGCAGAATATATTTTCATTGTTACAAATTGAACATAACCCACAGGTTGAGAACCGCTGTTCTAGTGTGTGTATTCTTTTGAAATAGCCTTCAAGGACCCAGTGATACCTCCATGCCATGTTTTATTATAAATATATGTTTTATTATAATATATAATATGATTATAATAATATAATTGTAATTATGTTATAAAGGACATATTAATGATAAACTATTACCTTTTCTTAACATGCAGATTGACTCATTAAAAATAGTTCCTATTTATCTAAAATGATAAATATATTCAGGCATCTAGGTGGTGAAGTAGACAGAGTGCCAAGCCTGGAGTCAGGAAGATTCATCTTCCTGAGTTCAGATTTGGCCTCAGACACTTAAAAGCTGTGTGATCCTGGGCAAGTCACTTGACCCTGTTTGCCTCAGTTTTCTCATCTATATGATGAGCAGGGAAAGGAAATGGAAGACCACTCCAATATCTTTACTGAGAAAGCCCCAAATGGGGTCACAAAGAGTCAAACATGACTGAAAAATGACTGAACAAATGAATAATTCATCTTAAACATATTATTAAGGGACATAGGGATAATTTGGAGGTACATTCCTAATTTTTGAAGGTAGTATCATGAAATACATTCCATTCTCACACAAAAGTTATCACTGTCAGAGACACAATGGGCTTCATCATTGTAGGTCTTGTTCAAATATCATTTATGTTAATTTGCCTCAGTACTACATGTAAGGTAATGAGATGCATGTTGTTTTTTTAAATTTTATTTTTTTAATATTATTTATATTTATTTTATTTATGTTATTTTAAATATTTTTATTTTATTATCCTCCAATTATATTTTTTTAAGTTTTAACATTCATAAAAATTTCGAGTTCCCGATTCTCTCCCTCCTTCTTACCCCTCCCATGAGAAAGCAATCAATTTGTCAACTATACACACAATGGCATGTAAAACATATTTCCATATTAGCCATGCTGCAAAATACACACAAAAATGAGAAAAATAGAGTGAAAAAAGTTTGCTTCCGTCTACAATCAAAGCTCATCAGTTTTCTTATATGCCATCCTAGAAACCTAATACAACTTTTTGCTATGTATTTGGTTTCATATAAGAGCACCTAATGCAAAACTAGAGGCTTACTTAGACAGAAGGTTAACTCTAATCAAATTTGATTCACCAAGGTAGCTTATGTCATTTCAGTGATAATATGTGTCCTTGTGGATAAATTTCCATTTTCCCTCTGTCTGTTATGCAAAACATAATTTGAGTTGATTTGTCATGGTAGCTAGCAAATTCAAGCATATGTGTCATACTGTTTTGGGGGAATCTCGGACCATAAATACAGCTCAATTAAATTCAGAACATGGACCTATCTCTTCAACTTTCAGTGTATAATACTATTTGTTTTGGTAAAAAACAAGAACAACTTAATTGGGTTGTTTTGGAGTTTTGGTTTCTGTTTTTCTTATTCTCACATAGCTATCCTGCTTGCTAAGTTAAGTTCCCCACTGCCCTGGGGAAAATTCTGTGGGATTATCACCTCCTTAGTTCTGGACACAATGACTCTCAATATAGCCCAATTTAGCTTTTAGACTGACACAATTGTACTGTTGACTCATACTGAATTTCTGTTGAACAAAAGTCATCAGATCTTTTTCAGATTAACTGCTTTAGAGTCATATCTGCCCTGCTTTGTACTTGTGAAGTTGATTTTTTTGAAAACGTGTAAAATATTACCTTTATCACAGTTACATTTTAGCTTGGTAAGATTGGCCTAACACCCTGGTTTATTAAGATATTTTTGGATCCTAAATTTATCATCCAGCATATAGTCAGCCCTCCCAGCTTTACATCATCTACAAATTTGATAAGTATGCCTCCTCTGCCTTTATCTGGGTCACTAATAATAAGCTTAAACAGCCCAGGCCCCAACATAGATTCCTGGTAAGCACTTTTGGCAAACGCCTGTCTCTGTGTTTTTATGCCTCACTTGATATAATCAGAAAGTCATTGAATAAAATTATTTTGTCATTATCTAGCAAATAATTTTGCATGATTTTGATGTATGCAAGGGAGACACTGTGTTGGAGGAGAGCTTTTAAGATGCTTTTTGGACTATTAAATCAAATGTTTTTTTTTAAAAAATCTATGAGCAGTAAGCATAGTAGAACTTTGTGGTACATCTTTCAGTCAATTATGTTATAGTAAAGATGTAGTCCACTGTGGAATATTCATTTTGCAGGCCTTCCTTTTCTCTTCTACTACACTTACCAAAGATGCTCTTCATGTATATGTTAATTTTACCCATAAAATTTTATGTAGATGGGAAAGTAGGCATATAGATGAGTAGTTACTTTTTATTCACCCAATCACCTTTTTTTGATAATAAGGTCCAACAGCTTTTCCATGCCTAAAATATCCTCCCTGCCTTGAAATACCTTAGAATCAGTGTCCTCAAAATTGTTTTGCCTCTAGCACAGACCTCCTCTATGTACACTTGGACTAGTCAAATTGTTTCCCCATCTTTGTTTTCTTCAGTAACATTTCCACTTTATGAGTTGCTTCTAAATGTTGATGTTAAACTTCACTAGTGACCTTGATAGTGAAAAGAATTGTTGCTTTAAAAAATTTACAGATCTTTTCCATCTTTTGTATATTGTCCTTACAGTTCCATTCTTAAGTGCTCTTAATATGACTTTGCTTAGTTGACTGTATTACTAGGGTTTCTTTTAACTATTTTTTCCCTTCATTAATTCTCACTATTTATTCATAATTTTTAGCCATCCTTTTCTCTAAGATAAGGAGCTTATATTCTAAATTGTTGTTACCTTCGACTGCAATAGCCCTTTCTTTGACATTTGTCAAGTTTTTGATGAATAAAATGGTTTTAAGGTTCCATTTGATCTTATTAATTTCATGAATTAAACTTCTATTTGAAATCGTTGTGATTAGTTTTAATGTTCTTTCCTCCATCAAGTGCCTATTTCCTCCCCTTAGCACCAATAGTTTATTCAAATACCTCGGGTTGGAGTTCTTTTAATTGATGCCATATTGTTATCTCATATAAAAATGAGAATAAAATCTTTCTTCTAGCTTTGTATTTATTTTGATTTTGTTCTAACAAGCAGTATGATTTGTACACAGAAAAAACTCCCAGCTCAAAAACAGTTGATTTCTTTCTTCCTTTCTTTCTTGGGGAGGTGAGCAATTGGGGTTAAATGACTGGCCCAAGGTCACACAGCTAGTAAGTGTCAAGTGTCTGAGGCTGGATTTGAACTCAGGTCCTCCTGACTCCAGAGCCGGTGCTCTATTCACTGTGCCACCTAGCTGCCTGTGTCACTAGATTCCGTATTAATCTTCTGAAGTCAAGACTCATCACTGCATCATCAATGTTATCTTCCTTTACATTATTGTGATTATTATGTAATTGGTCACCATTGATCTCCTGCTTCTGCTTATTTTACTTTCTATAAGTTCATGAAAATCTTTCTGAATTCTTCATATTTGTAATTTCTTACTGACAATAGACCTCCAGTATATTCATTACACTGCACAGTATGTTCAGTCATTTGCCTAACTGACTGATGTATCCCTGGACAAGACACTTAACCCCTGCCAGGCTCAGTTTCCTCATCTGTTAAATGCAGATAACAACAGCACCTGACTCATAGGGTTGTAGGGAGGTTCAAGTGAGACAGCACATATAAACATTTTACAGACCTTGAAGTGCTGTATAAATGCAGCTGTAGAATATCTCCCCCAAATCTCTGTAGGGGGAGAGTCTCCTCACTCCAGAGCTTCATACACTGATAAGACTGCAGGTCTGGACTAACACTCCTTAACTTTTCCTTCCCCAGGGTGACCAATCCCACTGATTTCTACTTTAAGTGATGAGAAATATTTTCCAATTCTTCAAACCATTTTTTATTCTTTGTCTCAAGACCTTCTTACGATTCCAGAAATGCTTTCAGATATTGAAGCTAGAACTGGTTATTAAGGAAGGATCTGATGAAGGACACAGGGAGCAGAGTATTTTATTAATATGGTATAGAACATAATTCCAAAGTGTTCCCTTCTTATTATTTGAGGAAAATAAAACAAGTCTGAATCTTTGAATGGGGCAGCTAGGTGGCACAGTGGAAAGAGTGCTTGGCCTAGAGTCAGAACGACTGATCTTCCCAAGTTCAAATCTGACCTCAGACACTCACTAGCTGTGTGATCCTGGGCTTAACTCTGTCTCAGTTTCCTGATCAATAAAATGAGGCAAGCCACTCTACAATCTTTGCCAAGAAAACCTCAAATGAAGTCATGAAGAGTTGAACATGGCTAAAAATGGCTGACCAACTACAACCAAAATCTTGAAATTACCCTTCAGGAATTTATTCCAGATTGCATCAGAATGATTGACGATATGACAAACATGCTCCTTCAGTGGAATCCCAGTGTTTGACCAGACTCTGAACTGAACAATAGACCTTTATGTCCTATGAAGGAGGTAGAATTAATGTATGTCTCTGGAAGTGAGAGGACGTCCTCTACACAAACTGGCAGTTGCCCCACATTTAGAGCAGAAAGAAATTAGGGCTCAGTGACAATAGAAGCCTCTCCTCAGTTCAAACACATGTGTCGTTGTTCTAAAGATAAATTAGCAAGCCTCTCTGAGTTATAATTAATTTAGCAAGATATCTTAAAGGTTCTTTCTAGGCATTGTGTGATCCAATGAATAGAGATGTTAGAGGGATCTTAGATTGAATTGATTTATTTTGTAACTCTCATAGCAATGGAAACAACACCATTTACTCTCTGCAGCTTCCCGCAGCCCTTCCAAGATCCTTCAGACCTAGTCATGAAAATAGATAAGTAGGAGAAGGCGAGATTAGAAAGGTGAATTGGGCACACTGTTTGGATGACTCTTAAAGAACTTTGGCAGGGAAAGGGAGAAGGAATGGAAGAAGGTGGCTTGAGGGACTAGCTAGGTTAAGTGAAGGTTTTGTTTTTTTTTTTAATTTTATTATAGTTTGCATCATTCATTTCCACAAGATTTTGAGTTACATATTTTCTACCCCTCTTTCCCCCCCCACCACCCCAAAACAGCCATCCCAGTGTGTTCCCCCTCTCCCAGTCTATTCTCTC
>CM053585.1:419232624-419288496 GCA_028646515.1 Pseudochirops corinnae | reverse complement strand
CTATGTGTCTCCTATGTCTTCCTATGAAATCTCATTTATGCTAATTAAATAAGATGTTGAAAATTTCATCCATTTCATGTCTTGAAAATATGCATAGTTAATGAGATTGCCTATGTGTCCAGACTTTAGGGACACCCTGTACTATGCCATCCAGTTGGTTTGTGCTTAGTGTATAATGAAGGTTCCAATGACAACAGGTTTATTTCATGCCTGAAAGATTCAAAGCATAAAGATATGTATAAACAGAAGGACATGAAAAACATATTCTTCCCATCCACTGTGTTGAATTCCAGAGGAGGAAACTCTCATGTGTGAAGTAGAAAAATTATATTTAAGTAAATATATAAATATATATATATATATAAATATATAAAAAATATATTTAAGTAAAATATATTTTAAAAGAATTTGAGGGATTTATAGGCAAAGTATCTGCAAAATGGTGATGAAAATAGCACCCATCTTCCTGTTTATTGTGAGGATAAAATGAGATGGTATTTGTAAAGCACTTGTGAATCTCAAGGTGCTATATAAATGGTGGCTATCATTATTAGCTGTTCATTTTCCCTGGAAGATAGAGTACCACCAAGGAGACTGGAAAAGTAAGTTGGACCCAGACTGTGATGAGCCTTGAATGCTAGAATAAAGAATTTGTATTTCATCCCACTGGGATCAGGAACCATTGCAAATATTTTAGCAAGAAAGTGATGTTATTGGACCTGTGCACTAGGAAAACTGTTTTGGTAAATGTAAAAGTTGGATTGAAGTGGAGAGGGACTGGATGTGGAAATGTGTTAGGAAGCTATTACAATATTCCAAGTGAAAGGTAATGAGAGTCTGAGTTAGGGTATCAGTGGGACCGTGAGAAGGAGGGAAGAAATGCAAGAGAATCAGTAGAACTTGGGCACCTGATTGGCTGTGGAGGGTAAGGGAGAAGGCTGAGTAAAAGGTGATGCTAAGGTTTAGAGCCTGAATGACTAAGAGGATAATAGAGCTGTCAACAATGATGAAGCAGTTAGGAGGGGAGGCAGATTGAATGGGGACGATGATGAGTTTAATTTTTAAAGTGTTGAACAGGAGGTGCTGACAGAGCATCTGTGTGGCAGTTGGAAATTTGGGACTGGACCTCAGGGGAAGAGGTTGAGATGGAGCTATAAATTGAGATGTCATCTGCACAGATATAATCATATAAGCGACGGGTGGATGAAATTGCTAAGGGAGAGAATTTACAGAGAGAGAAGAGAATAGGAATAAAGACAGAAATGTACATGCATCTATCGAGCAGGAGAAGGGAGGGAAACTAGTAAGGAAAAACTGGAAATGAGTTATAAGATCGGGAGGAAGAGAACTAGGCCTAAAGCAAGGTCATAGAAACCAAAGGAGAAGAGAATTCTTGAGAAAAGAATCTTAAATACGGCAGACAGTTCAAAGAAGATGAAGACTGAGAAAAAAGGCAATTCATTAGGTAATTAAAGGATCGTTACTGACCTTGTAAAGAATAGAGATGGAACCCAGGTTACCAGAGGCTGAGAGATGTGAGTGTTGCAGTGAAACAAGTGATTCTTAAGTATTCTTTCTATAAATTTGTCAGGAAAGCTGAGGAGACATTTTGAAGAGTGGCTTAAGGTGACAGGACAAAAGAAGGTTTTCCAGAATAATGGAATGAGTTTTGTAGGCAGAGGGGTAGAAATAAGTTAAGAGAGAAGGGACGATTGAGTAAATGGAGCGAGGTCATGAAGAAGCCAGGAGGGGGGTGGAGGTGGCAACAAAGAGATAGAATTCGGCCAGATTCAGCCAGAAAGCCCCTCTGCCCCAGGAGGTCAGAGTGAAGGAGGACATGTGTGATCTGAAGGGTTGGAGAACACTCAGAGGACACAAATTAAAGTAGGTGATTAGGGTGAAAACATTGGAATGGCAATCCAGAGAGGGAGATCACTTCTGGTCGTAGGTCCATACATGGAAAACCAGAATAGAGTTATCTCATGATTATCCACAAGTGACTTTGTAGATTATTTCTGACTATACTTCCTAGGAAGATTAGAAGGGCTGCCAAAAGGCGGCCTGATAGGAATATATGAGTCTGTATCTTAATATGTATGTGTCCCATATATCTGAGTAAAACTATATGTACATATTGCCACAACAACCCCAAGGCTCTTTTCCCCTACAAAATTACCAGCAACTAACTCAATCTCTCTCTGTCTCTATCTGTCTGTCTGTCTCTGTCTCTGTCTCTCTGTTTTTTTCACACACACACATACACACACACACACACACACACGACTGAAATGATATAGATCGGGGGTGGGGAACTTGGAGCTTCAAGGCCACATGTGGCCCTCTAGGTCCTCAAGTATGACCCTTTGACAGAATCCAAATTTCACAGAACAAAGCCCCTTAATTAAATTATTTGTTCTGTAAAATTTAGACTCGGTCAAAAGACAGCACCCAAGGGCCTGGAAGGCCGCATGTGGCCTTAAGGTCTCAAGTTCCCCATTCCTGATATAGACCTAAAACATATTGTAAATTAAACTGCTTGCATTCCTAAATCAAACAAAATAATTGGATATTATGTATCATTGTGGATTATCTGTTATTGTCTTCCTTCCATTATCATGGGGAACTGAAAATCAATGATTATTGAAGCAATGGATAATATCTGGAGTCCCTATGTTGGATTTCAGAGAAATATTAGAGACACTATTATAGAGTCCCTACATCGGATATGTCACTGTTATTATCCTACTGTCCCAGAAGGGCTTGATGAAAATAGAATAATATGAATAATATGTTTAGTATAAATAATAGGTAAACTTTTGGCACTAGTTTACCCAGCAGCTGAACAGCTGTCTATCCTTGCTTGAGAATGAATAGAAAAAGTCTGTTTCCATGACTGACAGATCTATGATGACATAGTTTCCTCTGTTTGTCCTGCACTGAGTGATTGAACCTTATGATACTTTCCAGCAAACTTTTAGCCCTGATAACATTTCCAGATGGATTCTGAGAAAAGGAAGTGATTTCGTTTAAGTGACAATGAGAAGCATTCCTGCTGATTATTTTTTCCCTAATTGTTTTTGCGGGCAGTTGCTACTAGTTACAGAATCACAACACTAAGTCTAACAATTCCAGGGTCAAAGGGTGCATTCATGTTGTTTATATTGTATGTTTTTCTTAACATCTTGATTTTATATCATTTTCTTAATGTCTCAATTTTATTTACCGGTCTTTGTGCTTCATAACAACATGGTGCCACGTATGGAGTCAGGAAGATGAGTTCAGAACTGGCCTCAGACATTTACTATTTCTGTGACCCTAAGTAAGTCACTTAATCTCTGTTTTCCTCAGTTTCCTCAAATGTAAAATGTAATAATAGCACCTACCTTTTAAGATTGTTGTGAGGATCAAATGATATAAAACACTTAGCACAGAGCCTGGCACATAATAGGCACTATATTGATGATGATGATGATGATGATGATGAAGTCCTACCTTCCTAACATGTCTCATAGACACTCCCTTCCATCCCCCTAACATGTCTCATAGATACTCCCTTCCATCCTCTGACACTGCCACCACCCTAGTGGAGAAACTCATCACCTTGTGCCTGGATTACTGCAACAGCCCGCTGGTAGGTCTGCCTGCCCACTGCAGTCTCTTCCCACTCCAGTCTATCTTCCATTCAGCTGCCAGTGATCTTCCTAAAACATAGGTATGACTGTATCACTCTACTACTCAATGAAGTCCAGTGGTTTTCTACTTTCTCTAGGATCAGATATAAAGTCTTCTGTCCTTTAAAGCCCTTCCCAACCTAGCACCTTTCTCCCTTTCCAATCTTCTTATGCTTTACTCCCTCTGCTTTCTTAATGAGTCAGAGACACTGATCTTTTTAATATTCCTTTCATATGATATTCACTCTTCTGACTTCAGGCATTTTCCTGGAACTCTCTCCTCCTCTCTGTCTTTTGGTTTCCTTCAAGTCTCAGCTAAAATTCTACCTTCCACAAAAAGTCTTTCCTAGGCTAGTTTAGTCTTAGGGTCTTACCTCTGAGACCCTCCCCATCATTATCCTGTCTTTATCTCCTTTGTACACAGTTTTTTACATACTGTCTCTCCCATTTGACTATGAGGTTTTTAAGAACCAGAGCATTGGGTCTGAAATCAGGAAGACTCATCTCTCTAAGTTCAAATTTGGTTCTCAGACACATTAGCTGTGTGACCCTGGGAAAGTCATCTGACCCTGTTTATACCAGTTTCCTCATCTGTAAAGTGAAGCAGAAAAGGAAATGGCAAACCACTCCAGTATCCTTGTCAAGAAGGCCCCAAATGGTGTCCCAAAGTCAGACACGACTGAAATGACTGAAAAATCTTTGAGAGCAAAGGCTCCTTTATGCTTTTCTTTGTATCCCCTGTACTTAGTACAGAGCCTGACACATAATAGACAATTAATAAATGGTAGTTGGTTGATAGGCTGAAAATAGAATCACAGAAAAAAAAATTCTGATTACCAGGCAGCAAAGTTTTTTTCCCCCTTTTAAACAGTATTTTATGTTTTCTAATTACATGTAAAAATGATTTTTAACATTTATTTTTTATAAAATTTTAAGTTCCAAATTTATGTTTTATATATATATGCAATCACATAAAACGTATTTCCATATTAGTCATGTTGTGAAAGAAGAAACAGAACAAAAGGGAAACAACACGAAAAAAAATAAAGTGAAAATAATATGCTTCAGAGGATTCTGGGAAGATGGTGGAGTAGGTCAGAAAATTTCAAGCTCTCCAGATTTTCTCTCACAAAAGAGTTAGAGTAGGACCTTAAGGGGAACAAAGTGTGGGTGGAGATAAATAAGAATAGGGGACAATTTGAGAAGATTGGAAGAAACTTCTCAAGTCAGGGTTTAGTCCCTGTGAAGAGCAAACACCTCCAGGCTAGGTGTTTTAACAAGCAACAAGTCCTGGGGTTAGCTGATTTGAGAGGCTTCCTCAGCCCCAGCTACTGGAACCTAAAAAAACCCCCAAAGAGTAATGTAAAATGGACACCTGCCCAAGAAGAATTAATAGAAGATCTTTAAAAAGACTCTAAAAATCAAATGACAGAGATGGAGGAAAAACTTAAAAAAAAAAAGAATAATCCAAGAAAAAAAAAAAAAACCAAGAAGGGTATGAAAGAAAAGTCAACCAATTAGAAAAAGAGATTCATAATCTTAAGGAAGAAAATGACACCTTGGAAATTAGAATTGGGAAAAGTGAAACCTGTGAAATTATAAGAGATCAAGAAATGAGTTGATTAAACAAAATGTGAATAATGAAAAAATAGAAGAGAAGGTGAACTATCTTATAAAAAACCAACAGATTTGGAGAATAGATCAAGAACAAAAAATATAAAAATGATTGGACTAACTGAAAATTGCAATAAAAAAAGAATCTTGATACAATAATACAAGAAATAATTAAAGAAAATTGTCCTGAGGCATTTGAACAAGGGGAAAGGTAGAAATAGAAAAAAATCCATTGATCACCACTTAAAAGAAATCCTATGAGAAAAACTCATAGGAATATCATAGTCAAATTTTGAAACCCCCCCAGTTGAAGGAAAAAATATTAAAAACATCAAGATTAAAGCAATTTAAATATGATGGTGCCTACATTAGAATTACAGAAGACCTAGCAGCAGAGACATTAAAGGACCACTGGTCTTGGAACACAACATTTCGAAGAGCAAAAGAACTGGGGCTCCAGCCAAGAATATCATACCCTGCAAAGTTAAGTATTATCCTGAATGAAAAAAAAAATGGATATTTGATAAACTCTCAGATTTTCAAGACTTTGTTAAAAAAAAATCCTGAACTTAATAGAAAATTTGACATACAAGAACCAAGAGAAATATAAGGTACATAACAAAGACTGATTATAAGGGATCCATAAGGACAGACTGTTTACTTTTTATATATGTAAAATGTGTGTCTAAGATTCTTATCGATAATTGGGTAGCTCATAAGAAAGATTGGGGCAAACCTAAGTATGATATGAATTTAAAAAGTAAAACCATTTAGGAACAGCTTATAAGAGTAATTATTTTATACAAGTGAGGTACAAGAGAAAGAATTGATACAGAGGAATTAGATGAGGGTAGTTCTGGTAACCTGCTGTCATCAGGAATGGGTTTAAGAGGGAATAATACATATATGTTTAGCAGAGTACAAAAGTCTTCTAAATTCAGAAGAAATAAAATGGTAGGGGCATAGGGACTGAGAAAAGGACAAGGGAGGGATCTTTAGAGGGGAGGGTGAGGGAACAGGTAAAATAGTGATATAGAAACATGTTTAGATTTATGGGAATGGGAGGATAGGTGAGGGATTCTTGGAGGGGGGTAGGCAAGTCATATAAAGGGCAAGGTAGTGGGCAGAAGTAAAGTAGAGGAGGCAGAAGGGATAGGAAACAAGAGATATACACATACATAAAAACAAAGATCAGGAGTAGAATATGTTTGGGAAAGTATATGTCTATATATTTATGTATATATGTATATGTGTATGTATATATCTATAGCTATAGAGAAATATACCTAAACTTTATTGTGGTCTTCTAGGGGATAGGGGAGGGGGGAAAAGAACAAAGTAAAAAAGTGCACAGCAGAGAACAAAAGAAAACTCACAAGGAAGCAGAGATGGATAATTCTCAACACAATGAGTATTATTTATCATGTAGGCTTTCTTAATATGAAAATTTGTTGTCTCATATTTTGAATCGTCTCTTATGTTTTGCTATGCACACAACATGCTTTTTTTTTCTTTCTAACTTTGTATTTAAGTTCTAATAGTTAAGTTTATGATGTGTTTTTGTTTATTTTTTCTATTCTATATTTGTTTCCTGGCATTTGAGAATAAAACAAAATTTAAAAAAAAGAAAATAATATGCTTCAATCTGCTCCATAACTCTTTATCTGGATATGGATAGCATTTTCCATCATGCATCCTTTGGAATTGTCTTGAATCATTGTATTGCTGAGAAGAGCTGTCTAGCATAACTGTTTATCACACAATGTTGCTGTTACTGTGTACAATGATCTGGTTCTGCTCACTTCACTTTGTATCAGTTCAAGTAAGTCTTTCCAGATTTTTCTGAAATCTTCGAGCTCATCATTTCTTATTGAACAATAGTATTCCATTCCATTCATATACCTCAACTTGTTCATCCATTCCCCAGCGGATGGACATCCCCTCAATTTCCAATTCTTTGTCACCACAAAAAGAAGTACTAGAAATATTTTTGTATCTGTGGGTCCTTTTCCATTTTTTTATGATCTCTTTGGTTTTTTTTTTCTTTTTGGAGGGGAGAGGGCAGGGCAATTGGGGTTAAATGACTTGTCCAAGGTCACATGGCTAGTAAGTGTTAAGTGTCTGAGGCCACATTTGAACTCAGGTCCTCCTGACTCCAGGGCCAATGCTCTATTTACTGCACCACCTAGCCACCCCTATAATCTCTTTATGATACAGATCTAGTAGCAGTATTACTGCTGTGCTTGCTTTGCTTCCTTTGCTTGCTCATGTTGCCACTCAATTACTTGACTTTTGAGCTCTTTGCCACAGTAGAACTCTGCTTCCAGAGAAGAGAGCTTTTTCCCAAATTGCTAGGGTTTTTGCAGCTGCTGGAGCTATTAGTTGAGTGATCTCTTTGCAGCCCCCACAAGCTCTGGCTCACTGATCACACACCCCAGGAACACCACCCAAGACAGGGATCCAAATCCAGGCAGGTTAAAGCAAGAGCAATTACCTCTGAATGGTCACTTGGTCCCCCTACAATCTGCAGGCCAGGAGCTCTGAAGCAGCCATGTGGAGGTGGCTGCATGGCCGTGACACCTCTGCAGCTTCTCACCTTCTCACCCCAGGGATAGTGGCCAGACCACACTCTTGGTCCCCCTGTTCCCACAGAGTCCACACTGACCTTTTACTTTGTCCTTGGCATTTATGGGTTGATAATTCTGGAAACTACCATAGCCACAGGTGATCCACTCTCCCAAAGTCTGTTCCAACTACTGCTGGTCGGGGCTGCCCTGGGGCTAAAACGTTGGGCTCATGTGGGGCTGGATTCTGCTCCTCAGCCCGCTTTGATGGACCCTTCCTGCTGGCCTGCGGGGCTGCCTTCAGTGGGAGATTTGTTTCTCTCTGTCACTTTGTGGGTTCTATAGCTCTAAAATTTATTTAGGGTCATATTTTATAGGTATTTGAAGTAGTTATGTGGGGAGCTCATGGAGTTTTCCTGCTTCTATACCATCTTGGCTCCACCCTAGCAGTATTGCTGGACCAAAGGGTACACACGGTTTTATAGCCCTTTGGACACCAAAGTTTTAATGAGACATAAAGCAAATATTGTTTTTTGACCAGTTTGTCAATGTATTAACTTGGATAG
The DNA here is from genome assembly GCA_028646515.1 of Pseudochirops corinnae. Classification (NCBI taxonomy): domain Eukaryota; kingdom Metazoa; phylum Chordata; class Mammalia; order Diprotodontia; family Pseudocheiridae; genus Pseudochirops; species Pseudochirops corinnae. The sequence goes on along the minus strand of CM053585.1, from coordinate 419,280,081 downwards.
GTTTGTCTCTAATTTTTCCTGTAGCTGAACTGAATCTGAATTAGGAATCTATCATCTTTTCACAATTAGGTGGTAATGGCCCCAAATTCTGGAGGTAAAATTTCTGGTTCTTAGATATGTGAGTTGGGGTTTCTGATTTATAAAATTCCTGAAAGGCTCAGGATCAACAACAGTGCAGGAAGGAAACTCCAAGTCTATCAAGTCCAACCCCTTTGTTTTACAGATGAGGAAGCTGAAGCATAGAATGTTTAAGTGACTGGCCTGGGATAGCACAGGTAGCAAGTGTCAGAGGTGGGATTTGTACCAGGTCTTCAGGACACTAAATCCAGTCCCCTATCAGTGGATACACTATATAACACAACAGAGAAATCTTGAAAGTAAAGAGAAAAAAGTTTCTGATGATAATGACCAATGGCAAAAACTATTCTTAGAAAGTAAGCTCCTTGGATCAGAGCCTTGGTGTTACTATTCCCAGGATTGATCTTTGAATAATTTCCACTGAGTCAACAGACAGAAACTATGAGAAGGCAAGGGAAATAAAATGAAGGTCACTAGAATATGAAGAAGCTATGTAGATTAAAAAAAAAATAATAAGAATTTATAGCCTCTGGTTTAGCTCTTTTAATCCTCCTATTAATGAGGTCTCTGTAGTTTTTAGAAGAAAAATGATTATTTGAAGCAAACTTAAATTCTCTGGTATCACTGTTTATCTTCGTCTTTCATGCGCTTATCACATTCTGACTTTGAGTTAATTCATTGCAGTTAGGTTAGGTGGTTCCGTGCTTCACTTCCTCTACTATATTGCAAAGACTTGAATTACTAGGTCAATTTTCTCATTTGCAAAAGGGATAATGCTACCTGTAGCAATTATTTCACAAGGTTGTTTTAAGGATTGGAAACCCCAGAGTACTGTAACAGAGTCCCCAAAGTCTTAGTGCTGTTTTAAGCTATTATTATTTCAGCTACAAAGCTTAAAACTGCACTAAGAGAAGGGAAGGGAGGGATTCAAGAGTATACATTTTTCTCTTTGTCCTATATGGATATATAGGAGGAAGGAATGGGGGATGATATTGAGGAGATTTGATATTTTGGACTGGGGAAAAGAGGTAGCTCCCAGTGGATGGTTTCTAGGTAAAGTACAAAAGTGGATCCTTTACTAAGAACAAGGAAAAGGCAGTAGTGAAAATGGCTGGAAGAGTCAGTCAAAAATAATTTGCTAACTGCTTATTGTGTGCCAGACATTGTGCTAAGCCCTCCAAGGAAGGCAAAAATATGGTTCTTTCCCTCAAGGAGCTCACATTCTAGTGGGTTAGAAAAGGTGTGAATAACTGTGTGTGTGTGTGTGTGTGTGTGTGTGTGTGTGTATCCCTATCTCCATCTCTTTCTGTCTCTCTATCTCCATATAGTGCAAATGGAGGGTGATTTCTGAGAGAAGGCACTAGTAGTGACTGAGGTGGAGGGCAGTGGTTGGGATAAAGAGGACCAGGAAGGACATTTTGCAAACAGTAGGATTTGAGGAGAGAGTTGAAGGTTGCCAGGGAAGCCAGGAGGCAGTGGGTGAGAAGGGAGAGCATTCTAGCATGGGGGACAGCCCAAGAGAAGGCATGGAGTTTGGAGTTCGAGTGTTGTATTTGGGGAAACAGCAAGAAAGGCAGTGTTGTTGATTAGAAGAATATATGGATTGTAGTAAAGTGTATGAAGAATGGAAAAGCAGGAAGGGATGAGATTATGAAAGGCTTTAAAAAGACGAAGATGATGTTACGTTTGACCTCTGAGGTAACAGGGAACCTTTATAGTTTATTGAGTAGGAGGGTGGCATGGTCAGATATATATTTTAAAGAGATCACTGGCAGTTGAGAGGAGACTGGACCAGAGAGGGGAGAAATCTGAGACTGACTGGCGCAAGAGTAGGATAGGAGAAAGCAGATGGTAGGGGTTAGATTTTGGGATATCTGGGGCTGGAATTTGGAAAGGACTGGTGATATGTGGTAGGACAAGGAGGCTAGAGGGGAACGGAAAGTTGAACCTGTTAATTATAATATCCAGATTTTAAAGCAAGGGTGATAGATTAGGAAATCAGGGAAGGGTGGAGTGACTAAAAATCCAGATGAAGATAAAAAATAGGTTTAGGAGAGAGTAAGGCCCAGAAAGAGACAAAAGGAGAAAGAAGGGAATAATTGTATGCTGGATCCAAATGCAATGAGAACCTAGTTTAATTACCTTCTCTTCCATGAATGAGGCACAAGAGTAGGTCGCAGGGTTCATCCTACTCTAGTTGTGTTCCTTTGCATCCTCTGAACCCCATATTCACCTCCTTTTTGAAACACAGCATGATTTCTCCACAGTGGAGTTCTTCTGGTCTCTCTGTATCAATCCTGAGAAGGACACAGAGAATGGAGCCAATAAATAAGAGTTCATGATCTATGGTGAGAATTGGTTGGTAAAATGGCAAATGAGGCAGGGCTAAACTGAGACTCCACCTTTGAAATGGACAGTCATGATTACCAAATCACTTGTATTTTCCATGCTCCTTTCATGTATAGACACTGTTAAAATATTTGTCTATATTTTAGAACTTTTTAGCTCTTAAATGCTACAAAAATATGTGGCATTTTGGGTAAATGCATGGGTAAAAGATAAAGATCTTGTGCCCAAAGAGGATGAGGCGTTCTTATCTTGAGGAGATTGAGAGTATTTAATATTTCTTGTTTATTTCTCATGAAAGGATTGAGTAATTCAAAGCCAAGGGTTCAGTCCTTTTAATGATATGGCACACCCTTTGTTCCTCTAATGGATCTTAGAGCATGAGTTATGCTAAAAACAAAACAAAACTGATGAATGAAGAATTTCTTGTTCATCTGGTTTATCTTGGGTAATGAGATGGCATGGAGTCATTTTAATTTCTAAGGTTAATGGCAATAGCACAGAAAATCCACCTGGGGAAAAATAAAAAATTTTGTTCCAGTGTTTCAATCTCTGTGATTTGCCTCTTCTGATTAAATGAAAATACAATCGTGTAACTCTAGAACTAGCTGGGGACAGAAGACTGATGAATTTCCTAAAGGGAGGTCATTTTCTGTTAATTCCTCATACTTCTCAAAGAACAGAGATTACAACCCCCAAAACTGGACAAATTACACACCCTTCATTTGAAAGACGGCAGAAAAAAAATGAGGGTAGAAAACAGGGGTGGGGACATGAGAATTTTCATAAACTTGAAGAAGAGATGAAATTTCATGATCATCTTCTAAAAAGATTTCCAAGAAAACAATGACTAATAAGTAAAATAAAGTTGAATTTTTTTCATTGAGATGTGTGCAATTATTCATTTTCTCTCTTTCCTTCCCCACTTTTTCCACCTCTGTTCCTGTTGCTTGCCATTATCCCCTTTGAAGATATAGTGACTCCAATGAGATTTAGTGTCAAAAATTGAGGGAGATAAAAATTTCAATTTCTAAAGCTATACAGAAAAGTTGTTCACTGACATGATTGACGTCCTGTGGTTAGATCAGGTTTAGGAAAATATCATGACCAAAGCAGGTGATTAAATTTTAATACTTTGACATCAAATCTCCATTGTATGGAGAGACATGACAACTAAGGGTTTAGGAGATGAAGTATAGAATTTTTTCAACCTCATCTTGTATATAGTTTGAGTCCAAGTAAATACGTAGTAAACTGAAAGTTGCTGATACATCATGTATAATCATATTTTAAACAAATGTTTGTTGGTTTGATGAATACCTCATTCTCTGCTTCACTTGTGTAGGTAAAAATGTTGGTGAGAGAACAAACTAGAACCAAAACCAAAACCAAATCCAATACCAAACTCTGCCATATATTTAGGAATCAATGAGGGTTTATTCAGTTTGCCAGGAAGTCCCATCTGTCCCAGAAGGAACAAAAGGACAAAGCTTATCTTGCTGTTCAGTTGTGTCTGAAGCTTTATGACCCCATTTGGGGTTTTCTTGGCAAAGGTACTGGAATCATTTGCCATTCCCTTCTCCAGCTCATTTTACAGACAAGGAAACTGAGGCAAACAGAGTTACGTGACTTGTCCAGGATCACTTAGCTAGTGTCTGAGATCAGATTTTTCAGGCCTAGCTGCAGTTTAGGCAGAGGGTGAACTGGGTATGGGGGACTTTTGGATTGGAAAAGACTGAAACTGGTGGTTTGCAGGGTAGGAATAGGGAATGTTGCGTCTTGTGGTAAGATAAGCCTGTTGCTGGGCTAGTAACAGGAAGGGATCTTCTTCAGGTTAGCTATCTCTAATAAATAGGACTATCCTTATTGTTTCAGCAGTAAGGAAGGCCAGACAGGGTAGGGGTTACAATACAAACAGGGTCAGGGGCAAGACAGAGGAAATTCAGATACAATGGAGTTGATTTAGCTTTCTCTGCAACCCTCATTTGGTATTTAAAGCTCCTTATAATCTGGCTCCAATCTATCTTTCCAATGTTTTTATTGTAATTCTCCTTCTGGGTTACTCCCATAGTTTATATTTGTAGTTGTAGGCACTCATTAGGTGGCTGCTGTCTTGAAGTTGTAGGGGTACCTTATGAATGATCACTCCTATCATTGTAGCTCATGAGCCCCCACCAGTGTGCTATACATTAATAGTCGAGTAGACAAAATTAGCTCTTAGCAAAGGCATTTACAAAGCATTTGCTATACCATTTCAACTGGGCAGGTTGCTAAGCTGGGTTCCCAGGGTCTTCTCCTCTTCATAGCTCTACTTTCAAAGATCAGGCCTAATTCTCTCTTGACTTTATATCTAGCTCTCTTCTTTGCTGCTAGGACTCCATTCCTGGAAGTTGCTTTCTCCCTTAAGTGACTTTCTTTATTCACATTGTTCTAGTGTGTCTCCCCTCCTTCAATTGTTTCTCAAATTCTCTTGACCTTAGGAATCCTCTAATTCAGCAGTTCTCAACCTGTGGGTCATGATTCCTTTGGGGGTCAAACAACCCTTTCACAGGGGTCACAGGGGTCTCCTAAGACACATATTTCCCATGGTCTTAGGAACTGAGACATGGCTCCTCTATCCTTCTCCAGGCGGGTCCACCCACATGCAGACACGACCACATATGGGTATTAAAGGGTTGAGGCATTAGGAAGGTTGAGAACCACTGCTCTAATTGCTGAATGGAGTATCTCCCTTAAGGCAAGTCACTACTAGAAGCCATGGCCAATGGGGAGAGGAGAGAAAAATTTCCTCTTGTCTCCACTAACCCCACCTTCCACAAATTGCTTCTGAGTCTGAACTCCTTCTGACCCTCTAGGACTTAGCTATTTAAAATGTCCAGGGATATGGCTAATTTTTTTGCTCAGCAATTGTTTCCTTCTAATTCACAGAGATGTCCTTACTTTGTAAAGTAATCGTTGGTCTTCACCACAATTGACAATCAACACCATGCTATCACATTAAAAACCTCATAATCTATAACTAAATTCTATGCATACATCCATTCATTTGGAAGGGGAAGGAATCACAAACTCCCTCACTTACATTATATATTATTCATTTTCACATAGTCTGATTCTTCCTCTATCACCTAGCATAAAATGCATTCCTTTCTCACTGCTTCCTCTTAGAATCAAAGTTCAACTTATACACCACTTAACAACATGAGGTATACAACAGTATAATGGGTAGACAATAGTATATGAGGCCTTCCCTGATTCCCTCAGCTATCAGTGCCTCCCTAGCAAAATTACTTTGAATTTTTAAAATATTTATTTTGTATGTACTTTTATGTGCACTTATATCCCACTCCCTCCTCCCAAATAGAATGTAAGCTTATTGAGGGCAGGGGCTATTTCATTTATGTCTGTGTATTTCAACAAGAATCTGTAGACTAGGGCCATCTTAAAGACCCTAACTTCTAGGAGGCCAAGTTCTCTGTTTTATTCTGTTCTCACCCTGTTGTAAAATGCAATGACATCTCTAAAACAAAGTTTAAATATGGCTCATGCCTAGGATCTCCCCCAAAATAGGGGGTATTAGGGTTTCCTCTAGAAAGGTTGCTTTTCATACAATGTGAGGATCAGGTATAGGATAGCTATTATTTCCTTCATTACAAAAAAAAACAACCCCACATAAGGTATAAAGGATGCAAAAATATACACGAACAAATATAGAAAACATAAAACACTCCAAAGACCTCTCGTATTCATTATACTCCTCCAGAAGGTAAAGATCCTTTGTGGATCAAATATTTTCACATTCCCTTCAGACCTGTGCTGTCTAAGTCATTCATGAAGTCCATATGACTGGGTCAGCACCTAACTAAGGAACTCTTAAACTCACGAGGCAATTGCCAAACTGGGAATGACCTTTCCTCAGTATTGTTAGTTGCTGATCTGTGTTCATAAAAAGAAATAGAAAAGCAAGAGGTGCTAATGAAGGCCACAATCTCACTTAGGCAAGCACGTCTCCCACTGCTGTGCTCTTTTCATGTAAGCTGATATTGCTCCTGGGTGGTGGGGAGGTGTAGGGGAGAGAAAATCAGGTAAAAAGCAAAGAAATGGGGAGAGAAAAAGTAGATAATGTAATGGAAATCATAATTCAAATGCCCAGGAGACCTGGGCTAAAAATTTTAGCCCTACCATTTACCAGCTGAATCCCCTTGAGGGAGACATTTTATCTCTCTAAGATGCGGTTTTTTTCATCTACAAAATGAAATTTCTGTATTATCTACCTCGTGGGGTGGTTATGACAACCAGGTTTTTTTTTCTTACGTTAATGCGCTTTACAAATGTGAATTGATTTTATATTGTCTTCCTTAGGGTTACCAAGAACTCTTTAGGAAATGTTTATTCATTGCTCCTAGCTTTTAGCAGAGATGTCATGGACACTTGGTATGGAATGAGGCAAGCATTTTTTGGGGGTAGTGAATGTGTTTGGATTTTTTTTCCCCTTTGCTTGACTGTACTTATGTATACAAGGGAAGGCTATATTGGATGGAGGAGTCATTGGGAAGTGATAATGTTGTAAAAAAAAAATTAGAGTATCAATGAGTCTTTTTAAAAAGGATGCTTATTCATTGAAATGGAATCTGAAGTTGGAAGAGGAGTGCAGATATATACTCCAACCTTTACCTGAGCAGAATTGCTTGGACTCGAGCAATATGACCTGCTCCTTGCCTACCCCCTCTCCCCCAAATGAGAAGTTGGTCATTCAAGTTTCTGCTTGAAGACCTCCTGTGATAGAAACTCACTTCCTCCTGAGGTGGCACATTCCACTTTTAGAAGGCTCTAATATTTTTATTACATGATAGAGAAATTGTCCATTTTAAACATTAACAGAAGAAAAAAAAGTACACCAAAAGAAAAAAAAAGTACAAGTATTTCTCAGCATAGTACCATCACTAGACTTTCACTATTATAGAATGAAGAAATTAGCAAGTTAATTCAGTATCTTTAACCTGAAATTCTGGAATTATTAAAGCAATAGAACAAGAAAAATAAAATGCCATTTTTATATAAAATACATATTACTCAGGGTGCAGGGTGTTTTCAGGGAAGATTATTACTTCTGGTTTGAGGGCTGCTTTCTACTTTTGGTATCCACTTTATTCACCCAACTCTCATTTGTGGCTCCAAGAAATTGTATCATGCGCAGTGGCCACAACCCAGTAAACCATTCTGGCAGATGGACTAAACCAGCTTGAGGGTAACTGAGAAGTCTCCAACCCTTTGGTGAGTTAGGGGGTATCTACCCCAAGCATATGAAGACTTTCCCTGGAGGAATGAGAGAATGAGAACAATTTGTTTTATGCTGATATTAGCAATACAAAGTGCTTTTATGATGCCCTGAAGGCTATTTATGGGCCAAAGATCTTTGGTACATCATAGTTACTTGGTACAGAGAGAGCCACGTTGATTAGTGATAAGAACATGATTCTGGAGAGATGGAGTGAACACTTCCATAGTGTTCTCAACAGACCAACATCAATCAATGCTGAAGCCACTGACCATATTATCTCAGGTTGAAGTTAGTCCCTCTCTAGCTGTATTTTCAACTGAAGAAGAGATTTTTTAATGTCATTAGTCTCCTCTTGTGGGGCAAAGCTGAGATTCTATTCCAGCTGAGATTTACAAGGCAGGGGCTCCACTGCTCATACAAAAGCCGACCAAAATTTTCGGGGTCATGTGGTGAAAGGAGGTTCTCCTCCAGGAGTTCAAAGATGCCTCCATTATCCAACTCTATAAAGGTATAGGAAATGGATTGTCCTGTGACAATCACAAGGGGTTCTCTCAGTTATTAATGGCAAGATTCTTGCCAGAGTCCTCCTTAATATTCTGATCCTTCACCTGGAAGATGGTCATATACCTAAAAGCCATTATAACTTCAGAAAGGTCCAAGGAATGGTTGATATGGTGTTTGTTGTCCAACTCTAGGAGAAATGCCAGCAGCAGAACAGAGGTCTGTATACAGTGTTTGTTAATCTGACCAAGGTCTTTGATACTGTCAACCACGAGAGCTTTTAGAAAATTATTATGTCAAAATTTGGTTGCCTGGGGAAGTTCATTGTATTATACATCAGTTTCATAATGGCATGCTTGCACTGGTTCTGGGTAATGAACAATGCTCTCAAGTTTTTCCAGTTACCAATGGAATGAAGCAAGACTATGTGCTTGCTCTCAGTCTTTTAAGCGTAATGTTTTCAGCAATGTTATTAGATGCCTTCAACAAGGATGAAAACAGCATCAAGGTCAGCTACCACACTGATTATAAATTATTTAACTTGGAAAGGCTACAAGCCTAGACTAAAGTGGAGAGTTGGTGCACAATTTTTTGTTTGCAGATGATTGAGCACTCAATGTAGCCTCTGAGGTTGAGATGCAACAAAGTACGGACTGATTCTCTGCTGTTTGTGTTAATTTTGGTCTAATGGCAAACACCAAGAAAATATAGCCATCACCACACCATTTATCCGTGGAATCATCAGTTACAGCAAATGGAGAAATTTTGCATACTATAAATAAGTTAACATACCCTGGAAATATATACTTTCCAGGGATGTCCACATATATGATGAAATTGATACATGCATTGCCAGACCTAGCTCTATGTTTGGGAGGCTCTGAAGGAAAGTGTGGGAAAGAAGAGGTATTATGCTGTCTACCAAACTTAAGAGGTGCTGACCTCATTATTGCATGACTATAAAACCTGGACAGTACACCAATGTCATGCCAGGAAACTGAATCACTTCCATTTGAATTGTCTTAGGAAGATTCTGAAGATCACCTGGCTAGACAAGGTACTGGACACTGTGATCCTTTCTTGAACTGAACTGACAAGCATTCAAACTCTACTACAGAGAGCACAACTCTAATGGGCTGGCCACATAGCCTGAATGCCAAACATATGTTTGAAAGACCATTTTATGGAGGACTCACACAAAGCAAGCACTCACATGGAGGTCAGAAGAAGCAATATAAGGACTCTATCAAGGTTTCTCTGAAGAACCTTGGAATTGATTTATGACATGGGAGACACTGGCAAAGGACTGTCCAGTATGGTATGCCTGAATCAAAAAAGGTGCTGTGCTCTATGAGCAAAGCAGAATTGCAGTAGCTTAAAAAAAACATGAGATGCACAAATCTAGAGACAAGTTCACTCCAAATGTTCATATGGACTATTTGTGTCTGAACTGTGGTAGAGCATTCTCAGCTTATATTGGTCTGATCAGCCACAGTTGGACACACTGTACCTTGACTCCAACATAGTGATGTCATTTTGGTCTTCTTCATGAGCAAAGGACAGCCACCACCATACATTACTCAGAGAAATGACAATATGGATATATTTCTATTTAGGATAAATAATGGAATAAAGTTTTATATCCTAGTATAATATATACATAGATGGTAGAATTCTTTATTGTTTATAGATCTTACTAAGTTCCATGTCATATGACCAATATATGGATATATTATTGGAGGAACCAAAGAGTATAAATCTGGATATTTTTATTCTAAATGAGACTAAAAGAAGGAAATCACAGCTAAATGGAAGAACGACCTATAAGTTCTCTTTGGAAGACCAAATTTTAAAAGTTGGGAGAGTTGATTTAATCATATGTACAAAAGCAACAAGAAACATAATTTCATGAGACATTTGGTCATTTCATATTGCAGTGGTCATTATAAGTGTTTGCCAAAAGACCACCATGAAAATAATTATTTATTTACCAACATTTGTTGTGGAGGATGATGAGGGAGAGAATCTATAAGGAATTCGATAAGGCACTCCAGATTAAATCAATGTATACTCAACATTTTCAGTGTAGAGGTGGGAATGGTAAAAAAATGTGGAAAAATATAGTACTTCAAGGTTTGTAAAGAGCTTTACAAATAGTATCTCCTTTTATTCTCAATAACTACCTTGGGAGGTAGGCGCCATTATTACATCTCCAATTTATAGATGAGAAAATGGATGTAGGAAGAAGTTAAAAGACTTGCCCAAGGATACAGAATTAGTAAGTGTCTGAGGCAAGATTGGAACTAAGGTCTTCCCAACTCCAGATTCAGCACTCTACCCACTGTAACAGCTTGGCTTAAGCCTATAAAATATGGTAGAAGAATAAAGAACACGACTTAACAAACACTTGTAGATAACACATAAGCCTCATGCATATGTATCACAAATAATTCTCTTCAAGAAAAGAATCTGAAGAAGCTGACTGTGCTGAGCATTGAAGAATATTATCAAAAAATTGAAAGATTATAATTTAACTGACAGGAAATTACTTGCTACCAAAGTGAGAGTCGTTCCTAATTCAACTGTCAGTGTATACTCAGACCACAGGCTTAGATTAAAGATAAAAAAGTACAAAACTTAGAAATGAGAAAAGGATAGGGCATGAAATAAAAATATTATTCTCATCTACAGATGATGAAAAATTGGATATGGACAGAGGAAAGGGCATAGACATGGACAGCAATAATTTTAAACAAAGTCATCTGTTTAATAGATGTTTCATGAAATCAAGAAAAGGAGAAATAAGAACCTAAAAAGGGCTCTAGTCTGCCGTCACTCACTTGTCATCAGAGAGATATGGTGGCCAAGTGCAACCCAGATCTAGAATATGGACTTGCTCTTTATATATTACAGAGAATGATGATGGAAGATTATGAGTATTATCGCCTCCCTCCACCGCTGAGAGAAGCAATGGAGGGCAAAACCAGTTTAAAGAAAATTGTATCAGAGATCCAACTAAGCCAAGTAATCCTAAGGGCACTTAAGGATGAAATTGGAAGGACAACAGAAGAAATCTAGGGAAAAAAATCTGCAAAGATTTTCATAATAAACATGAGAGGAAGGGGAGAGAGGGAGAAGAAGAAGAAGAAGAAGAAGAAGAAGAAGAAGAAGAAGAAGAAGAAGAAGAAGAAGAAGAAGAAGGAGGAGGAGGAGGAGGAAGAGGAAGGAAAAGGAAGAATAGAAGGAGGAGGAGGAGGAGGAGAAGGAGGAGTGGGGGGGGGAAATAGCCATATTATTAAAGAAAATAAAATCTATAAAAGCAGCTGGATTAGACTAAATGTGTGTGACATACACTCTGTATGGTTTCCTTATCCATTCAGGAAGAAAGCTGCCACTGGATTAATTATCTAGTCAAAAGTTTGACTTAGTTTTGAGTTAGTCATCAGCTAATGTCTTATTTGAGCTATCAGTTAGGATATCTTTTAGTCTCTCAAGACACATTCACTTAGTATAGACACTTTTGAATATAGCCTGAAGTATTTCCACTGGCCACCAGGGGGTATTCAAGTCTGAAAATACCTGGGCTGCTCCCCCAAACTTAGTAAAATAAATCCAAAATTGATGGGGAAGTGACTTTATAATTTTCTTCTTTTAATAACTCCTGGCTGGCCAAGTTTAATCTAGTCCAAGAGATGAAATAAAATATTAAAATTTAAACTATACAATTTATATCTTGGATCATACCCTGACTCCTTTGGGTGTATTTCACGTTCTCATGTTGCTTCTTTCAGCACTCATCGCACACAGTAAGCTATCACAAAGTTTTGGTATTAAACTCTCCATGACATGAGATTTTGTTGAGGACAGGAAATTCCATTTGGTTCGATCCCTTCCAACAAACTTCTGGGAAAATATGCAGAAGTCACATAGGCTAGTCAGGCAAGAATGAATTATAATCTGTATTAGTGGAGGGAATATTCACTTCAATGAGATTACAGATCTATTTGATTATATGAGTATGTACACAGGAGCATTTCCTAACAGATGGAGTTCTGTTACCAAAAAACTTGTAAGGTGAATACATATATTTATCTTCCCCACCTCCACTTCATAGTATTTTTTTCCATGTAAAAGATCATGTAAAGATAGTTTTCAATATTTATACATCCATTTTTGTAAGATTTTAAGTTCCAAATTTTTCTCCCTCCCTCCCCTCCCCTTTCTTCAAGACAGCAAACAATCTGATAGAGGTTATACATGTATGATCTTGTTAAACATATTTACACATTAGTCATGTTGTGAAAGAAGAATCAGAACTAAAGGTAAATACCAAGAGAAAGAAAAAAATTTTAAAAAAGTGAAAACAGTGTGCTTTGATCTGCAATCAGACTCTATCATTCATTTTCCATCACAAGTCTTTTGGCATTGTCTTGGATCACTGTATTTCTGAGAAGAGCCAAGTCTATCATAGTTGATCATCTCACAATGTTTCTGTTACTGTGTACAATGTTCTCCTAGTTCTGCTCACTTTACTTAGCAGGTGTGTGTGTGTGTGTGTGTGTGTGTGTGTGTGTTTAACAGATCCTCTACAGGTTTTTCTGAAATCTACCCACTCATCATTTCTTATAGAACAATAGTATTCCATTTCATTCATATATCACATGTTCAGTCATTCCCCAACTGACAGGCATCCCTCAATATCTAATTTTTTGCCACCACAAAAAGAGCTGCTATAAATATTTTTGTGCATGTAGGTCTTTTCCCCTTTTTTATTATTTCTTTGGGATATAGACCTAGTATTGCTGGATCAAAGAGTATGCATAGTTTTATAGCCCTTTGGGCATAGTTCCAAATTGCTCTCCAGTTCACAACTCCACCAACAATGCATTAGTGTTCAAATTTTCCGACATCTTCTTCAATATTTATCATTTTCCTTTTCTGTCATATTAGCCAATTTGGTAAATGTGAGGTAGTACCTCAGAATTGTTTTAATTTGCTTTCCACTAATCAGTAGTGATTTAGAGCATTTTTATATGACCATAGATAGTTTTAATTTCTTCATCTGAAGACTGTTCAGATCTTTTAAAAATTTATCAATTGGGGAATGACTTTTAGGCTTATAAATTTGACTCAGTTCTCTATATAGTTTAGAAACAAGGCCTTTATCAGAAACACTGGCTGCAAATATTTATCTTTTCCCTTGAAATACAATACATACCTGGCAGGGGTGGTCACAAAGATGGTTTCCTCATGATAGGGCTCACTCAGTGCACTCCTGATGGGCCATCTCCTGAGATTTCCACAAATGTGGGAAACTTGATTGAATCATTTGTGGTAGCTGAGGACTGTGTTTGTGCTCTCCCCCGTGATAAAAAATCTGAATAGATTTTAGGCCTTGTTGATATGTTGGTATTTTCAACAACAGTAAGAACATTTATATTTCTAAAAGAATATTTATGCCATGTCTTCCTGTGCCTTAGAGCAACAAAAACAGAGAATTAGAAAACAGCTATATATATAATTTTGTTCCTTGTGATAGGAGTGCCACTAGATTCCATCTTTAAAAAAAAAACCATCATGTAGAGGACAATACCATTATGTTTTATTGTACCTGGTCAGGCACATGTTGACCTGGTCATGGTTGAAGAGAATACAATAAGACTCAAACTAGAAAAAATGAAAACTGGTAGACATCAGGTTGGCCTTGGGTAGGAGTTGTGAATGAATCTAATGGAACACTTATTCTGGTGCCTGTCTTCTGACAGAACTCCCACGGAGGCAATGACTTCTTAGTCACTGAAGACTTTTGTAGCATCTTAACAAAATATTGTTTCCACCTCTCCCACCCTCCCCCCCCCCAAATTCCCATAACCTCATTCCCTTGACTCTTTTGTACATTTCCATAGGAATTCTGGGGTACAAAGTCTGACTCTTATGTAGCCTACAAGGAAGTGAGAAAAAGTATTCAAAACTTGGTTTTGTGTAACCCTATTTTATATACAAACTCTGTGGGCAGGAAGTGAACTCTGCAGCAGGTGTCTATCCTTTTGGAGAAATGAAGGTCTGTGAAAAACAGCTGTTATAGGACAAATCATTGAAAAATAGCACCGGTTCATGCAAGAGTAGACAAAACCCTGGATTAAAGTCTCTGCATGCTTCTCTTCCAGGCTCGTGTGGGGTAATAGATAAAGAGCTGGTCTTAGAACCACGAAGATTTGGGTTCAACCACTTTTCACATGTGCTGGTTTTGTGAGCATGAAGTAAGATCTTTGTCTTTTAGACAGCTCTAGTCTAAGGCAATAAGTTGCAGAGAAGGTGCCAACTTGCCTCAGTAGATTCCCTTACCTGGGAATTCCTTATGTTAATGAAATCATAGGCCAGTTCCTATTCCCTATAGCTCTTTTATATTTCAAGAACTTATTTTACTATTATGACTGTTAATAATAACATTTCTAGAGCATTTTGAGATCCACAAAACACTTTACTAACAACAACCCTGTGAGGTAGGTAATATTTAAGGTGCTTTCCTATCAAGTGGCCTCTTAGAATTGATTTTTTTTCCATTTCATTTTATTTTTCAATTAGTAATTATTTATTTTTCTCTTCCTCCTGCCCTATTACTAATTTTGAAGAAAAAAAGAAAAACAAAACCCTTGTAAAAATATGCATAATGAAGCAATACTAATTCTCACTTTGTCTATGCTCCAAATTGTATGTCTTGTTCTGGGTCTTGAATCCACTACTTCTCTGACAGGAGGTAGGAAGGGCTCTGGAATCATTCTTGGTAATTGAATTGATTAGAACTCTTAAATCTTTCAAGGTTGTTTGTCTTTACAATATTGGTGGTATAAATTGTTCTCCTGGTTCTGCTGATTTCACTCTGCATCGGTTTATACAAGTCTTCTGAGGTTTCCCTGAATCCATCCATTTTGTCATACCTCATATGTTGTAATTTGTTCAGCCATTACTCACCTGATAGGCACTTCCCTCAGTTTTAGCCCTTTTTCATTACAAAAAGAGCCGCTAATACTCTTTTTGTATATATAAATCCTAGACCTAGTAGAAGTCTATTGCTGGGTCAGAGGTCTATACAGTGTAGTGACTTTGGGGACATGGTTCCTGATTGCTTTATGGAATGTCTAGGACAGGTGTGGGGAACCTGTGACCTTGAGGTTACATGTGACCTTTTGACTAAGTCTAAGTTTTACAGAACAAATCCTTTTATTAAGGGGATTTGTTCTGTGAAGTTTGGATTCAGTCAAAAGGCCACACCTGAGGGCCTAGAGGGCCATATGTGGCCTTAAAGCAGCAGGTTCCCCACTCCTGATCTAGAATAATTCACAACTCTACCAGCAATCTATTAATGTGCCTATTTTTCCAGTCTTTCCAACATGTGTCATTTTTGTCAATTTTTCCAAATTGTTAGGTGTGAGATAGAACCTCAGAGTTGTTTAAATATAATTTATCTAATTATTAGTGATTTGGAACATTTTTTCATGTAGTTGTTGATAACTTGGATCTCCTTTATTGAGGCCTATGTTTATATATTCATATCCTTTGGCCATTTATCGGTTGGGGAATGGAGCCTTTAGAATTGAAAACTTGATTTCATGTCTCTTAAGTAAATCACTGTGACCGAGCCTTTAGTGTGTCAAGATGTGCTGAAATGACCATACATGCTTATCCACACTTTCAGCCTCCCCACTTGCCTTCATCAGGTAAGCCAATAGCTCTTCATATAGATGCAGAAGTTCTGGAATTTGGGACCTGGGATTTTCAGAGATGTTCACACAACTCTTCTTTGGGAGCCCTTGAGACTAGGAAAGGAAAACTGATTTGAACAAGTTTTGTTACGCTGATTTTAGGCTGTTTTATTTAGGTTTAGCTTAAGAAGAGCTTAAAGATTTTTCTCTTCATTTTTATCCTCCCTTCATTTGTCCAAGAGATTTTTTTTTTTTTACCAAAGTGTCTAACAGTATTATCTCTCTTCTTGATAAACTCCAGTCTCATTATCACCTCTAAGATCAAATATAAAATCCTCTGTTTGGTATTCAAAGCCCTTTCCTACCTTTCCAGTCCTCCTATGCCTTATTCCCTCTCATATACTCTGCCATTGAGTAATCCTGGATTCTTTGCTGTTCCTTGCACAAGAAAATCTGTCTCATGACTCTGGGCATTTTCACTAACTGTCCCCCATGTCTGGAATGTTCTCCCTCCTCATCTCCTCCTCTTGCCTCCTTTGGCTTTCTTTCAAGCTAATTTCCCACTCTCTACAAGAAGCTCTTCCTGATCCCCCTTAATGCTAGTAGTGCCTTCCTTCTGTTGATCATCTCCGATTTATCCTTTTTATTTCTTGTTCTCACATAGTTATTTTTATGCTGTTTTTTTTTCCATTAGACTGTGAGGTCCTTGAGAAGAGACTGCCTTTTGACTTTCTTTGTATCTCTAGTGCTTAACACAGTTCCTGGCAGATAGTAGTTGACTGACTGCAGTAGAACAAACATTGACTTTGGAGTCAAAGGATCTTAGTTTGAATCCTACTAAGCCATGAGTTATCTATGTGAAATTGAGCAATTCACTTTCCTACCCTGGGCCCCAATTTTCTCTTCTGTGAATGGAATGCATAACTTTTTTTTTTCCTTTTTGGAGGGGGAAGGTGGGGCAATTGGGGTTAAGTGACTTGCCCAAGGTTACACAGCTAGTAAGTGTTAAATGGCTGAGGCTGGATTTGAACTCAGGTCCTCCTGACTCCAGGGCCAATGCTCTATTCACTGTGCCACCTAGCTGCCCCAAATGGGTAACTTTTAAGGTCTCTCCTAGCTCTAAATTGCTGACTCTAAATCATTTAACTCCCTGGGGCTTCAGTCTTCTGATCTGTGGAATGAGGTAGTTGCACTAAAGGATCTCTCAAGTCTCTTCTTGGTGCAGATCTCATTCTAGATCCATGATCTTATAATCAGCATTTCAGTGTCATTTATATCATGGTTTATTCGATATGGTGCAGACTAAAATTTGGTGAAAGCTTTGTAATGCCTTAACATAGACAAACTCTTGCCTAGCCTAAGGCCTAAGACTAAGGTACAGACTATACCTTGAGTTTGGTGGCAAAATTGTCTTGGAATATACAAGCATGGTACAAAAAATTTTGCAGACCCCAGACACTGATAAGGTTGTGGAGGGGGAAAAGGATGGTCATGGGCGAAAAAAAGCAACGTTATAATCTTTGATCTGCTCTTATCAGAGTAGGTATATCCTGATCTTTTAGGGTTAATGAGGTTTAAAAAAATTAGGTCCTCCTCTGTAAAGAACCACTGTCAGACCATAATAAACTACCAAGATACTTTAAAGCTGGAAATGTTTTGTATACGGTTTTCATTATTCCAGAGTAAAGTGAACATTTTCTTTGGACATGGCAGAGAGAGGCCTAGTATAAACTCTGCAATCAAAGAAGAGGTTATCAAGTCTTCTCAGCACCTAATTCTGACTTTCCCAACTTTTATGGCTTTGGAGTTTTACTCTAATAACCTTACATTAAGAATATGAGTTTTGGTTACTATTTTGAAAAGTAAGAGATCCTCCTGTTTTTCTGGGCCTTTCTCTCCAGAGACATCTGCTACCTCCCACCATCCTTTTCCCCCTCCACAAAAACTCCAAACAAAACATTCTAAAATCTTGCTTAATCCCATAAAGGAATTGTTTCTCTCTTCCATTATTTCTACTTTTTCCCTGTAAGTGCGAAAGAGAATTATTAGGATAATCTTCAAAACTTACTTACTATTTATAATATGGATCCCTAAAGAGAGAAATAGTGTGGTATAATGAATAATGAACTGTCCTGAGAGACAGGACGTGGGTTCAAGACCTACCTCTGACATATGTGTGTTTGATACTGGGCCTATTACCTACCTTCTTAGAATCTAAAGACTCTTAAGTGTTTGAGTACATGTCAGTTTGTATTGGTAGAAGGAGTTCCCTTGTATATTAATGAAATTATAGATCCCTTCCCTATACCTAAATAATATCTAGTTTACTGTAGCTGTAAACCACATGTAAATATTTCAGAAGATGTGATTCAATGATATTGAAAAATATTTTGTCATGTCAGGTGTCCTGTTATTTTGCTTGAGCAAATATGGATACTATATATGTCTTAGTCAGTCTCCTACATAACTTATGACAGGACTTAGCGCAGTATCTGGCACACAATAGGTACAATAAATTTTTTTTTTTCTGACTGACCAAGGGAACTAGATTTGTTTGCTAGGCCTCAGCAGAGAGAACTAGGGCCAGTAGATAGATACGCTAGAATTTGTTAACAATTAGAGTTGTTGGGCAACTAGGTGGCACAGTGAATAGAGTACCAGCCCTGCAGTCAGAAGGACCTGAGCTCAAATATGGCCTCAGACACTTAACACTTACTAACCATGTGACCTTGGGCAAATCACTTAATCCCAATTGTCATGCCCCCACTTCCAAAAATTAAAAAAAAACCCAAACACCCCACCCCCCCGAAAAACTCAATTAGAGTTGTCCAAATAATGGAAGAAATTTCCTTAGGAGGCAGTTGTGTACAACCTTTGCTCTATTACTGAAGTTTTGAGCTCACTAGGACTATGTTCAGTCTTGAGTTTTTCTCTTGTCAATCAAATGTTTAGCTTTTGCTCCCACCCAGGATTTCCTCTAGGAACATCAGCATTTAGCTTGTGTCTAGATCTGCCCCCCCAAAAGGAAAAAGACCCTGAGCTCCCATGTGCACACAATGAACATGACTGGTTTTATTGAAGTTGGCAAGTATCTATAATGGAGATCTAACACTATCCTCTTGAATTATATAGTATTATCCTGGGTGAGCTTCACTTGTGAGAGGAAAGAACTCAGACTGCCAAGCAGTCAAGCAACCAACCATACTGGTTCACTTTCATCTCCCAAAGACCTATACTCTCATTCAGACTTGTCATACTACTTTTGGTGTGGAAAAACACTTGGATTGCTAGGGAGATGAGTAATCTACTTCTATAGCATATTCCTCCTTACTCAGGGGCCTTTGTCACTGCTCTAGGCTTATTGTACCCCCTTGGGCTAAGCTCCTCCCTTCCCCACATCAGGCAAAGAACCCAGGGTTGCCAGAGAGTTAACCCCTCTTCTTGCTCCTGCACTATCCACATAATTCATTGTGATTATACAGACCTCCATCCAAGGAATAGTATCCATTTGTGCGGCCCCATTCTCCTCTATATCCACCCTCCTTTTTCTGTGTCCTGCCTCTATCTTACCAGATGTCCAGTCTTTGGAGTCTGTGATGTACTCTCTTTTAAAGGCCAAATTCAATAGTGAAGCTCAGGCAAATGAACTATGTGAACTCAATCATCAATGTGATGTTGGTGAGACAATTAATTAGAACAAGGTAAGAATTAATGTCTTATCAAACAGTTGACCTCTTCCTGGAAATTTCATACCTGGCTCAGGAGAAAGTAGAGGATTGAGGGCTCCTCTGGGGTATATTTGGGCACACTTACTACTTCTCCCTCAGTTAAAAAATTTTCAGTGCCTACAAATTACACCAGAGTATCTTTGGGCACCCTGGCCTATTACCTTCCTTCTGAACCTCCCTCTGAAGAGATTTGATAGTATCAGGCAACCCACTCAGTACAGTATTGTCTTGCTTCTTGAAATGTCTTCTTCAATATATTACTGTGACTAGTAGGTATTGTTACCTGGTAAGGTTACAAGGAAACAGAAAGTAAGAGATACTCTTCTGGATCCCCGACTTTGGAATTTGGGGGCATAGTCATTCTTTGTCAACTATGCTTTCTTCCTCCCATAAGGCTGAACTATAAAGTCACAGTCCCAGCCTTCTACTGGACAAACTCTGGGGTACAGGGGGGAGAGAAGACAAGATGGTTCACACATTCTTCCATCTCCCTTACCAGACCACCCTGGATACTTGGCTTATGGATTTAATCTTAAGGGAAGAAGATTCAGTTGCAATTTAAAATCTGCTCTTGGAAAATATATCAGAAGTCATTAATAAAAAAAAATCAGAACCATAATATTCTCTCATTAGTTACAGCTCAGAACCCGCAAGCTAGAATAATAACAAAACCAAAACTCGGGCTATTTTAGACAGAGGCTTAGACCTCTGTCTTCCTTTTTCTGTACCAAATCTGAGCCATACTGGCTTCCTCTGTTGTAGTCCTTTGTTTGCAATTAAAAAAGATCACAGATCTCGTGATTTTTATGGCTGTTTGTAATTTTATTTGAAAAACAAAGAATTAAGAATAGCTTCATGAAAAGGAAACAGTGTGTGGAAAATGCCTGCTGACAATAGCAGAGGAGGAAGAGTGAGTTAAGAATTCATCTTCCTTTTTGCTGAGTTCAGCTCCAGTCCACTCCAGCTATAACATTTCTCTTGGGCATTTGAAGAGATAGATCAGCAAGCAGAGAGAGGGAGAGAGCCAAACCATCTCACTTTGTTGGATGGAGTTCCAATTCAAAGTGTCTTCTGAATATCACACAGAAAGCCATCATGCTGTATTACAGCAATTGTTCCTCTTGGAACAACTACCATCAAACTTTTCAGATCAAAGTCCGTTTTTCCACCCTCTGAGTCATCATTGCATTTCTAGAGGTTCAGTGTCAACTCTCATAATGTACTTCTCTGTATCCCTGAGGCACTCATGTTAGATTACAGTAGTGTAGAGAACCGACAGCAGTGGACTTTCAGGGGTACTCTTGTCAGTCTGTAGGAACTCCTCTCAAATAACATCTTTTGATAGGATCCATACCTGTTAGTGAGTCTTTAATAACTCAGAAGTAATGGCAGCCACTCACCCCCAACATACAAATTGTATAATGTCCTTTTAGGTTCATGCCTTTCTTTATTGCAAAGGTCAGTTTAAAGTTAATTACTGCTGGTATAGAAAGCTTAGGTTCTAAATAAAGTCAATGATCCCAGAAAGTGCCCACAATGTAACCCATACTAAAGTTTTAAGTTCACATACACTGGGTTCAGTCTTAGAGACTTCTCATTGTAAGGTGAGACTTCTTTCTAGCAACCCATATTTCTTTTCCTGCTTTTGGGTACAGCTATAATGTTAATGGGATATAAAATCTTCCCCATCCATTAATAGGCCTCACATGGAGCTCATTAAGGAAAGCTTGCTTAGGGGAGGCTTGCTTGTAGGAAGGCTTTCACACCTTTTGTTAATTTCTAATTAGGCATTGAGTCACAGAGGGTTGTGATGCCCTCTGGCTCTAAAAAGGGTGTGTGTATATATATATGTATAGTCTGAGGTTAACATTTTGCTTTGGGGCTAACTCACTGAAAGAGTGTTCTTGTGATTAGACCAGATGAGATGCTCGGTAGTGGTTAAGGAGCACCCTGTTTTTGAAAAACCCATATGTTGGTGCTTCTCTCTCTGGTAACTATGTATGTATTGCCTTGGTCAGACAGTTGGATCTGTCTGTTGTTCTGTGCTAATTTCTTAGATAGTTAGAAGTCTTGTTTGTTGGTCTTTATTTCTCTGCTTGTATTTTCTCCATTTTCTTTGTTTGGATTTTCTCTGAAGTTCAGGGTCCTGATTTTCCCCCCTAACTAATGAATGTAATTTAAAAAAAGATCGTTGACTCCTTGAGCAGCTATCTTTCCTAGTAAAGCAGATCTAAGAACCTGTGCTAGCAGCCATCCTAGGTACGCCAGTGTGGTTGCCATTACAACAGTTCAACTCTAGGGCATTACTGTAAGATTGGAAGACTACGTAGAACCTAGGCAGAGTCCCACAAGAGAAGGAAGGGGAATTATTTTTTGACAATTTATGGGCTCAAGTATGAGTTAAATATATCCTGTCCTATATTCATTGTTTTGTTAATCCTATTCTGTGCATGGAAGCTGAAAGCCCAAGTCCATCTCTGTCAAGAGGTGGGTAGTATTTTTCATCATTGCTCCTCTGGAATCTTTATTGATCATTGCACTGATCAGAATTTGTGTCTTTCAAACTTGTTCCTTTTAAAATGTCATTATAGTATAAATTGCTTTTCTGGTTCTTTTCACTTTAATCTACACCAGTTCATACAAGTCTTTGTGGGTTTCTTTGAAAACTTCTCCTTTATTATTCCTTATGGCATGAATTTATTTCACTATATTCATACACCAAAATTTGTTCAGCCATTCCACAATTAGTGGGCACCCCTTAATTTCCAGAGGTTTTTTTGCCACCATAAAAAGAAATAGCCCTCATTCTCATCTGTCACATAAAGAGCATAAATGGCAAGGTAATTATAGTGCTCACTGTAATAACAGCAAAACAAAGGGTGTTTATGGAATACATAATGTATGCTCTTTACTATACTGGGCATTATTAAAGATGAAATGAAGCATAAGACACAGAACCTCTTCTCTGATAACTTAGCCTAATTGGGAGGCAAGACATGCATATGAAACAACTAGAGTACAGAATAGAATCTGTGATAATGTAATTCAAATGAAATTCATAAGGAGGAGGGAACCAAATTAAGGGAAATATGGTGAGGTATTTCAGAAATAACTTCTGGACCTCATTAGGTTTTGTTGGCAGACTGCTTTCTGGGGACTAGAGAAGGGAGAATGAGGTTGGGTCAGGCAAGATGTGCTCAAGCTGGCTCTGAGGGCCAATTATTGTTCACTGGATAGACCTAAGAAAGTGTTAATAGATAGTGCATCTTAAACTTAAAAGTTTGTTGTGGGGATTTTTCCTCTCCTGGAGAGCTGGTTGTTAAACATTGACCAGAATAGTGCTGGCTACTGAATTGATAATTTTTAAAGGGTCTATATTTAATCACACAATTGAAAACCAGACCTAATAGGAAGAAATGGAAAAGCAGTCAATAGAGAGGCAGCACTTGTTGAGTAGCTCGAATAATTTCTTTCTCTTTAGTCAGTTAGTAGTACTCTGCTAATTTCAGCTGTCTCCCTTTCTTCCCAACCTGCTTGATCACAGGTTCATGCATTACACTGCTAGTTAACAGAAAGAAGAACAAAATGAATTAGACTGTATTGTAGAGACATGGAGATGGACTGTGTTCGAATATCAAATGATCTGTGGTCTTATTAATTCAGTAGCTTCCTCTAGTAATGAAGATCTCAATCCTTCCATGCCTTCCTATCCTTCTCATTCCACTCTTGTCCATGTTCTTCCAAAAATTCATCACGGGTAGTCCACCCAGTATGTTGGAGGCCTTCTCTGCTTTTTCTCACCCTCATGAGGCTACCAGTAGAGTACTCTGGCTGTCTATTTGTCACGACCAGCCATAAGAGATAATTGTATGAATTTGTTATTAAAGCATTTTCAGTTGTGTCCAACTCTTCATGACCCCATTTGGGGTTTTCTTAGCAAAGACACTGGAGTGTTTGCTATTTCCAGAGCTCATTTTACAGATGAGGAAACTGAGGCAAGCAGGGTTAAGTGACTTACCCAGAGTCACACAACTAGTAAGCATCTGAGGCCAGATTTTCCCAACTTCAAGCCTGACACTGTATCCACTGCATCACATAACTGTCCCTAATGTATGAATAAGTATTCTTAAATAATTAAGAACCACCCATGATTTATGTGGTGTGTGTGTACTGGTCTATTGGGGATAGTCCTTGAAGCATGCACAGATATCTTCTGCCTACTTATAGTTCAATAAGATAGAAACTTTGAGAAGCTGTTTTTCTAACATGAGTGACTTGGAAATGCTAAAAACAGTCAGAAAAACAGATGATTCAGAATAACTAAGCTGAAATTTGAGTGTATACACAAAAGGGATGGACTGCCTATCCCTCTAATTTCTTTCCTTGATGCTTTGGCTGCCTGAGGGAAAGGGGTACCTGACCGCATTCCTTGATCCAGCTGCTGTGTGTCCTCAGCACATGGTACCTCTGTTTATTTTATTTTTGTTCTGATCTTAGGCAAATTAGTATTTTGAAATGAGAGTGCCCAGGTGACCTGATGAGTTTGATAAATCCAGAGGTCCCATCAGGGGTCCCACCAACAGTTTGAGACAGTTAGCAGTGTGGCCCCCTGGATCACTAGTGGTTGATGATATAGGAAATTTCAGTATATAAATGTGGAAAGGCCTAAGGCCTATGACACCTTCAAGGGGTGATATTTCTTGTGGCAGAAAGAAATGCTGGCTGTAGACTCATGACTAGCACTGTCTCTTGGGGCCCAATTTGACTGATGGTCCAATGGGGAGCAATACATAAGGGGAACTTCACAATTATTCTACAAAGGGAGAAAAGGACAGCCAAAGCCAGGAGTCAGAAATACCATTTTTGTAAATGTGTCCTCTGGTCATTCATTCCTCATGACCATCATACTGTACTTTAAGGTTGAACCCACTCTCCCCAGGGACAAGGGGAAAGTTTGCCCCAACTTTGGGGGGAAGATGTTTAGTACCAATTGTTTATACTCTACATTTTCAGTAAATCCTTTTTCTAAAAGTTAATTGATATATACTAGCTAGTTGTTAATGAGGACTTGCAGGCCACATTTCTAGAAACCCCATCCCCTCAGAATTATTCCTAAAACCACAAGAAGAATCAGAGTCAACTTCTTTCTGGGACCCAACCTGCCAAAGTGAGTGGGAGTTGGGGCATAAACTAGCTTAGAGAGTGTGTTACACTAAAAAAAAAAAAAAAATCAAAAAATCACATAAACACTATCAAAGGTAGAGCTATATTTTATAGGTCAGTATGTGGTAGAATATAAGCCAGGTATCTCTATCACCCCTTCACAGTATGACTTAATGTTTAAATAATTGATCATTTGTTTCAGAAAGTGTAGGAAAAGAGACAAAGGGACTATAATTTATTATATAGCTAGTTATAAGAGGGCAGCAGTGGAGACAGCACCAGATCTGGCATCAGGAAAACCTGAGTTCAAATCTAGCCTCAGACACTTACTAGCTATGTGATCGTGGACAAGTCACTTAACCTTGTTTTGCCTCAGTTTCCTCATCTGACTAATGAGATGGAGAAGTAAATGGAAAATCATTCCAGTATCTTTGCTAAGAAAACTCCAAATGGGGCCATAGTGAGTTGGACATGACTGAAATAAGTGAACAAGAGTAATCCCGAGAATCAGCTTGTAGGCAGTCAGCTTTTTCCCTCCTAAACTCAGCCTTTTTTCTAAAAGGAAAAGAAATCATCTGTCAGTTTAATGGAGACGCAAGCATTGAGCCAGTACCTATTTAATAAGCAAGTGAGAAGGCATGTGGTTCCCTTTAGCCACTCTATCATCTCATCAATATGCTCTCAGTTTTTGAGATGTGAACTTTCTTCTTAGTATCCAATATACAGTGTGTGTGTGTGTGTGTGTGTGTGTGTGTGTCTGTGTGTGAAGGGGGTCTCTTATAGCTTCATCTACCCACATTCTGTGTGCACATCTGTGTTGCATGATTGGTTGCTGGGATTTATTAATGTAGTTCCCTACGTACAATTATTTGTTCATCCTTCCTACTCAAAGAGGATCAATGACATCAAGGTACAGTGTGTTTGACTATGACTGATTAGTCCGATATGAACTCAGAAGGCTTTACCACAGGTTGGGTACAAATAGTCCATTTGCACATTTGCGATGGAGATATCTCTAGATTTGTACATCTCATGTCTCCTTTGTGCTACTGTGATTCTGTTTTGCTCATACAGCCTAATGCCTTCTTTGATGCAGGCACACCAGGCTGGGTAGTCCTGTGCTAGAATCTCCCATGTCTCACAACTAATACTGAAGTTTTTCAGAGAGAGCTTGAGAGTGTCATTGTACCACTTCTTCTGACCTCTGTGTGAGAATTTGCTTTGTGTGAGTTCTCCATAAAATAGTCTTTTAGGTAAACGTACATTGGGCATTCAGGCTATGTGGCCAGCCCATTGGAGTTGTACTCCCTGCAGTAGAGATTGAATGCTTGGCAGGTCAGCACGATAGAGGACTTCAGTGTCTGGTAGCTTATCTTGTAAGGCGTGTAGCATGGGTTGTATTTCTAGATAGATATCATCTAGACTTTTCTACCCCCCCCCCTTCTCTGGAGAGATGGGATTTCCATCTTTGTGGAGGAGGATGGCAGTGACTGGGGGGTCATTCATTTGCTTTTTGATCTTCAAGAGGACCACTGAGCTAGAATTATTTAGTCACATATCAGATATTTGCAGACTGGGGCATGATTCTTTTGGGGGGAATCAGAATAAAAATAATTTTTTTTCTCTTTACTTCAGGGAAGGGGAAAGTGAAGTATCCCTGCTGCAGACTGTGAAGCTAACAGCTTTATATCCACTGGCTCCCTAAAACCATCTAATGGGTTATAATCATGGATAGAGAGCAAACATTTGTCAAAGCAAGTAGTAAAACAGTAATTAGGGCACACACACAGATTAGTTTAGGGGATAGAATATAAAACAGGATGTTCTGTAACTCAGGAATGAGGTAATGATTTCATACACTCTGAGCAGTCTCTGGGGTACTGATGCTGGGAAATAAAGGGGGCATGTTGGTATGCTGGCTACTTAGCACATGACTATGGCTTTGGGGCATCCCATCAGACATTTAAAATCTTTCTCCTTCTCTCTGTCCCCATCTTCTCTCTTCCACCAACAGAGTCATACTTCCCTCACTTACCTCTAGACAGTGTCTCAGGGCTGTTCTTCAAGGGACCAAGCCCACTTGGGTAGGCTGCTACACATTTAGGCCCCTTAAGGACAGGGACTGTTTTGTCTTTTGCATTTGCATCTACATTCACAATACTTGGTATTTAGTAAGTCCTTAATAAATGTGTTTTCATTCATTCTTTCAATTTATTCATTTGTTGTTTTTTCTCCTTTCAAATTCATTCTTCATGTCACAGGGTGAGCACTTCCCAGTGCACTACTCTGGTAAGGTCACCTCTCTATGAAAAAAAGTCTTCAGTAGCTCCCTATTGGTTAATGAAATTCCTTATCACGACATTCAAGAGCCTTCATTATCTGGCTCTCTGGCTTTTCCAAACTTACTCCACATTACATAACTTCTTATGTCAAGTCTTGCCACTGGACTTGGATGACTCTGAGGAGAGAGTGAGGCTGACAACTTTGCACAGCTCTGCCACACTCATATCCAATTTACACATAAGTCAAGACATCTCCCTCGTGATGTCGTTGGTCCTCCTTGAGAACAAAGGGCAAACAGCAATAACCTTTTCTATACTTGATACTCTAGCCAAACTTGAACACAGACCTCCCATTACAGAACCCCAGAACCATGGTATTTCAGAGCTGGAAGATACTTCAGTGGCTATCTAGCCCAATTTGTGAAAAAAAAAATAACCCACTATGAAATATTCAACAAGGAGAAATTTAGTTTCTGCTTGAAGTACCCTTCAGTGAAGGGAACTCATCATGCTTCAACACTGTTCCTTCTGCTTTTGGAGAGCTCTAAATGTGGGAAAGATTTTTGTGACATCAAGTCTAAATTTGTCTCTTTTCCAACTTCCACCATTGCTGGTTGTACTCCCTGGGGCCAACCAGAACAAATCTAATCCTCCTTCCACAAGATAGCCCTTCATGTACTGGAATATGTTTATCATATCCCCCACTGCATCTTTTCTGCTGTCGGTTAAGCTTTCACAGATCCTTCTCTCAACTCTCATGTTGGTATGGATTCATGACTCCTCTTGATTCATATTTGGCTATTTTGTTGATTAGAGTGCTAAAGTCTTTCTTTTGTTTTTCTCTGCATTGCATAAACTGTCCTCCTTGTTCTGCTCCCTTTACTGTGAATCATTTCATACAAGACTTCTCCAAATTCTCTGACTAGTTTTCCAATAGAATGTGAGCTCTACAAGGGCAGGAATTATTTTGATTTTGTCTTTGTAAGACTGGGATTACCATATAGTAGCTGCTCAATAGACATTAATTGATTGAACTGAACTGAATCTGTACTTCTTTACCCCCTTCTTCCTTGTCTTGTAATTATTTGGATATATAGCTTCTCCCTTCTACTAAACGGTAAGCTCCCTGAAGACAGCCTCTTATTTCCTCTTCATATCTCAGTACTTGGCACATTTCCTTGCAGACAGTTATGCCTTAAATGAATTGAAGTAGGGTTAATTTAACTTCCCATTTTTCATGACAAATTACTTGAATATCGCTTTTAAGCTAAAATTTCCTGAAATTAATCAATTTACATCTTAATTTTGTATGCTCAATCAATATATTCTGATTTTTTGGAAGTGCTTATATGAGAGTGGGTTGGTCAGTAAAAATTTACCAAGATACAATATTGAACCTAGGTTTTCAAGATTAGGGATACCCATAGAGCCTAAATTCATGGGTTGAATGTTGGATTAAAGCAAAATAGGAAAGCTGTATTTAGCTTGCATTTTCATTCTTTTTTTGGCTCAGACCTTTTTAACAATTTATTCTATTGGCTAAGTCAAATCAACAGTCATTTATAAAGCATCTACTACATGGCAGACTCAGTGCTAATTGCTGGAAATACAAATACAAGTAGAAAGACAATCCTGTCTCTTACTGAGTTTACATTCTAATGGGGAAGATGACACATAGAAGGAAGCTGAAAAAGGGAGGAGTGGGCAAAGGTATCTGGCTAGGGGAAGGGAAGGGCAAGAATGGTAGAGGAAGTCTAAAGTACAGCCTGGAGAGGAGTGAGATATAGTTGTCCTGGGCACCATCTTTAAATGGAGGAGCCATCCAATCAGAAGGGAAGGATAACAATAACAGTAAGAATAGCTAATATATAACTAACATTTACTTTATGCCAGACACTGTGCTAAAAGTTTCAGTTATTAGCTCATTTGAGCCTCACAACAACCGTTCTAGGTAGGATTTTCATAGGAAATGAGAGGTTGCAGTCTTGATGCCTTGATGTTAGGAACAGAACAGGGGGCAAGGTCATGCACTGATGGACTGCCTTAATGAATTTCAGAAGAGAGGGCCCTTCTAGGTTGGAGAGGGGAGATTGGCTAGTATTAATTAAAAGAAGACAATATAAACTATATTTATGGATTTAAAGAAACAAATGACAAAGAAACCAAAGAAGCCAGTCTCTTTGTGTTGAGAAAACCTTGTGTGTATGACTAGCACAATGGAGACAGGGTTTCATGACAAGTGTCCTAGAGACTACATTCTTCCTGGAGAAAGGAGAGAAATCAATCTGCAGGAATTTACTAAGGTACCTGCTTTTTCGAAAGTGGTCTTCTAAAATTAGAGTCAGAAGACCCAAATTAAAATCCTCATATCGCCACTGTATCAGGCACAATGTAGGTCTGTGTGGCCTTAATGAACGTAACTTGCTTATCAGGGCTCATTTTTGACAGATGAGGAAACTGAGGCTAAGTGGCTTGTCCAAGGGGAGTGGGTTTGAGTCCAAACTCTTTCATGTGACTGTGAGCAATTCAGTTTAAGTTTCAGTTTCCTCTTTTGCCTAATGAAGAAAGATACTTGAATTATCTCACAAAGTTGTTAGGAATAAAGAGCCCCCTAACCTATATATAGCTTCCTACATATGAGCCATTTTCCTTTCTTCTTACTTCAGGGCATTGTTGTTGTTCAGTCACGTCTGTCTCTTTGTGACCCTGTGGACCACAGCATACTAATACTGTTTGTGGGGTTTTCTTGGCAAAGATACTATAGTGGTTTGCCATTTCTTTCTCCAGCTCATTTGACAGATGAGGAAACTGAGGCAAACAGGGTTAAGTGACTTGCCCAGTGTCACATAGACAGTAAGTGTCGAGGCTGGATTTGAAATAGGGTCTCCCCAACTCAAAGCCCAGAGGACTCTATCCACTGTACCACCTAGCTTCCTCAGTTCAGGATATTAAATATCCATTATTTCCCTGGGTTTGGCTCCCTTCAGTGATACAGATTACAGCTGTACTAATATGGTTTTTGTGAGTTGGTGTATCCGAAAAACTCATCCCTTATGGCCAACTTGGTAGTGAGTGCTTCCTTAGCTAAGCTAGTTGGTTATAGTTTTCTAGGCTAGCAACTACATCTTTGACTTTTTCGTCTCTTCCCTTATAACCAATCTAACTAAGTTTGGTTATTTCTTATTTTGAACTAGCTCTCAATTTTGCTCTTTTGGCTTCATTCATACAGTTTCTTCTCTAATACATACCTTTATCTTCCCACACATAGGTTACTTTAACATACTTTTCTATTTCCAACCAATCCTTCCTACACTCTCTTTCTAAATTAATCCTTCTAGAATACTGCACTCATCAAATCCTTCTCCTACTGAAGAATATACAATCTCTTTCCTATTGTTTGTTGTATCAAATCCAAACTACTCTGCCTGGCTTTCAAGGACCTTTGTCGTTCCAGGAGCCAAGATGGCCGATTAAGCAATAAGCTGCTCTCACTCTCCCTTACTGACCTCTAAAAACTCAGAAAATATTGCCCTCAGGAGAAAACCTGGAACAGGGGAGCCAGCAGAAAGACAGAGTGCTATCTTTTAGCCCAGGAGGCTTGGGGGATAAACAATAAAAATTACATGTAATAAAGGGCCATGAAAAGACAAATTAAAAATTAATTGGAAACTGAATAATCTAATCCTAAAGGATGAGTGGGTCAAGCAACAAATCGTAGAAACAATAACTTCACGCAAAAGAGAATGACAATAATGAGACAACATACCAAAACTTATGGGATGGAGCCAAAGTGGTTCTTAGGGGAAGTTTTATGTCTCTTAATGCTTACGTGAATAAAATAAAGAAAGAGGAGATGAATGAACTGGTCATGCAACTGAAAAAGATAGAAAAAGAACAAACTAAAAATCCCTAATTAACTACCAAATTAGAAATTCTGAAAACCAAAGGAGAGATAAATAAAATTGAAATTAAGAAAACTAACAAGGACGTCTATCATTTAGTCCCATTCTATCTGTCCAACCATATTTCCAACTACTTTTCAAAATTTAACTTATACTTCAACAGGGCTAGTTTTTTTTTAATTGTCCTCTGTATAAAGAGACAATCTGCTACTGTTTTTTCTTATATTCTTAACCTTAGATGGAAAACCCTCCACACCGATGTCTACCTGTCTTTCAAGGTCATCATAAAAACTTCTACAATGGAAAAGTAATAGTAATTCATATTTAAGGTATAAGAAATGCTATGAAATAGGTAATAAAACTAGGATTTTCCTTGTTTTATAAAAACTCAGATTCACCAAAGTTGGGAAATTTTCCCATGGCTTCACAGCTATTGTCTACCATGTGATTTGCTCTCAGGTTTCCTTACTGATTTCTTCTTTAATTGATCTCTCCCTTCTCTGAAGTCATAGTTGGTTTCATACAATTTAGTGCTAAATTATTTCCTAATTATTTCCTTTATATTATTACTGTGTTCTCAACTAGATTATTGTAAACTTTTTGAGAGAAAAGGACCATACCTTTCTATCTTTTCCATGTTATTCAGCAAAGTGCTGCACCCATAGAAATGACTTTTTTAAGTCTATATTTATTTATTGTTATATATTATAAAGATGTATTATTACTCTAACCATGTTGGCTATTTGGCTACACACAGAGAACTGTTACAGGGTTACAATGGGCAATGAACAAAATAATGTGACTAGTTCAGAGTAACGTATCACTATTCCTAGAAAACCTGCTGCTCTGAGCTGTTTCCCTGCTACTGATGGTAGGTAAATAACATTATCCTCAGTGCAGGAACCAAAGCCCCTTTGTCCCCAGGGTCTCCAGAGGGCACATTGCTTTTTTTTTTTAAAAGTAGGCCAAGGAAATTTCATGTTCCCAGATATAATACGTAGGGTGCAGTTATGATAGAAAATAACTGTTTCATGACATAGATATTTTTCTATCCATCTTCCCTGGAAAGGAAAATTTTACATGTATGTAAAGTCATTGACTGTGGAAAGATTTGTGGTATGACTCACATGGCAGAATTTAAGAGTCATGGAAAAGCTACCTTGTCCAAAGCTTTTTCTTACTAGACTGTTGATCTTTGAAATCTCTCAGTCATTTCTTTGGGTTAAAGTGTTGAGGGTTCCTATTAGGAAGCTATTTGGGAACATAAAAACTTGGTCATTAAATGAGGTTTTCACTTTCTAGGGGAGCTCTGAGGGAATGGGACAAAACTCAGGTAAATTTGGTTGGATGGAGGAAGAGTGGGGTATTTTTCCTGTTTGATTAGACCCTAGTGAGTTGATATAATATGAAGGCAGCTAGGGGAGTTGGGGGAGAAGAAGATACTTAAAGGGAGGATAGCAACATATTGGGGGAGGCAGGGGTTGTCCTGAGAAATGGGCAGGGGAGGGAGTAACAAATATTGCTTACTTCCCAATTTTGCCTTGGGCTAACCTTGCTACCATTAGTAGAGTTCCTTTTATGTAATCATGGCGTGATTTTCCAGAGACAAAACAGTATTGCATGTGGTAGTAGAGGCCACCCAAATTCCAGAGGATGAATTCTTACCTCTATCACCATTAAAGTGATGTATCTGGGAGGGAGGTGAGGAGCTCTTCAACTCTTAGTAATTATGCAGGCATATTGTTTGGTCTTCTTAAAGAAAAAGGTGGAAGAAAAAGCTTGTTTTCAACTTGTGGCATTTGGCATTGTCACAGTTGAGGAAACTGAGGTACAGAGAGTTTGATGACTTGACCAAGGCTACCCATTCAGCTTATGAAGCAGGATTGGATCTTGGACTTTTTAAAAGTTTTGTTTTGTTTTGTTTTATTTTTGGAGGCAAGGCAATTGGGGTCAAGTGACTTGCCCAAAGTCACACAGCTCATTAGTGTCAAGTGTCTAAGGTCACATTTGAATTCAGGTCCTCCTGATTCCAGGGCCAGTATTCTATTCACTGCACCACCTAGCTGCCCCCCCTCCCTTTTTTTAAATGGGGGCAGCTAGGAGATGCAGAAGATATAGCACTGTCTAGAGTCAGGAAGATTTGAGTTCAAATCTATCTTCAGATACTTAATAGCTGTGTGATTCTGGCCAAATTGAATCACCTCTATTTGCCTCTGTTTCCTCATCCTTAAAGTGAGGATAATAATAGGTCCTACCTTACAGGGTTGTTGTGAGAATCAAATGAGATAATTATGAAGTGCTTGGCACATAGTAGGTGCTATAGGAATATTAGAGGCTATATTTATTATTTTTTTCTGACTCCATGTCTAGCATTCTATCCATTATATCATGCATGATGTTTCTCCTTTTCCTCTTCTATTTTAATCTTTTTTTTTTGTCTGACTTCTCTTTTCTACAAAAGGACCTGGAATAGGGTTGGGGGTTCTTACTTCATTGGTTATAGATGAGAAAATGGGTGAGAAAATGCCCTCTACCAATGCAAATCAGCCCCTTCTCTGCAATTTATGGTCTGAAGGAATTGCCTTAAGTGCTTAAGCCTTAAACACTTGCAAAAGGTCCCATAAATTTGGAGTCAGAGGCAACACTTGAAACCAGGTCTTCCTAGCTTTGAGGCTAGCTCTCTTCATTACAACTACTGTTTCAGTTATTACTCTTTCTGGGCAAAACATTTCAGTTCAGCATAGACATCCTGAATTTCCACTTTGGCTCTCATCTCGCAAATGAGAAACATAGAAACTCCCATAGAATGCATATTGATCAAGGCATTTCTATCAATTACTTATTCCTAGAAGCTATGGTTCTCTTGAGATTACATCAGCTCTGTCTGTGCTGTGACTTGCTTTATCATAAAAACTGTTAAGTTCTGTGATAGGCAAATGATTAAATTTTGACTTTATTGTTCACTTTTTTTTTTCTGATAAAACTTAAGTTCAGGCCTTTTTTTTCCTCTCTTTGCTTTTCTGTTTCACTGCTTTATGAAAAAGTTTATCTAAACCTAAAAAATGCTCTAGATAACCTATAGTGTATAAGAAAGAAATTACTCCTAAAACTGTACTCTGGTCTACTTTTCTATTTTATTATTAAATATCTTTTTCCACAAACAAACAAACAAACAAACAAAAGGTTACACTAGCTCTTTTTTGGAGATGACATTATATTCCTGGCTCATATTGACCTTGCAGTTCACTAAAACCCCCAGATTTTTTTCAGATAAATGGCTGTTCAATCATGCCCTTTCTCACTCTGCCCCATTTTCTACTTGCAAAGGCACCCTACTGAACTTCTACAAGACTCTACATTTATCCGTATCTTCATAAGGCTAAGGATACAGATAAAGATGAATACTGAGGGTTAAAACGCTCCCCACCCTTCTTCCTGATGTACCACTCTAATGGAAATGGTGTTTGTCCTTCATTTTTTCCAAGACAACCAATGACATCACAGATTTGTGGATGAATTAGATTTAAGTGTGACAGAGTTGCACAAAATCATTAACCTCACTCTCTTCAAGAGCCATTGAAGTACAAAAGTAAGGATGACTGACAATGGCCCTAGCATGCAGTGGTTGACCTTGGTGCTTTCAAGGCCTGACCAAGCTCTATGCTCTCCACATTGCCTGCTTCAGCTTATTCCATGGCTATTGGAACAAATTGTTCTCATCTGCCCATTCCATGCAAGGGAAATCTTCACATTCTTGGAGCACATAACCCTTAACTCACCAAAGGGTTTGAGCCCTGTCCGTTAGCCTCAACCTGGTTTAGCCCGTCTGCCCAGAGTGTTTATTAGGGTGTGACCACTGTACATTCTACAATTTCTTGGAGTCCCAGACAAGATATGAATGTCTAGTAGATACCAAAGGTAGATGAACATCTCTGAAAAGGCTTGGTAAGCCCTCACACCAAAGGTGCTAGTTCTTCTTGAACATCCCATACACCCCATTGTAATGGTAATAGAGGCAAGAATCACTCTACTGGAGTTTGTGTGGCCTCTGCTACCACATGCAGTGCTATTCAAGAAAAGCACACCATGTATATGTGAAAGGAACTCTATAAATGGGTGCAAGTCTAGCCCCATTCTACCTAGTTTTCCTGTTGGTAGAGCTGCAAATTAGTCCAATGATTCTGGAAGACAATTTGGAATAACAGGACCCAACAGTGGCTGGATGACCATTTGTTGGTATGTGTTATAGTGGGAATTCTTTTTTGAATTGGCATAGTGTCAGGCATATAGCAGGCATTTAATAAATGCTTGTTGACTATAGGAGAAAATTTAAAGGAATTTCACAAAATGTATAGAAAAAAGACACATATGCTACCACCTGTTATCCAATGTGTTAGCTTTCCCTACAATCTTGTGTCATCTGCAAATTTGATAAGAATGCCATTTATGGCATTATCAAACTATTGATGAAAATATTGAATAGTGTAGTGCCAACCATACTTCCTTGAGGTGCTAAACTGGAGACCTTCTGCCAAAGTGAGACAATATTTGTAAAGTGCTGTGGATGTTTAATAAATACTTGTTCTCTCTTTCCATCCCTTTAAACCTACACTGAAGCATTAATTATTTTTCTTTGAGTCTGCTTGTGAATGCATAGCATTCAGATGTTTAATAAATACTTGTTCTCTCTTTCCATCCCTTTAAACCTACACTGAAGCATTAATTATTTTTCTTTGAGTCTGCTTTTGAATGCATCTCATTGTATTTGGAATTGGCACCAGGCAGATCTGAGTTCAAATCCTGTTTCAGGCACTGAACTAGTTGTGTGAACTCTGAGCAAGTCCCTTGACCTCTCTATGCTTTAGTTTCCTCAACTATAAAATGAGAAGACCAGACTCTAAACCCTCTAAAAGCCTTCCAGTTTTAAATCTATCAGCTTGTGATTTATCTCTTCCACAAGAATAGTTGTGAGATGTTTAATCAAATACTTTGATAAAATCTAGAGAAAGGATATTTTACAGCATTCTCCTGAGCTACCAGTTTAGTAACTCTGTCAAAAGAGGAATTAAGGCTAGTCTGGCATCACCTGTTTTTTCATGAAGCTATGTTAGTGCTTTGTGAATGAATTGGAGGTTAAAAGAAAACAGGGACCAAGATTTGGGTCTGGAGAAACTCTGATAAATATAAAGAAGAACATTTATACGGTGGTGATATTTAAAAAAAATGGTATCCTTCTCTTACATCTGGATCCTGGGTTGCCCTGGAGAATCAGAGGCAGGAGATCCATACCAGGATGCATCCAAATACTGTCTCATTCCAAGGCAACCTGAGAGATCAATTAATTTAAGCTTTTAGACAATTTTATCCTCACTACCACAAACACTCTTGTTATGAATATGTTAGTATGTATGTATTGGATCGTTCTCTTTTTGACCTGCTTAGTACATGGGTTGGATCATGGGTTTAAAAGGTATTAACAGGTTAGTGAATTTTCTCTTGTAATTCCAAGTTGTCTTAAAGAATTATTGGAACAGCTTGCAGTTCCATCAACAGTGTGCTAGCATGCCTGAGGGAAACACTTTTAAAACAAATGATATAAGGTGAAGAGTCCAGTACTAACAAACTTGTCTAGCTTCCCATTTCTTTTCTATAGCTGATTTAGTTTATTTTATAACCACTGCAACTATAATAGTCAGCACTTTTAAATGTAAACAAAAGCAAGCAGTCAAGAGAAGACTTTGTGCTTGGTGAATTAAGGGTGAGAAAGTAAACTGGGGATATAGCCCTTAATGAGGTTAGGCACTGAGAGTCATTTTAGGATTTTGGGATTATTGATCTAGCCAGGGGCTACTTGGGGCCTCTGAATTGAAAGATAATATGTTGATAAATTGATTTAAATATCCTTGGTTTTCTTCGAAATTCTATGCTTTTTATAAATTTGAAAACATTTTGAGGAGTCCATGGCACAAAAAAAGCTCAAGACTCCCCGAAATAGACTGAGAAGGCTCCTCAGAAACTCGTATAATTTCCCTCTTATTACAGATAAGGAAACTGAGGCCCAGAGAAGTTAAGCGATTTGCCCACTGTCAGTCAGTTAACAAACGTCAGAGTCAGAATTTAAACTTCATCGCAACCAGTTTTTTTTCCCCACTGTTTCTTGCCACAGGGGCTAACTTGCTAGCCGGAGGAAAAAGTGACATCTTACCCGGTGTGCATGACATTGAGAATTCCAGTCACAGTCAGACACCCCAAGTAACTTGGTAGCGCCGCGTGCAGGCAAAAAGCGCCAGCATGGGTCTGTCGCAGCTCGAGTTTGCTGATGCCAAGATCGGGCGTATTAAGTTTCATTGGCCCATGCTTCACTCTGAATATGAAATGAGGCCCAGAAATCCTCACATCTTTCTGTCTTTTACCACTCTCATTTCTTCACCTCGATCTTTCCTGTCCTTCATCATCAGAAACTCTTTCGTTCTTCCGTCCTATCTCTTCCCCCAAACGCCTTTTCATCTATATTGGACCTTCCCACAGCTCCCTCCTCCCATTCTCGCTCTCAGCTGCCCCTCTCTTCCCTCCCCAGGAGCTGGGAGGAAGCGCAGGGGCTCAACTCACTAGCACGCAAGGGAGTCCTAGGAGCCAGCGGGAGGAAGAATGGGGAGGCTAGGCCGGGAGAGGAGGCCGCAGTGGGGCGACATTGGGGTGGGAGGGGAAAAGGAAAACTTCCTACAGGCTGATCTCTCTAGGGGTGGCCACTCCTCGTCCTCTCCAGGCTGAAATTTCCGTGAAACCTAGAGGAAGATACGAGGGGCCAGTCCGAAGTACCCGGGGCTGGGTGGGGGATGGATGGAGTGGGCGACGGAGGTGGTTCCCCACTTTTCAAGGGGCGGGGTAGAGGTGGGGTAGGGGCAAGAATTATCCCAGCCCTCCAGTTTACTCCGCCCCCAGGCCATATAAGTCTCCACCCCTTTCCAACGCCCTCCCCCGCTCCGCACCATCCCTCCCCCATCTCTCAATCCAGCTCCTCCTCAGGCTCCGCTCTCTGATTGGCCGGGAGTCCCCCTCCTCCTGCTTGTCGAATGGGCGCAACCAACCTGGTCAAAAATTTCGCCCGAGGCAAAGCAACACACGCGCGAGCGCGCGCATACACACGCACACACACTCATACCTACACACAGACACAAGCACACCTAAGGAACACTGGCAGAAGCCAGGAGAAGGTAGCTCCTGCCGTGGTTCGAGGGAAGAGAAGGAGGGGAGCCAGAGAAGGGAGGAGAGAAAGGAGGAGGAGCAAAGGTGCGGGAAGAGAGAAAACTCAGCAGAACTTGTGAAAGGAAGAGGAAACCTGTCCGGGAGGCGCTGCTGCAGTCGGGTGCTCTGCCTGCGCCCGCGGTTTTCGGTTGTGTTGTGGCAGGAGCAGCAGCAGCAGCAGCAGCAGCTGCGGAGGGGCAGGCACCAGGCTTGGCTCATGCCCGGCTCGCCGAGAGGTACAGGCACTGGGGGCCGAGTTCCACGCCCAGAGGCAGTTTGGTCATCCCGGACGCGTTAGCTGGGTCGCCTGCCT
The DNA here is from genome assembly GCA_028646515.1 of Pseudochirops corinnae. NCBI lineage: Eukaryota > Metazoa > Chordata > Mammalia > Diprotodontia > Pseudocheiridae > Pseudochirops > Pseudochirops corinnae. The sequence continues at coordinate 419,241,539 of CM053585.1, read as the reverse complement.
CCTTTCCACTCCTCGCTGGTCCCTCTCCGCCACGCCACGGCTATTTGGAAAGAGGGTGTCGAAGGGTATCTGGGGATCCTCCCCAAAACCATTAAAAAAGAGCACCCACTTTAGAAAATGAGACAGCATGTCTGACAAAATGTCCAGTTTTCTCTACATCGGGGACATCGTGTCCCTGTATGCGGAGGGCTCCGTCAACGGCTTCATCAGCACCCTGGGGTAAGGAGAGGGGCTCGGGCTAGGGAACGCAGTCTCAGTCTCTCTTTCTCTCTCTTTTCCTTTCCTTTTCTTTGGGCTTTCCCAGGGTTGGGGGATCTTCTCCAGACTGTATGCACCGCCCCTCCCTCTACTACACTCCCTCCCCCCCAGACTTGAGGAACCCGCGGATCTGACAAGCTGAGGACTGAGAGCTTTGCCCGAGCGCACAGGAAGCTGCTTGGGGAGTACTGTTTCTCTTGCAACTCCACAATCTCTTGTGGAGAGACAGATCAAAGGAGGAAGTGATTCAGAAGCCCTCAAACAGGCCTGGGGAAGAAATTCACCTTCTTTTACTTGCTTCTTCTCCAAATGTTGTTTTGACGAAAATGTTGGCTTTTGACGAAAAAACAAATTCTCCTCCTGTCTTTCCCGACCCCGCCTCCTTCCCCCACCCCCATCAATTTGATGCCTGAAGTAGCGCTCAATTTACCCTAGCTTCTCAGGTGACCGCGGGATGCATTGAAAGTATTCAGGACACTCAGAGTCATCGCCTGGACTTTTCCCCTTTCTCCCAGCTCAATTCTTTTTGCCCGTGCTAGGTGGCCAATCCCCGCAGCCTTTGGGATTAGACCAGGTGATTCTATGCTGAAATTCTTAAAGGGTCTGACAGCCAATAAGCACTTACTATATACCAGGCACTGTGCCAAGCGTTGGGGATACAAAGAAAGGCAAAAGACAGTCCTTGCCCTCGAAGACTCTAATGAGGGAGACAATAGCAAGACAAGATCAAGAAAGGCTTCTTGCAGAGGAGGGGATTTTAGCTGGGACCTAAAGGAAGCTTCTCGGGCTTTAAGGTGGAAATGGGGAGGTTGAGCTCTACAGGCATGGAGACAGCCAGGGATATACCTGAAATTCAGGGATGGACTGCCTTATTCGAGGAAGAGCAAAAAGGCCAGTGTCATTAGATGGCCCATCTTGCGTGTGACGGGGTGTAAGGTGTAAGAAGTCAGGAAAGGTAGGGAGAGAGCCAGACGACGAATGGTTTTAAACGTCAAACTGAGGATTTTATAATGGGCTCCCAATAGTTCCAAGATTTTCCTCTAAGTCTGCGCTGTCCAAAGGAGGCAGCGTGGTGCAGTGGAAAAATCGCAGACTGTGGAGTCAAAGTCATTGTTCAAATTCTGTCATCTACCTGTATGACCTTAGACAGATTCCCTCACCTTTTTGGCCCTCAGCTTCAGCGTCTATAAAACATGAGGGGTTTGGATTAGGTAGCCCCTAAGGTCTCTTCCCTAAACTATGATGCAGTTACATCCGTTCTGTTGCTTCTGGAACTCATATAAAGTTTAGAACCTTTCAGGCTCTGGGCTTTTAAACAGCTTAATAACAATTTCGTTTTAAACAAAATTCAAAATTCTTGAGATTCACCATTGATTTATGAATTAAAAAAATAAAGCACTAATAGAATAGCACTCATGCTAGAAGTGCTTTAAATAATGATTAAAGCAATCAGAGTTTTCTGGCTTCCTTAATTTAGGTGAATAACTTATTGTTTAATTTTTAATGGGTTAAACTTTGATATGGTACAAAAGGAAATGTCTATGCTTCTCTAAGCACTTATATAATAAAATAAGGATTATTAATGCTGTGGAAACAATCTTACCACTTTTTAGGATGTGACTGTATGCAGTTATTGTGCTTGTGGTCACATTATTTAACATCCACAGTATTTGAATATGTATAATTCATGGTATAATACAGTCCTACTGCCCTCAGTATTTAAAATCTGATTAATCTAATTGCCATAGTACTTATATAGGTCCCATTGCAATCTCTCCCCTCCAATGGGTATTTATACAAGCAATGTTCAGTACCTACTAAATTGTATATTGTAGAAAATAAATTATGTATGTCAAGAACCTTGGTTTGCACATTTTTCATTTTGTGAGAGACAGTAGCCTTTGGCAGAAAGAATGAAGAAAGTTTAAATTTTGGATCCTAACAAAGTCTTGCCAAGTGATCTGCCTCTCCTGTTACCCCTTCCCACTCCCCATAAACTTCCAGATTTCCATCATGAGATAGCCATTACATTCCTTAGATTGGTCCCACAAATGGCTAAGGAGGCTTTATGATTTCTAGCTGTTATACCTGTGGACAATGAACAGACTAAATTTTTGTTTAAGAAAAAGATAAGATCTTGTTAAGTTTGATTCAGTGGAACAAACAGTTATTAAACAAGGTGCATGGCACTAAAACCACAGAAACAAAAATGAAATTCAGCTTCCAAGTTTACTTGAGAAGCTTCTTTTTCTACTGGGGAATATAACATCTAAACAGAAAAGAAAATGCAAGGTAACGTAGGTGAGAGAAAGGACTGGCAAGCAGGGGATAAGGAAAGACTTTTTTTCAGGAGGTGACATCTAGGTTAAACTCTTTTGAAAGTTTCAGATACTAATAGCAGGTGAGGTGACATTCATGAGGAAGTCTGGACAGAGATAGGTGATACAATGCCAAATTCAGGGAATTTTGAGGAGGCCAATTTGGCTGGAATTCAGGATGCATGAAGGGAAGTACTGTTGTATGAAATAAATCTGGAAAGGCAGCCTGAAGCTAGATTGTAAAGGACTTTAAATGCCAAACTCAGGAGTTTGTATTTTAATCTAGAGCTAATAAGGGATCCACTGAAAATTCTTGCGCATGAGAATGATTTAGTTCTTTGCTTTTAGAATGTTATTTTGACAAATACATAGAAGGATAGAGATGGGACTGGGGATAGAACAGGGAGACCAATTAGGGGCTATTGAAATAGTGTAGGCAAGATGATAAGGGTTAGAACCAGGGTGGTAGTTGTGTGTGGAGAGAAGGGGATGGAAGAGAAAGATATTGAACAGCAAGGGACAACTAGGTGGCACAGTGTATAAAGCACCACTCTGGAGTCAGGAGGACCTGAGTTCAAAGCCCTCCTCAAACACTTACCAGCTATGTAACCCAGGGTACGTCACTTAACCCCATGTAATACAGCCAGAAGGGTCAAGAATTGCTAACTGATGGCATATGGAAGGTAAGCTAGAGGGAAGAGTCCAGGCTGAAATTGACTCTACAATAGGAAGGTTGGGGTTACTCTCCATAGAAGTAGATAAGTTTAATGAGCTTTTTGAATTGAAGCTTATAATCACCAAATCTTCATTTATTAAGAAAATATTTTACCCTTATTATTTATTAACAAATTAAGCATGTCAACTCCGTAGTCCATATTTCTATGTCCTCTAAGGTTCCCTTAGGAGGAGTATTTGACTCTCTTCAGCTTGTTGCTGCTATGGTCCAAAACAAATTTCTTTGAACACTTACATAATATTTCATATTGTTTACTTTTTGTGTTTTGAAATTGTGTTATCCTCAGAGTATGTTTGTGCAATGTGTTATTTTCCTGCTAATGAACTGAGTCTTACAATGCATGATGTGATGGTATCTTTATGTAGCTGGATTCTGTGGTAAGGAAGGTCATTAAAAGTGCTTATATTGGCTGGAGTTTAACTTTCATTGATTAGATGTTCTTGCCTTGAGATGGACCACTCTGTAGTTCAGCCAACTTCCTTAGTATTTGTATGCAACAATGTAGTTCTGGGATTTGTGTATCACCTTGTGAAATCTGCCTTAAAATACAGTCCTGTAGAGGTTTAGTTGAGTCTCACTGAATGATAATGGTGTCATTTTGTTAATAATCTGGTCCTTCGCTGAAAGACGTGATATCAACCTAGATCCTAGAATGGTTCTCTACTATTAAGAAATCCAGAATAAAACTGGTTTACCAACAAGAATAATAACACTTAACTTTTAAAAACAAATCTAGTTTTAAAAACAAATCTTAGTATCCTCTCAATCCTATCAAAAACAATAATTTACTATTTTTAAATTAATGTTTTCTGGAGTCTGCTACATGTTACATATATACATAATTTTGCAAAAATGCACAACAATGAACTCAAGAAACATAATGGAATCTGTTCAAAACAACACATTCCATGTAACCACTTTAATAGGATATATCCCAAAGGGAAAAGGAGACATACCATTTTTCCTCTTTTAAATGCTGAATAATTAATGGAGTCCTATAGAAATTTTTGCTGTAGGCTGTAGGGGAAACTTGGTTTAGGAAAGAGGAGAACTAGTGATTACTCTATCTCAAAGCTCCAGGTCATCTTCTCTTTGGTTATTAGAGGTACTTCTAATCTTTTCTTTCTTCAGCATTGCCTTAAATTTAGGAGTTGGGAGTGTTTTTCTTTTTTCTTTTTTCAATGTGTCGTAGTAAATAAGATTGATATCAATATGCTATAGGAGCTGGCTCACATTTTTCTATCTAATCTTTTAAATGTCAGTGTCCTGTGATTATACGTCTTAAAAAGCACAGGTTTTAAATTCAAAGAGAATTCTAAAAGTAGAGTCAGAAAAAACTAGAATTAGAATCCTGCCTCTGACTATTAACTGTGTGATTGTGGATAAATGCTTTAAGTTTTTTGAACTTCATAAGGAAGCTCTTGTTAAGCACATGATCCTTGCAACAATGCTATGAGGTAGGTTCTATCTATAGTATCCCACTTATAGTTTAGGAAATTGAGGTTCACAGAGGTTAAGTGACTTGTCCAGGGTCTCAGCCTGAGACTACGTTTAAACTCCAGTCTTTCTGTCTCTAGGCTTATTGTTTCATCCACTGTGCCACCTACCTGCCTCATGTGTACTGGGTGCCTAATAGTACCTGTGATACCCACTTAATAGTGTTCTGAGATCTAAATGGGATTATGTATTATATAAATGTCCATTGCTATTATCATTATTATTATTTTTATGTTGAGCAAATTGAAAGATTCCTTTTAGCTCTAACATTACATAACTTCTTAGTAAGTTTTGAAATTAAAAAGCTGTGTCCTTTAAACAACTACTCTGGCCTATTTTTTTTTAAATGGAGTATTCAATTCCGAGAAATAAAATTTAAAGTATTCAAAAAACTCATTTGAATAAAGACTCCTAATGCATGTAGCAATATATGCTACATATAGCTATATGTTTCTATCATAGCCCCCTTCTTGAGCAAAATTGGACTTGATTTGTAAAAATGATTGTTTTATTTATTCTTTCATCTTTCTGCAAAATGGGTCACAACTGAGATTAACCTTGTTTGATGCTAGAGGAACTCAGGAACAGACACATTTTTTATAGGAGTATGTGGAAGCCAGCTGAACAGACTGGGGAGAACCATTGTTAAATTTTTGTTGGGAGCATTCACACCTTGAACATCTGCAAATGGCATAAATGAAGACTTGATTTTTTGTTTTATTGATTGTCTAGACTTAAGAACATGTTAATAATGAAAATTAAACTTAAAAAATGTGTCTTACACACATTTTCCTCCTAAAGAACCAATTGTTAAATATTTAACAACACACTCCTAATTGTTTAAGATATCACTCAATTTTGTGGATGATCATGCTGGAAATAGATTAGGGAAATTTTGTTATCTTGATCCCTTCCTCTTTAGTGTTTTCTTATTGTTTCTTTCTGCAATTTTTCCTCAGAAATAATGTATCAAATAAAAAATTTACAATATAAGCCACAGAAAATACCATTTATGACTTTTTAGAATTGCCTACTTAATACTTCTTTTGGGTGTAGTAGAAGTAAAAAAAAAAAAAAGAATCATGGAAACCTTTGGTAGGTTTTCCATTTTTTAACTTGACTTTAGTGCAAACCCTGAAGTATTTTGGAGACGTGTTTTCTTTGTCTTTTTGTATACCTTTTCATATTTCCAGGAAGCCAAAGCACACACAAAATGGAGTTTCCTGTTGACTTAAACAATGTTATATTAATACATACATAATTATCATCACTTCCTATTGACTCCTCATTCACTTCTTCCTCCCTGCAACAAATCAATGTAGTCAAGCAAAATAAATCAATACATTGATTGTCTGAAAATTAATGCCTTATTTTCTGTTTCTAGTATTTCTCTGCCAAGAGGTGGGAGGCAGGTTTCACCATCAATCTTCTGAGGTTGTTTGTGGTCCCTTGAAGTAATCAGAGTTCTGAAGTCTTTCAGTGTTGTTTTCCTTCTCATTGTTGTGGCATAAGTAAATTCTTCTCCTGGTTCTATTTCCTTCACTCTGTATCAGTTTGTAAAATTCTTCTCAAGTTTCTCTGAATTAGTATTCATCATTTCTTATGGCACAATGATATTCCATTACATCTTTGTACCACAATTTGTTCAACCATTAATTCTCTACCCCCCCCAACCCCAGCACTTGATTGATTAAAAAAAAAAGGCACTGCTATAGATTTCTGTTGAATTTTCATGCTATTTCATTATTTTTTATTTAATTGTGCAGTTGAATCCAACAAGCATTTATTCTGCACATCATAGATGCACTCAATGCTTCTGAGTATTCAAAAACTGAACCAAACAAGTCTATACCCCTATGCCCTCAAAGGGCTTACAATCTAATAAACTGCAGTGGATTTTTTGTAAATTAGATAAGGACAGACAATTTATTTTCTGTGTTTGAACTTGTGCTTCTAAAGAATGGGGAAGATAAATATCTCTGCCCTCCCATAATAAGCATATTGGGAAAGTGAATTCGATTGTGTTATATTATAGAGAATTGACCTGGCAGTCAAGGTAGTTGAGGGCCTGTCCTGGCTCTTCCAGGACTGTGTGACCTTGAACAAGTTTCTTAACCTCTCTTGGTCTCAGCTGCTTTGCCTATAAAATAAAGGGATATACTAAAGGGATTCTAAGGTTCTTTCCAACATTAATATTCTATACATTTAGATACATTTAGCTTACATTTAGTAAGAGAGATGCTATGGAAGACCAAGCTTTCTTTATATTTCTTTATCTTTTTAAAAATACATTTTCTTGATAACTTTTGTTTTAATATCACCTACATTTTCCAATGTTTCCTTTTCCTTCTATCCTCTTCAGAGAGCCATCTCTTAAAGATGCCATTTCATGCAAGTGTTTCCATGCTTCTCATGATGAATTCATGATGAATGTTCATTTTTTTCTTACAGCATAGTCATATTACATTGCATTCACATACCAATATTTGTTAGTCATTCTCTAATTTATGGGCATCTAATTTGTTTTTAGTTTTTTGATGCCAGCACCAATATTTTAGGTTACATTTGTATTTTGGAAAGCTATTTTGAGTTATTCAGAGAACAGGAAACACTGCTTTCCAAAATGGTTAGAATAATTCATAGTACCACCAACAAAGTATGTGTGCCTGTCTTTCTATAACCCTTCCAAAATTGATTATTTTCATACTTCATCATCTATTCCCAGTTGCTAGTTATGAAGTGAAATCTCAGGGTTGTTTTCATTTGCATTTCTCGTAGTGGCTTGGAATATTCTTTCATACAGATATCAATAGTTGGCAATTTTTCCTTTGAGATCTGTTTATTCATATTCTTTGACTACTAATCTATTGGGGAATTTCTTTTGTTCTTACATAGTTCTGTTAGTTGTCTATTTGTCTTGAATATCAAACTCTTAACAGAAATATTTGATACTAAGATTTTTTTTCCCAGTTGACCTTTTACCTTCTAATCCTAGTTGCATTAATTTTAAAACTTTTCAATTTCATGTAATCAGAATTATCTATTTTACCTACTATAATTACCTTTATCCTCTTTTTTTTTTGTGTGTGGCTAAGAATCCATTCTCTGTGGCAAAATTACAAAGAATGATCATGACCTTAAAGAAAAATTATGAGAAGACACTGGTAGGTTCATGGGTGAAGTACATTGTGCACATTTTCAGGCTATTTAGATTTATCAAGCAGTTTTGCTTGATAAATTCTCTCATTTTTCTTTAAAAAATATTATTTGCGGTATCATATGGCTCTGAGTAGAGGGAGAAGGAAAGATACTGAGAGAACTTTTGATGATGTAGAAAAACAAAAGATATCAACAAAATTATAAAAAAGAGTTCATTCTCTGGCCATACTTATTTGCTTTTTTACTAATTTTTTTATGATTTAATTTTGATATTTATTTCCCATGTTAATTTTAAAGTTGATTTAGTACATGGTATGTGATGCTGTTCTAAACCCAATTTCTGCTAGACTGCCTTCTAGTTTTCCAAGAAATTTTTGTTACAGGGAGTCCTTTCCTAGGTTGTTTATGTTTTTGATTCATTGAATATTGAGTTATGGAGTTTAGTTATTCCTGATTTTCTTCCGCTTTTCTGTTTTAAGCTACTTAGTGGGCTCTGTAGTTTGAGGACTGAAAATGCTATTTATTCCCTTTTTACTCCTACCTTTTCTCATTATTTCTTTTTTTTTAAAGTCTAGCTTATTTTTCCTCTAAATGAATTTCAGTATCATTTTGTCTAGCTCTACAAATTATATATTTGATAGTTTGATTGGTATAGTACCAAATCTGTAAATTAACTTCAGTAATATTGTCATTTTCATTATATTGGCATAGCCGTGCCATGAACACTGAATATTCCTTCAATTACTTAAATTTTTCTTAATTTCTTTAAGTAGCATTTTATAATTCTAGAAAGGAAATGCACATGTTCAGCCTGTATTTGATTGCTTGTCCTTCCAGTGGGGATGGGAGGTGAGGGAGGAAGAGAAAGAATCTGGAATCTGGAGTTCCATAATCAAATGTTATGAATATGTATCTACGTATGTATATATATATATATATATATATAT
>CM053585.1:419206246-419232124 GCA_028646515.1 Pseudochirops corinnae | reverse complement strand
GTAACTCAAAATCTTGTGGAAATGAATGATGCAAACTATAATAAAATTAAAAAAAAAAAAAGAAAGGAAATGAATTTGCTTTGGTGGATTGACCCCAAGATATTTTATGCATTTTGCATTTATTTGGAGGGGAATTTTCCCTTCTATTACAGTCTTTTGAATTTTTCATTATCATACAGAGATGCTATTGATTTTAAAAGTCAGTTTATTTTGTAGACTGCAACTTTACTGAAGCTGTCCGTTGTCTGCATCAATTTCTTTACAGATTTTGTAGGATTTTCTAAGAGTCATCATCAAACAGGGATAATTTTTGTCTCCTTTTTGCTTATCTTTCTCCTGTCTTACCACTTTGATAAGCATAGTTCTAGGACTATGTCAAATAAAAGCAGGGAAACAGAACATTCTTGTTTTTAACTTTTGTTTACTGGAAAGTGTCTATTTCCTCATTACATATAATACTAGCTTTTGGTTTTTGATAGATGCATTTTATCATACATAAGAAAATCCCTCTATGTCTATGCTTTGTAGGGTTTTTAGCGCAAGTAATTATTACATTTTGTCAAAGGCTTTTTTCTGCAGTTATTGATATAATCATGTAGTTCTGGATATTTTTTGTTTTTAATATGTTTAATTATGCTAATTTTTTATAATGTTGAACCATCCTTGGATTCCTGATACAAATACAGATTGATCATAGTGAATTATTTTTTTGGATAAATTGCTATAATCTTCCTACCAGGATTTTACTTAAAATTTTAGAATCAATATTCATTAATGATACAGATATAGATTTATACAAATTCTTTCTTTGCTTTAACCTTCCATGGTTTAGGTATTAGGGCAATATTTGTCTCATGAAAGGAGTTTAATAGAGTATCTCCTCAGTTTTGGAGAATAATTTGTGTAGGATAGATTTATTTATTTGTGTCTCAATTAAAATTTTTTTTTTATACTTTTTTTTTCTTTAGGTCTATACTTTGTCCCTGTGATTAATTTTGGCAAGACTACTTTGATGCAGTCCTATTCCCACAGGCTCTCTTCTTCCCCTCACCACTCCCTCCCCCTTCCCCATTTGTCAACCCTTTCCCTAGTTTTCAGATTTTACTTAAACTGCTGATTTCTTTTCCCCTTTTGTTTAGTTATTTCTTTCTTCCTCTCTTTCTCCCAATGATTAAATGTTTACTTAAAAATCCCCCCTGCTTATCCTTCTTTTCTACTTCTTGTGTTAGTTTTTTCTGTTTTTTTCCCCTAAGAACTTCTTTGCTTTTTTTCTTTCCTTAAATCTCTTCCCTTCCTGTTTATTTTGTAATTTCATTCACTTATTAAGTGTCTTCATTTATTCTTTCTTTAATCTCTTTGTATTTCTCAGAGATTTAAAAATTCTGAGGTATTAGATGTGAGCACCTTCTTCTAATCAATATAAATACTACTGATTTTATAGATCTTGCCTTTTTTCTGATGAATGCCTTACTTGTAGAAGTATCAGTTTATGAGGGAAGTAAATATGGATAGAAGCAGAGTCTCATGGTAGAATTTACCTTTTATCCTTAATGGTGAAGTTTAATTCTATCCCCTGATCTATTCATGGTCATTTCCTTCTCTTTGATTATGACTTTTCATCTTGGGGTACATGTTCTTTCTCCTCCCTCCATCTTTCAGGGAGTTATCTTACCCTAGGAGTTCACATATTCCTTCTCCTTTGGCAGGATGTTGTCTTTGAAGACACAGTGCTTTCTTAGAGAAGATCATCATCTCCCTATGTACCAACTCTCCCTAAATTAAACCTATCGTAAGACTCCCATCTCCTATCATAGGCATCTACCTTCTCTTTTCCCAGGGAGTGTTTTTCATTCAGCTAAACTCTCTCCCCCATTGGGTTGAGAAACTCCTTTCATTTCTCCATTTTCAATCCTTTCCTTCTGCCATTTCTTCCATTCTCATGTAGCATCTCTTCTTTCTGAGATATGGGAGCAGATGTCATCCATTCTCTCTTCATCCATGGTCTTATTAAGTATATATCACTTGGTTTCTTTCCTCTTTCACCTCTTCTCTCTCCCCCTTCCACTCTGCAGTTTTGTCCCCAAAAGACACCTTGATTCACCTCTAAGGGGATTGTGGGGATCCATGTGCGCTTCAGTTTTGCTGGACTCCACTGTCACTTCTATTCCTTTAAATTCTGCTTTTTCCATTTGTGAGCTTAAAAAAATTTTTTCCTGATGATCCCTCTTGATTCTCTCCCTCCCTCCTTCCCCCTTCCTTCCTTCCTTCCTTCTTTCCTACTGTAATGTTTGGCTTTTTCTTTTTCATTAAAAAGTTTAACTATGCAGTAATTTATTTCATTACTCTTTCCTTCCTAATTGTACTTATTTACTTTGACTTTTTGTGATCCCATTTGAAATTTTCTTGGCAAAGATAGCAGGAATGGTTTGCCATTTCCTTCTCTAGCTCATTTTACAAATGAGGAAACTGAGGCAGACAGGATTAAGTGATTTGTTCAGGGTTATATAGCTAATAAGTGTCTGAGGCCACATTTGAACTCAGGTCCTCTTGACTCCAGGCCCAGTCCTCTATCTACTGAACCACCTAGCATCCCAAAGTCCTTCTAATAGTAGGAAATTGCAAATATGGATCCAAGAAACAAGCCCACAGATCAGTTTGTTTATTCATGCTATGGGAGCAGGAAGGCTGGTAGAAGGGGGGTACACTGAGTTAGTGCTTCAAGGATTAATGTTTTTTCATATTAGTTCCAAGGATTTTTACCTTGTAAGGATTCTCTCTTTTTTCTTCTATGGATTCAATTATAATTGCTTTATATCCAGTGCATAATTACACTTTATCAGAGGTGTGTGAGATTGGTGAGGATTGGGTACCGTGTTCATTAGCTTGTTTGTTCTGTGATCTATGATTATGTTTCTGAATAGTTTGAAGTGAATTAAAGGAATTATGACTTATTACAGTAAGGTTTACCTGAATTGGTTCAGTTTCAAAGCAAAGTCAGTGAAAGAGAATAAAATACAAAGCTTCAGCTCCATTCCTGTTCTCCATGCATTTGACTACTTTTCATAAATTGCCTGCTTTTTCATATTAAGTTTATAGTCATCATCCATGAAAACTGACTTTGTCTATGGTACAGTACAACATAATTATGTAAATAAGTGTAAGACTATTGATTAGGAAATTGTGCAGTTACAATGATGTTAGGACTTTCTCTAATAATAAACCTGCACTGTTCCAGTTTATTGACTGATATCAGTTTGGAAAAATTTTCCTCTTAAGTAATGTAACCCAGTTTTTCAGTCTGACTCTTTGTTCTCTTTCATCCATTTTTAGGGCTGGCAGTAGTTTTGCTTATGTCTACTGAATTTCAGTTACCTAATTTTGAATGCTCTGCTTGTAAAAATTTACATATAACTTTCCTTTGCAGTTATTCTTTAACAGCTGTTACCCAGGATTTCTGAATTATAGTTGTAACAAACTAAGAAATATTATTTCCTCCTATTTCCCCCAGGGTCTTAATGTGGTGTTCTCTTTTCTAGCCTTTTTTCTGGCTGAGTTTTAAATGACCCAAAAGACTATTCCTGGAAAATTCTTACATTGGAAAAAATAGGAAGCTATCTTAAATCCTTTCATATTAAGGCAAATGCTAAATAAATTAATGGATGAATAGATTTTGCTTTTGGGAAGAATTCATTCTACAGTTGAATTTCCTCCCTTCTTCCCTTTCTTCCTCTCTTGTTTCCTTCTTCCTAGCAGTGTGTTGTAGTAACAGGCTCTAGTGGGAGGAATTCTAGACTTGGAATTAGGATGGTCTGGATTCTGACTATGTTCAGTATTTATTAGCTCTGTGACTTCTCTGATTAAATTCTCTGATCCTTAGCATCCTTAGCTTTTAAGATGATGATAATAGCTGTAGTTATCAATCTAAAAGGGTTACTATAATGAGATAATTTCTATAAAACCTTTTGAAAATTTTAAAGTATTATATAAATTTTAGTTATTATTATGATTTTGTTGTTCAGTTGTTTTAGTCATGTCTGACTCTTCATGATCCCATTGGTTTGCTGTTTCCTTTTCCAGCTTATTTTGTAGTTGAGGAGACTAAACAAACTGGGGTAAGGGACTTTCCCAGGGGCACAGAGCTAGTAAGTGTCTGAGGCCAGATTTGAACTCAGGAAGATGAGTCTAGGTTGAGCTCTCTACCCATTGTGCCACCTAGCTGCCCCATTATTATGATTTAGGGTGCTTATTATTATTTTCTCTTCTTATCAACTTGCCTGTTAACCCAAGCCCTCTTTGGTCTCCCATCACAACTTCTGATATTTAATGACTTCAGATTGTGTTTAATCAATGATTATCAATAACAGGAGTAACTGGGACAGTTGAAATATTAGGAGACTTCAGTCAAATAGGCTCCTTTCATTGTCAGAAGTCAGTGTGGGAAAAATAGTAATTATTATTATAACTAGCAATTGCATATCACTTAAGGTTTGCAAAGCACTTTAGTTTTATTGACTCATCCTCACAACAATCCTTTGAGACAGGTGCTATGATTATCACTACTTCCCCCCCCAGAAAAAGTGAGGAAGGAAACTGAAGTTGAAACTTGATCTGGATTGCATAGGTTGTAAACAAGAGGGGGGAGGGGAGGAGAGAGAGAGAGAGAAACAGAAACAAATAGAGAAGAGAGAGAGAGAGGGAGAGAGAGAGAGAGAGAGATGGAGAAAGAAACAGAAACAAATAGAGAGAGAGGAGAGAGAAGGGGGACACAGACACCCAATGACAGAGACAGAGAGACTCTGTGTGTGTTACTCAGAACCTATCCTAGAGCTATTACAACTCCACTGGTTTGGGGCTCAGGAAACCAACTGGGGCTATTAGCTGACAGGTGATTATATAGTTACAGAAGAAAAAAAAAACCAAAACAACTCTCCACTTGAGTTTAGACTGAGAGGGTGTGGGGGGAAGGTTCTTCATCTCAGAACCAGCATTCCCAGAGACCATGTAGTCCAACCAGTATATGAACAAGAATCCACTCTAATATTTCCTAACCGTGTACACCTAGCTTTGGCTTAAACTCATGAGCCCATGGCTGCTGGGGGCAGCCCATCCCACTTTTGGTGGTTTTAATTGCTGGGAAGCTTTCCTTTCCATCAAGCTTCTGCCTTCACAGTCTTTTTGCCCTTCACTCCTAGCTCTGCCCTTTGGGGCCAAGCGGAACAAGCATAACCCCTCTTTGACGTGACAGGTTTTAGGAGTCCTAGTTGAAAAAATTCTTACTGTCTTTTGAGTCAGAGGATTTGAATTCTAGTCCAAATATTTACTATTTGTGTGACCTTGAGTGGTCACTTTACCTTTGCAGACCTCAGTTTCTTATCTGTAAAATGAGGTGGTTGGATTAGTTGATATTGGCTTTCCAGATGATCTAATCTAATTTAGGCTACTAGAGGTGAATTGGATAGAGCACTGTGCCTGGTCTCTGGAAGATCTGAATTCAAATCCAGCTGTTTAACTAGCTGTTTAACCCTGGGGGAGACATTTCCCCTCAGGTTGCCTTAGTTTCCTCAGCTGTAAAATGGGGATCATAATAGTATTCACAGGGTTTTGTATGTGGTTCAAATGAGTTACTATTTGTAAAAATAGTCCTTAGCACAATGCCTGGCACATAGTAGGTGCCATAAAAGTGCTTATGTCCTTTCCCTTTCCCTTTCTAGCTCCAAATAAATGATTTTATGGTACAGTATGGTAAATACTAGAAAACAACTATCATGTCATCCCTAAGTCTGGATATGAAAGTTTTTGGAGAGTTTAGGCAGACAGAAAATAGGATCCAGGAAGAAGGGTGATATCAAATCAATCAATCTATCTATCAACAAACATTTATTAAGCATCTACTCTGTAACTAGGCATGCAGTGGATAGAATACCTGGCCTGGAGTCAGGAAGACCTGAGTTCAAATCCCACCTCAGGCACTTACTAGCTTTGTGATCCTGAGCAAGTCACTTAATCCTGTTTGCCTCAGTTTCCTCATCTGTAAAATTAGCAGGAGAAGGAAATGCAAACCACTCCAGTATTTCCACCAAGAAAATCTCAAATGGAGTCACAAAGAGTCAGACACAACTGAACAACAAGCCAGGTTCAGGGGATACAATTACAAAGAATGAAACAATCCGTCCTCCTAAGGAGCTTATATTCTAATGGTAGAGATTACAAATAATATACCATAATACAATATATCACAACTGGAAAGTTAATACATATGAATACATTCACATACAAAGTAGTTAAATACAGGGTACTCCGAGGACCCCGGCCACTGGAGGAATCAGGGAAGTTTTCATGTACAAGGTGGTATCCAAATAGCATCTTAGAAGAAGAGAGAGACTGCAGTATTATTTTTGCTTGTTATTTAGGCATAACATAAAAAGTTGTGTTTCCGTATCTGCTTGAGCTTATTACTTGATTTACTTTAGCTTATTACATTATTGTTATTATGGTTTCTCTCAAAACCAACTTTTTCTTGTGACGTCCCTATTTCTATCTGTGTCACTAACTAACCATTCAACCAATCAGTCAGTTAATCTGTAAGTATTGATTAAGTGCCTATTATATTCCAGTGCTAGGCAATGGAAATGTAAAGATAAAAATAAAACAGTCCCCTCTCCATGAGGAGCTTATAGTCTAGTGGGGAGGTAGGGTGGGAATGTGTACACATATAAGTAAATATAAAGCACAAAGGAAATACAAATAATTGGGCAGGTCCCTAATAGCTAGGGGGATCAGGAAAGACATCATATAGGAGAGGACATTTAGGCTGAACTTGCAAGGAGGCTAGGAGTGAGGAGAGAGTACATTCAAGTTAGGGAGGGAAAGTCTTTCCAAAAGCAATGCTAATTGAGATGGAATGTCATGTATATTATCTATGTTTTATTATATTTTAATTTATTTTGTTAAATAGTTCTCAGACATTTTGACATGGTTTGTGCCACACTCAGGAGTGTTGCTAGAGTGTTTCACACCTCGGGACTAGAACACAGAGTAGTGAGAAAGTGAGGTGAAGCCTAATGTGAAATAAACCTAGAAAGGTAGGCTTAGTCACCAAGTTGTGAAGATCTTTAAATGTGAAATGAAAAAGTTTGGCAATCCAATGGGCAAAAGGGAGTCACTGGAACTTTTTGAGGAGGAGAACAACCTGGTCAGACTTCTGCATTAATAGTAATTTCACTTCTGCATCTCTCTGGAAGATAATTGGAAAGGGTATAGATTTGAAAGAGGGAGAGTAATTAGGAGGTTATTGTAATAGTCCAGACAAGAGGCAATAACTAGAGTGATCCTCATGTTAGCAGAGAAAAGGGGACAAATGTGAAATGTGGAGTTGACAAGGTTTGGCAGCTGTTTGGAAGTTGAGGGTACATGAGAGTCAAAATTGCTCAGGATGACTTCAGACTTGTACACCTGGATGACTGGAAGGTCGTTATCCTCCATTCTTCCCTTCTCTCACATCACTGTTCAACCAATCACCAAGTTCCACCCAATCTACCTCTGTGATCTCTCTTTCATCTGTTCCCATTTCTAACACCCTAGTAAAAAGCCTTTGTTATTTCAAGCCCCAATCACCTATCTTATTGCTTCTATTACCCCTCATCCTATATCATTCATCACATTAATGCTACACATTAACCATATACTTATGTCATCCATCTGCTGAAAACCTTTCAGTAGTTCCCTATTGCCTATTTAAGTTCTTATGAAAAAATTATGAAAAATGAAATCTTCTTGGATTTTAATCTCTTTCCACTGCTATGAAATCTAGCAACATTGACCTTCTTGTTGTCCTCACACAAGGCACTTCATCTTCTGTTAGTCAAAAAGCCAGTTAGTCAAAAAACATTCATTGAGCACTTACTTTTGAGCCAGGTGATCAGAATGCAAAGAAAGGCAAAATCATATTCCCTGTGCTGAAAGGAATTCACATTCCTTTAAAAAAATATTAATTAATTAACTAATTTTTAATTTTCAACATTCACTTCCATAAGATTTCTCCCTCCCTCCTCCAGACAGCATGCAATCTGATACAGGCTCTACATATACATTCTCATTGAACATATATTCACATTAGTCATGTTGAAAAGAAGGATTAGAACCAATAAGAAGAACCAGGAGAAAGAGGAAACAAAACAAAAAAAAGAGAGCAAATAGTATGCTTTGATCTGCATTCAGACTCTGTAATTCTTTCTTTGAATGTGGATAGAATTTTCCATCATGAGTCTTTTGGCGTTGTCTTAGATCCTTGCATTGCAGAGAAGAGCTAAGTCAATGAAAGTTAGTCATCAAACAATGTAGCTGTTTCTGTGCAGAATCTCCTGATTCTGCTCTAATGGAAGAGATTGTAAGAAATTAAAGATACAAGATATAAAGAGTATAAATGGAAAACACTACCAGTTGACCAGGTTGGGAATGGATTTTGTGGAGTGGGAGTGGTGAAGGGGAAAATCCTCAAGAAAGGGGGAATTTATACTGTCCCTTGAAGGAAGTCAGGGAAGACTGGAAGTGAGGAAAGAGAGTATTTAAGTCATTGAAGACAGTCAATGAAAAGGCATAAGGTCAGGAGATGAAGTGTCTTGTGTGAGGACAGCGAGAAGTTCAATGTTGCTAGATTTTATAGTAGTGGAAAGAGATAAAGTCCAAGAAGACTGGAAAGGACCTTAAAAGGCAAAGAGAGGATTTAATATTTGTTCCTGGAGGTAATAGCCACTGGAGCTTATTGAGTAGGGGGAGTAACATAATCAGATCTACGCTTTAGGAAAATCATTTTGTCAGTTGATTAGAGAATGGACTGGAGTGGGGAGAGGCTTATGGCAGGAAGACCAACCAGAGGATAATTGCTATAGTCCAGGTAATGAGGGGCTTGTGTCATAGTGGCAGTTATATAAGTGGAAAGAAGAGGATATGTTTTGTTTTTTCACCTGCTTTTTTTTTGGAGGGGGAAAGGGGCAGCAATTGGGTTTAAGTGACTTTCCCAAGGTCACACGGCTAGTAAGTGTTAAGTGTCTGAGGCCAGATTTGAACTCAGGTTCTCCTGACTCCAGGGCTTGTGCTATTCACTGTGCCACCTGTAGCTGCCCCTAAGAAGAGGATATGTAGGAAATATATTGTAAAGGTAGAAACAAGTCTTGGCAACAGTTTGGGGCTGTAGAGTCAGTACAACTGAGGCATCCAGGATGACACAGAGGTTGCAAGAAATGGGTAACTAGGAGGATGATGGTATTCTTGTCAGTAATAAGGAAGTTTGGAAGAGGGAAGGATTTTTTTGGGAAAGATAATGGCTTGTTTTGGACATATTGGGTTTCACATGTCTTGAAGATACCCAGTTCAAGATAATGGTGATGACGACATGAGACTGGACTTCATGAGAAAGGTGAGAGCTGGATCTGTAGATTTAGGAATTTTGTTCATAGAAATAATAATTGAATTCATGAAAACTAATGTGAACTGAGATTACCAAGTAAGACAGTATATAGCTAGGGTTCCTAACTTTTTTCATATGGATCCCTTTGGCAGTCTGATGAAACCTAAGGATCAATGTAATGTTTTTAAATACAAAAATTAAAAGGCATGATTACAAAAGAAGCTTAATTGTATTGAAATAATTATTAAAAAAATAACCTAAATTCACAGATTCCTTGAATCTATCTATGAACTTGAAGGGTTCTCTGGAAACTGGATTAAAAACACTTAATATATAGAGAGAAAAAGGCTCAAGAAAGATTCTTAGACGATACCCTTGATTAGTGGGTGTGACATGGCAAAAGATCAAACAAAATAAACTGAGAAGGAGCAGTCAGACAGGTAGGAAGAGAACAGGAGAGCAGTGTCAAAAATACTGAGAGGAGAGAGTATCCAAGAGGAGAAGGTGTTTGATGGGGTCAAAGGTTGCAGAGAGGTCAAGAAGGATGGCTATTGAGAAACAACCCTTAAGTTTGACAATTAAGAGATCATTAGTAACTTCAGAGAGTGGTTTCAGTAGACTAATGAGGTTGGAAGGAAGACTGAATAGGATTTAGAAGAGAGTCAGAAGAGAGGAAATAGAGGCACCAATTTTAGTTGGCTTTCTCAAGGAGTTTAGCTATGAAAGAGAGTAGAGTTAGGACAATAGCTAGTGGGGATGGTGATGTCAAACTAGGATTTTTTTGAGGACGGAGAAGACATAGACCTGTTTGTAAGCATCAGTAGAGAGACAATGGAAATTAATGAATGAGTGGGTTTAATGGGGGAGGTATATGCTGGACAAGATATGGTGGAATGGGATCAGTTGTGCAAATGGAAGAATTTGCCTTGGTAAGAAGAAGGGCTGACTCTTTGTGTGAGACAGAGATGAAGGAGGAGACAGTGGGGGAAGACCCCTGAGGGGTGAAGTAAGAAGGGATTCAATGAAGAGAGTGGAAGGCTTGAGCAGAGATGAAGAGTTTGGAGGAGCTGCTGTGCTAAGTGGGATGGCAAATTGATTAGGGGGAACAAAAACATTTCCTTGCTGAAGTGTGGGCCCATTGAGAGTGTTACAAAAAAATTGTAGCAGACTCATTCAGCATCATTTCATTATTTTCCCAAGCTCTGTTTAACATCAGGTGAAGAGGAATGAAAGCATTAGTGGTAGGAGTAACCTAAGGTTGGACTTATGGAGGGATGATCAGTGATATGATAAGGGTGTAAAGGACTCAGTTGTAAAGGATAATGAAAATTTAAACTGGTTCACCAAGAGCTCAAGATGGGGAAAGGAAGGGAGGGTAGCAAGTGCAAGGAAGGTAGCCTGGGAAAGAACTGAGGGGTGGAAAGATCGAAGGTCATAGTGAAGGTCATAGTGAAGATGAGTAACAAATTTGGGGATTGTAAGGCAAAGTGAAAGGTGGAATGATAAAAGATGAAGAATTTTGGTGTTTATGAACATGGTGATGGAACAGTAGTGACTAGGAAAGGGAGCAAGCATTTATATGGTACCTATTATGTACTAGGCCCTGTGCCAAGCACTTTTACACATATTTTCTCCTTTGATCTTCACAATCCCTGAGAGGTGGGTGCTGTTATGATCCTCACTTTATAGTTGAGGAAATTGAGGCAAAAAGTGCTTAAGTGACTTGTCCAGGGTCACACAGCTAGTAAGTGTCTGAGACCAGATTTGAAATCATCTTCCTGAGTCCAGGCCCAGCACTCCATCCACTGTACTACCTAGCTTCATCAAAATTGACAAGATCCAGGATATGAGATTTTTATTTAAAGCTGATATGGAGTAGGGGAAATAGAGTAGATTTAATAACTGGGAAGTTAGGGTGTTTGAAGGAATAGTCAAATTTATGTTGCAACCTCTTAGTTTGAAGGCAGGAATTGAGATAGATAGAGAAGCACTAACCTCAGTGAAGAAGGAAGCAGAGTGTCTTGGGGGCTGGTAGATAACAGTTACCAGAACCTTGATTAGGTGCTAAATTTGGATTGAATGAACCTCAAAGGAGAAGTTACTGAGTGACGGTGGTAGAGGGAGAGTCTGGTCATAGCAATGGGGAGCAGAGTACTCTGATCCCCTTATCACAACCAGTGAATGTATTTTGAGTCAGGGAGAGAAAGTTTGAGCGAGTGCCACCAATACTGGACAGGCTGCCTTTTTGATGATTCATCATCAGGAGAGAGCCAGGTCACAGTGAGAGCCAGAAGATGGAGAGAGGGAAGGAAGAAGAAGTTTAAGATAGAAGCAGATTTGTTAAACATGGATTAGTAATTTCAGAGAGCACAGTGGAAAGGGCTTGTAGATCTGGAGAAGGACATTTAGGGATAGGGTTGAATGGTGGGGGAGCAGTTAGGGTATAGAGGATGGGGTGGGAGTATGTTTACCACTGAAGAATGAATCCAGGTGGAGTATCAGTAGCTGGAGAGAGATTCACTGAGGGAGGAGGGTGCCCAAATTGTTCAAAACAGACTCGCTTTCAAGGTCCAACCTTATGGTAAATGGTGTTGTTGAGTCCTGTGAGGCTCCAGAGACCCACCTCAGAACAAACAGGATCAGAGTGATGTATGTATGACCTGGCCTGGACAGGAGCTGGGCGGCCTGGATCTAGTACTCAAGCAAAGGTCCCTGGGAATGCTTTCAGGTAGACAGTCCAGAAGCTGGTGTCCTGGATCCTGGGACAGAGTGGGGTTAGTTGAGAAGCCTCTGAAGCAGATGGCAAATAGGTTGCCTGCTATACTTATGGTGGATTATGCACTCAGCATGGTCATTTGCATGTCATACCTCAACCTCCCTCCCTACCCACTCCATCTCCTACCTTCCACTTCAGACTTCATGAGGGTCTGGCCTGTGCTATTTAAACTTTGTATTCACTCAGAGTTCAGCCTGGTGCTCCATACAAAGTAAGCACTTCACGAATGTCTGCTGAATTGTTCCATTATTGTTTGAATCTGTGTGGATCCAGAATGAAGAGGATATGGGTTCAAATTCTGCCTCTAAGGCTTACTGTGCCCTAGTACTCTGGGTGGTTTACTTGATCTGGGTCTCAGTCTCCATACCTATAAAATGAGGGAATTGGACTAGAAGGTCTAAAAGAGGTTTTTTCCAGTAATAGGATTTGTTTCCTGTTGCAATGAAATTTATAATTTTGGTATGACTGAGACTTGAGCCTGTTAGCAGCCATTGAATAAAATACGCTAGATAGGGAAAAGTACCTGGAAAGTAATAAAAAGATACAAGGTAGCACAACTTAGTGTTTCAATATCACTCAGTTAGAAGGGGAAGCTATGTGGACTTTTCATTCAGATCAAGTACAAAGAAATTTTCTGAGGGGGTGAAGAGTGAGCTTATTTTATTGAAAGTGATTTTTTTTGCAAAGTTCAGTTTTTATTTTGAAAAAAAAAAAAAAGCTGGATCATGAAAATCCCCTCTCTGGCAGGGAGTTCTATTATATAAACAGGTTTCACTCCTCAAGCTTAGATGGGAGAATAGAATTTATAGGCTGCTGTCTTGAGTTTAAAAGTGGCTTTTCTTTCTTGCCTAAGGAGCATGTTTGACATTCACATTTTCCCTTTGAAACTCTTACAGTCAAGAGACTGTCTAGACAAGCACTTTACAGGATTTAGATGGGGGAACCATGGATCCGGGTTTTTAACCTATTCTAAGAAGAGAAGGTTGTGACTTTACACATAGGTGCAAAATAAAGTTGACAGTAGCTCTTCTTACAAAAGTTGCAGCATGATAACAGAATCTGTTTTCTCAGTGTTTCATGTCAGAATGTACTTTGGAGCCTGGGAAAGACTGGACTGGCTTTCCTGGGCAGCAAACTTTCATTACCTTTCCACAAGTGGAGTACTTTCCTTGGGATTTTTCTTGTTCAGGTGTTTTTCAGTCATGTCTGATGCTTCATGACCCCATCTGGGGTTTTCTTGGAAAAGATACTGGAATGGTTTGCCATTTCTTTCTCCAGCTCCTTTTACAGATAAAGAAATGGAGACAAACAGGGTTCAGTGACTTGCCCAGGGTCACACAGCTAGTAAATGTCTGAGGCCAGATTTGAACTTATGATGAGTCTTCTGGGCCTGGTACTGTGCCCAGGTTTACTCTTTGTAATTATCAGTTTATATATGACAGTTTTCAGAGTACACTTTTAGAAAATTACACGTTTTAGGAGGCTTCTGTTTTCTTTTGTTTTATTATCACCAGTCAATAAAAATCCTTTAAAAAGCATCAAACCCCTGTGCTGTTCCAGGTGTTATTGAAAATACTAAACTGGTCATGGTTGGCAGAGAGGAAATGTAACGTAAAAAACTTCATGCTAATAGATTAAGCGTGAGTTTGCTAGAAAAACAAACCATAGAAGTTTAATATTAGTTATTATCAGTAATTTTGCATTCATTATGGAAAAATGGAAAGCTTGGCCAGTGATGCTGAATAATTATGGATGCTTGATTTAGCCTAAACAGCAAAAGAATTCATGACCCATTTCCTCCTTTACTTTCTTCTTTCACTGTTCACAAGGAGAGAGTGAGGGTGGTGACTAAAGGCTCCCTGCCCTGTAAGCTCATCAAATTGTCCGGGCAATATCTCCCCAGAAGATATCATTAGTCCTTTGGATGAGGTGTCAATGGGAAGGTCCGTGGTTCATGGGGAGATGCTTTCAGATGACCACGCAAAGCTTTACCACCTTGCAGTTCAGCTCATCTAACTGGTATAGTGAGCAAAGAGAGCACTTGGCTTGGGCACTTAAGTAACACTGACCCTGAGCAAGTAACTTAACCTCTTCTGGGCCTTTATTTGTAAAATGAAGGAGTTGGCGCAGACCACAGGTTTAGACCCTTGAGGTCCTTTCCAATTCTAAATCTGTGATCTTCTGACAAGTAATTAGGGGAAGATCAGCCTCTTAATGAAAAGAATTTGACATTATCTTGATAAACAGGCTTACAATGTTGAGAGTGGGCCTATTACTGTTCTGTGTAAATCAAGACAAAGGGAAATCCCCTGCTCCCGTAGTGATGTGAATAATGAAATTACTGTCTGTCAGAAGAAAAGTAATTATACCACTGATAGGCAAGTGAATGTATTCCAGTATTTACATTGAACAGTCCCTCAGGCTACTGTTGGGACATTAAACTACTGTGGAACTTTAACTGTGATATTCATTCATTAAATGTTTGTTGAGTGATCATTATGTAAAAGGCATAGTAGTAGGAACTGTGGGGGAGATAAAGAAGTATAAGACACAATCCCTGACCTTCAGGACTCACAATCTAGTAGGGGGAGATAAATGATAACTGCAATTTATTTCAGCCTGGGCTGAATTCTTTTAGAATAACTGAAGTTTTAATTCCTTTTGTTATAGCACTGAAAAATAGAAATAAAGTACCTGGAATCTTGTGATATTTAATCACTTTATCCAAGCATATGCATAATCTCTCTCTCTCTCTTTCTCTTCCTTCCCTTCCTTCCTTCCTTCCTTCCTTCCTTCCTTCCTTCCTTCCTTCCTTCCTTCCTTCCTTCCTTCTTTCCTTCCTTCCTTCCCTCCCTTCCTTCCTTCCCTCCTTTCCTTCCTTCCTTCCTCCTTTCCCTCTCCCCTACGTACTCCCCTATTTTCTCCTCCTCCTCATCCCGCTCTGGAATTCTTGGACATGAAGATTATTAAAAACAGTTGTGAATACTTAAAGAAGTAATTCAGTTTCTTGTTTTCCCTAGAAAATTAAGCTATTCAAGGAGGTCCCAAAGGATATAACTTTTCTTTTGCCACCAAGCAGGCAGCTTTAACTTGGTTGCCTTTTTTAATGAACTTCCTTTCCATTCACTTATGGTCCTATTTGGTAAGATTATTGATAAATGAGATAGGACAGACCTGCAAAATGCACGGTCTGTAGGTTCAGTTAGAAAAAAGAACAATTATCTAGTAAACTTATGCAATTAATATTTCAGGCTCAAATTCTGTTCCTTTCCCCCTACTCCTTGTTGTTCCTTCCAGAATTATTTACATAATTGCAGCTGTGTGGGCTGTGGAAGATTAAAGGAAGTTTTTGGTAATGTGGATTTGTGGATACTCTTTCACCTAGAAAAGTTATCAAATATTTTTATCTTGTAATTTTCCATCCCTTTTCTCTGCTCTCCTTTCTCTTCCAAGAACATATAAGTATAATACTTGTACTTAAAAAAACATATAAACATATATATAATACTTATAAATATATATAATATATATAATACTTATAAAACATATACATTTATAAACACATATAAACAAAAACACTTACCTTGTTTGAAGCTCCAATGGTCAACTTTTCTTCTGTCATTTTAATAAGAAGGCCAAAGCAGCAAGGTTCTGTATAAGGAGGAGAGTTGGGTGCCCTATTCTTATAGTTCCCTTAGTGACATCAGTCAATATAGGACATATAAATTAGTATGTACACGTGGAGGAGTAATCAGGGATACTTTAACTCCATTGTCTTCCACCACCTTAGGATTTTCCCAGGGCTGCCTGTAAATTTTCCCTGGAAGCCTGAGAATAGGGACTTAAAAGTACAACTGCAAGACTGGAAATGGACTACATAGTACCCAGATCTTTTCATACTTGAAAAAATGAAGGAGAAATCAGTTTGATTTTGGTACTTGATTGCGGCCTTTCAGTATTACACCAATTCAGTATTACACCAATAAATCACAGACAATTACACAGCCCAGGAATGCGTTATATATAATTGGCATGTTGACATTTGATTTGGGACAATTACGTTATCCTTAGAACTGAGAAACCATATTAGATTTATGATCATGGAAAGCAAAGGTACCAGCAGTGTTGTGGTTTGACATTGTCTTCCATTCCTTATAACACTAATAAATTGAAAGAAAAGTATAGAGAAAAGTAAAAGCACATTTTTATTGAGTACCAATTATGTTAAAAGTGCCCTGCCCTCTAGGAGTTTATTTTTGGCAAATAATTCTATCAAGCTAGAGTGTGATTTCAACAATTTCTTAAGCATTTCCAAGAATATTCATGGCAAAACTTTAAATGACTAATGATTAATAAATCCACTCATTTATTTCATACCTCATATGCCTTTTTCAGATTCTCTAATGGTTTAAGTCGGTGGTTCTCAACCTGTGGGTCACGACCCCTTTGGGATTCAACCAACCCTTTTACAGGGTTCACAGGGGTCACCTAAGACTATTGGAAAACACATATTTCCGATGGTTTTAGGAACTGAGACACCGCTCCTCTATCTGTCTCCAGTCGGGTCTGCCCACATGCAGATACACCCACATATGAGTATTAAAGGGTCCTGGCATTAGGAAGGTTGAGAACTACTGGTTTAAGTTTTGATTACTTATTGTGAGAAGTGGTGAGTGATTTTTTAAAATTTAATTTAATTTTTTCAATGAACAAAAACCTATTTTAGATCCTTCCCACTTCCTACCTTAACTGAAAAAGAAAAACAAAACCTTCATGATAAATATACATAGTCGACCAAGACAAATTCCTGCGTTGACCAGGTACAAATCTCTATCTCAATTAATTTAATGCCTCTTACTAGGAATGCAAAAGTTGAAAAAAAAGATATATGGGGAATTTGATCATTTACCAGAGGTGGCCATAATGTCTGTTATCTATAAAATGAAAAAACACTAAATTTAAAAAGCTGTCAACTCAATGTATGTAGACTTCTTAATTGCAGAATCATTTTGGCCTTGTTGCTGACCCACTTTGTTATTCAGAAGTAGACCATTAAAACAACAAATCCCTCCCTTTTCCATTTTATTTTTAAAAGATTTATTTCCTTAGAATACAGACATATTCATCACTTCATTGCGAGAATTTGAGAGAATAAGAAGGTATTTCCTTAATTGCAATGAATTATTTCTAAAACTACCTGTTAATTTTCTTAAAATAATTCAAATCACATTGGCAGTATGAGACCTGCTTCAATAATTAGTGGAGATTTTTGTGGCCACAATAAAGTCACTTAAACACTTTTTAATCATCTGGGAAAAGTGACTCATTCCTGCATACACCCAAAGCAATATATTACATTACAAAATATATTATATAATCTAAACCAAGGTAATGTGGATTGTATGTTGAAAACATTGAAGAATTAGAATTCTGAAGATATATATCTATTTTGATATTGAAGAAGACTAAATTTTTAGTTGATTTTGGAACTAGGGTCTATTCTGTTGTCAGCACTGAATGGAGATTAAGGAATAGAGAAACAAGAATCGAGATTGGCCATTCACTCATTCAAAAACCATTTATTAAGGGACAACATGTGTTAGTCACCCCAGTAGATATAGTTGCTGCCTACAGGGAAACAATGTATCTACGAATAGGTCAACATAAATTTGGAGTAATTTGTAGAATTGAGAAGGCATTAAAAACTTGGGAGATCAGGAAAGACTTTCTGTAGGGGGTAGCCCTACATTGAGGTGAACCTCAAAGGGAGCTTGGGAGTCTAAAATGTGGAGGTGCAAAGAGAGGGCATTTGAGGCTTGGGGAGTAGCCTGTGCTAAGGCAGAACACGGAATGTAGTGTATGGGCCTCAGCAAATAGGACAGTCTGACTGGAATGTAGAGTAGGTGATGGGGAGTAACATGAAATCAATCTGGAAGGAATGGGCAAAGCCAGATTATAAAGAACTGTAAATGATAAGTAGAAGTTGTATTTTATCCTCATGGCGATAGTGAATTCTTGATCAACAAAATGACATTTTCAAATCTATTCTATATGAATGTTCATATGGCAGCTGTGTGGAGGATGGATTGGAGAAGGGAGGGACCTGAGGCAAGGAGACAAAATGCAGTAGTTCAAATGAGAGTTAATGAGAGCCTGACCTAGGGGGGCTGCAGTATAAGTAAAAAGAAAATGACAAAGAGATGTGATGGAGGCAGGAACATAAAGAGTCAGAAACTGATTTTTCATTAGGTGGTGAAAGAAAGTGAGGAGTTGGGACTGATTCTGTGTTTGTGAACCTGGGTGACTAAAAGAGTGACAATTGAACCCAAGGGAATGGTTATCACCATTGAGAGAAAGGTGTAGAGAGTAAGCAGAAGGACCCAAAGCTGAGCACTAGGGTGGCTCCATGCATGTTAGGAAATACATGGATGGTGATCCAGCTAAGAAGATTGAGAAAGACAAGTAGGAGAGAGAGCTGTCCTGAAAATTCAGGAATCCTATAGTTTCCCAGAAGGACAGTCAACACTGCTAAATGTGTTATAGAAGCAAGGAAGGAAGGGGACTGAGAAAAGAAAACACCATTGGATTTAGCAATTAAGAGATTATTGCTGACAAGAGGGCAGTTTTCAGTAGAAGAGGGTCAGAAGCCAGGTTGCAAGAATTTGGGTGTATTTGTTTTGTTTGTGGGAGCAAGGTGTCTAGAACTAGAGGCTTTTTATAAGAGTTGAGCTGTGAAAGGAAGCAAAAATATAGAATAGTTTAAGAGGATAGAAAGGTTAAGTGAAAAAATTTTTAAGGATAGGAGACATCTCAGCATGGTTATGGGCAAAAAGGAATATATTGAGAGAGATCAAAGAGAGAGTATGTTTGAGGGAACAAATTACAGAAAGAGATGTGAGTAAACAGGGAAAAAGGTACAAGGAAAGGAGTTGGCATTGGGGAGGGAAAGAGACTGGAGCAAAGAAGAGGCCTCCTTCCACCATTTGCAGGTTTTGGCAGAGACTGTCCTTAGATAAAATCTGCATATCGCCCAGAAATTAAACTATACTGAAGTAAAACATAGAGAGTGGTTAGGATGCAAGAAAAAATTCTATAAAAATTAGATTAGGACACTAGAAAAATTCTATAAAAATAGGTTGAATTGTAAGTTGTAGTTTTTATTTTTAAAACTTGGGGGATTTATACAGTTAGCATTTTTGTTTTTGAGTATTATGATTTGTATTAATTGAAGAGTATCTTTTGGCTTCTTCAGTATTTCAAAAGATACATGACTTCATTGGTATGGAGACTGTCCTCTGCTAAGATGGCGACCTTCTACATAGATAGTGTTTATGGATTGTTGGGATCAATCATTTGCTGATAATCCTCTTTGAATTTACCTAGGTTGGTCTTTGAGACACACAATCTGTTAACAGGTTGGTGAAACCTGTCAGCATTTGAGCTTGGTGAATTTAGTCTCTCAAATGTAGGGTTAATACTTCCTCAACAGAATAGACTTGTAGGGACTATGCTGTTTCTTAAACATATTAGAAAGATGAAGTTCATCTTGTCTAATATCTGCTTTAAGAATTGGGAACTTTTGCAGTTTTAAGAATTTGAAATATTTTAGGAGTTGTAAAATGGTAGATATCATTGAAAAAATAAATAATTACTTCATATCTTTCCAAGCAGGAGAGAACTAGGAAAAAAAATCGCAAAAAATGAAAAGTGTATGCAATATTGAAGATAGTTTTGAACTATGATATAGTATTCTTACCATCATACTCAACAGCAAAGGGACTGAGGAAATGATAGATCAGATTCTTCTTACCTCTAAAGTATTATAATTCTATATACGAAATGTCCCCACAAGACTTAGTGCACCATTAAACTTTAATAGCTTAAATATAAACCTGACATATGAAAGTATAGTATTGACAATGCTTATTTTCAGCTAGAAGATGCTTAATGTTAACTTTTTCAAAGTATTAATATGTCCATATGAATCTAGGTTAACCATAAAATATCCTTTGAAGGTAGTGACTTGGAAATTGTAATCATCAAACTTAGTTACATTCTGTATCTAGAGTAAAAAGTTAATGATTCAGAGAACAGTGACTTCTGTTTGGCTGCCATGTTCAAGGTCAGAGCCAATATCACAGGGACATGGCCACTTAAATATTTGCCTCCTTAGTATATTTTCTGTTGTATTGATGACTTCAGAAAGAATAAATACTGTCCTAATTCATTGTAAATTGGTTAAGAAATTAGGGAAAGGAGCATTATTATATCCTCACAGGTTACATTTTTGTTTTTGTTATAATAATAATAAAGTAAAGCTTTAAGTCAAACAAATAAATTATAAAATGAAAATGCTTTTAAAATATAAAATCATATCTATAACATTGAACACAAATATAAAAGCACCTTAACAACTTTTCTTTTGTTTGCCATAATTTGGAAGTTATTTTCTACCTCTAAACTCATGAGAACAATGAGTCTGCTTTACTGATAAGTGCAAATGAGGTCATATTTAACTGTTCAAGGAGAAACACTTCTCACTTCTAAAGTCTTGGCAGATGAAGGCTTTCAGTTAGCCTTTAAAGACCTGTCAAATGGCATAATTACTATGACAAATTTTGCTAATTCTGATAAAATTTAAATTATTTAAGTAAACTAAAGTTAAAGCTAGTTTATTTCAGTAAGCAAATCAGTGTGGAATAGTGAACAGAAAGCTGACCTTGGAATTAGGACCTGAGTTCAAGTCCTTAATCCAACACATACTGTGTGAGCTAGCTGTTTAAATTCCAGTATCTCATTTTTGTTTGTTTGTTTTTTGGAGGGGGGATGGCAGGGCAATTGGGGTTAAGTGACTTGCCCAAGGTCACACGGCTAGTTTTTGTGTTAAGTGTCCGAGGCTGGATTTGTAGTCAGGTTTTCCTGACTCCAGGGCTGGTGCTCTATTCCCTGTGCCACTTAGCTGCCCTGAGTATCTCAATTTCTAAGACTTCAGGTTGCAAAATAGGAATAGTTTGGATTGGTGGAAGGAGCTTATTTACAAGAAGATCCTTATGTCAGTTAAATCCCAGGTTCAGTTTCGCCATCCCTCCAA
The DNA here is from genome assembly GCA_028646515.1 of Pseudochirops corinnae. Lineage (NCBI taxonomy): Eukaryota > Metazoa > Chordata > Mammalia > Diprotodontia > Pseudocheiridae > Pseudochirops > Pseudochirops corinnae. The sequence goes on along the minus strand of CM053585.1, from coordinate 419,210,851 downwards.
AGTTAATATGTTTTCAGTTATTTTGACAACATAGATATAATTGTGTTTCCCACAAAATACTTACTTTAATAGTCTGTGATTTCAGAGATCTCTAAAGTTGTAGATTGGAACTCATTCATGCATTCTCTTCCTGTGTGACTCATATTCATCTCAAGTCCATAAGTCAAGTGAGAAAGCTTTTATTTTTTCAACAAGCACCTACTATATATCAGGTATTATGTTAAGTGCTGGGGATGAAAAGAAAGACAAAACAGTAGTAACTCTCAATAAGGTCATAGTCTAATGGGGACGATGGGATGCAAACAATTATGTAGAAGCAAACTATATACAGGCTAAATTGAAAATAATCTCAGAGGGAAGGCACTAACTTTAAGGGTGATCTGGAAAAGCTTCTTTTTTGGGGGGAGGTAATTGTGGGTAAGTGACTTGCCCAGGGTCACATAGTTAGTAAGTTTCTGAGGTTGGATTTCAACTCAGGTCCTCTTGACTCTAGGGCTAGTAGGCTACTGATTGCACCTCCTAGCTGCCCCTGGGAAAAGCTTCTTACAGAAGGTGGGACTAAAATCCTGAGATCTGAAGGAAGTCAGAGAAGCCAGGAAGGGAAGATGAGGAAGGAGAGCATTTCAGGCATGGGGAACATTGTGGGAAAATACCTGGAGTTGAGAGTATCATGTCCAAGGAACAGCAAGGAGGCCAATGGCATTGGATCTCAGAATACTTGAATGTCAAAATACCTTGGGAAGCAGGGGAAGGTATAAAGTATAAGAAGAACAGAAAGGTAGAAAGGGGCCAAGTTATGGAGCTAGGTGGCACAGTGGATAGAGTGTCTGGTCTGGAGTCAGGAAGACTTTTCTCCCTAAGTTCAAATCTGACCTCAGACTCTTAGTCACTGTGTGACTCTGGGCAAATCACTTAACCCTGTGTGCCTCTGTTTACTCATCTGTGAAATGAGCTGGAGAAGGAAATGGTAAATGACTCCAGTATTTTTATCAAGAAAACCCTGGGATCATGAAGAGTTGGACCTGACTGAAATGGCTCAACATGAGACATCCAATATGAAATGTCCATTAAGCAGTTGGTTGTGTGGGACTGGAGTTCAGGATGAAGACTGGTTATAAATAGACCTGAAAATCATCTGTACAGAGATGATAATTGAGCCTGTGGGAACAAATGATCACCAAGTAAGTAAAAAAAATAAATAAAAGAGGGTCACTGAAGCATTTAAAAATGCACAGAAAAGGGGTGACTAAGTGGCTCAGTGAATAGAGCACCGGCCGTGGGGTCAGGAGGACCTGAGTTCAAATCAGACCTCAGACACTTAACACAAAAACTAGCTGTGTGACCTTGGGCAAGTCACCTAACCCCAATTGCCCTACCTTCCCCCCTCCAAAAAGCAAAACAACAAAAAAAACACAACTCAAGAAAATACACAGAAAAGATTGGAAGTATTGAAGGTCATACACATAGGAGATCTTTAAAACTAATGTGTTTAATATACTGCATATTAAAAAAACAAAACCTACGTAATAGAGATTTGTGGTTTCAGATTCTCTTTTTCTGTTCTTTGTAGGTAGAGCTGTTCATGTTTGTTGGTGTTTGTCAAGCTGAAAATAACAGAAGTAAAACTTATTCTAAAAAAAATGTGGAATATGGGGTATAAGAAATAGGAACTAGAATAAGAAGCTGGAGTATAGGAATAATGTGTAATTAGCCTAGAAAGATCTATTCAAATCAGATTGTGAAAGACTTTCATTACCAAACCAAAGTTTGTAGTTATCCTACAAGTAGTAGGGAACTAGCCAAACTTATTGAGTAGGACAGTGATGTGACTAGACTTATGTTTTAGGATGGATTGGAGTGGGATGAGTTGAGGCAGGGAGACCATTTAGAAAGTTATTACTGCAGAAGTTTGGGAGAGAAAGGATGAGGGCCTGAAGTAGGGTAGTGTTGTTGTGAGTAGAGAGGAGACAATGGGAGAGAAAGAATCCGCAACATTTGGATAAGATGCTGAGGGAGAGTGATTAGATGGAGTTGACTGAAGTTGTATCTGAGTGACTGGGGAGACAGTGATTTCCTCGACAAAAATATGGCAGTTAGGTGGAGGGTTAGGTTTAAGGGGAAATAGATAAGTAAGTTCTCTTTTGGACATAGCCTATTGGCTGTAGAGGTAGAAATGTCTAGAGGCATTTAGTTGGTGATTGTGGGGCTGAAACTCAGAAGAGAGATTAGGGCTGCACAGAGGTAATTTATTCTGTGATATGTGATGAGATTTCCAAGAAAGTATAGAAATAAGAAAGGAAATATAGAATCTGGGACACACCCTTGCAAGAGAGCAGAAGATGAATGATGATGATCCAGCAAAAGTATATTGAGACAGTTAAGCGGAAAAATCAGGAGAAAGCAGTATCACACAAATCCAGGGAGGAGAGGGAATTAAGGAGGAGGGAATGGTTAACAGTACAATGCCATCAAAAGGTCAAAAAAGGATGAGAATTGAGAAAAGGTCATTATTGAATTTAGCAAATAGGAAATCATTGGTGTCCTTGGAGAGAGCAGTTTCAGTTGAGTGGTTGGGACCAAAATTAGATTGAAAAGGATTGAAAAGTGGGATGTGTGGAGTGGAGGCAATGGGTCTAGACAACTTTTTCTAGAATTTTGGTTTTAAAATGGAAGAGAGAGGAATATACAGACATATATATTACATATGTTTATATATCCAAATACATCCATGTAACATATATATTAGTATATATTTGCATATAAAAATAAACCCATATGACATATATTTATATATCCAAATGAATATATTCCCTTCCAAGTTGTTATCTTGGAAAACTCTACTACTTATTTCAATAATATTTCCATTCCTCAATATATTTTTGGAATGCATCTTTAGGAAGAGATGTTAGGAAGGGACCTCAAAAATGTGTTGAACGATGGTAGTACCATTGGAATAAGTGTTTTGTTTGCCAAGATGACTAGTTTCAAGATAACACTCATTTAGATAATTCACTTTATAGTTATATCTTGAACATATTCAAGCCCCACTTACCTGGAGGTCAAACTTCCAGCACTCTCAGTCCTTTGGACTAGAGCTATGAATTAAATAGGGGAAAACAGCCTCAAAAATAACTTCTTTGGAAACCTTTCATTTCACAAGAAAGACTTTCCATATCTCGGAGCCAATTAGTTTTGTTCCTCATAGGGTTCTAATAAGTCATAATATTAATAGAGTTCCCAGCACCCAGCAGTACCAAACTGTGTCTCAGGATACAACAGAATGGAGGCAGCAAATTAGAAGGTGACAGCAGCTGACATGAAGAGATAACAGTAAGAATTTATAGCTGACACTTTGACCAGTAGAAAAAAGACAGAAAAATTATGGAAAGCAGACAAAGAACTTAAAGGCCTTGGAACCTGGGTCACTGAGTATTAATTGGGTCATTGAATATAGGGACACATAGCCCTATCCCAGTAGCCTTTAAAAGTATCATTGTATTAGAGCACTGTGTAATAATTGATGTTTACAGTAAAAGCCATGCGTGATTAAGCAAAGATTACATTCAATATATTCTATTTTAAGATAGGCAAGTTTGTAATCAGACTCCATTAGACTCTATTAGATTATGAGCTCCTTCAGGTCAGGAACTGTCTTTTGGCTTTTTTTGTCACCCCACAGCTTTTCATGGTAGTTGGTACATATTAGTTGCTTAAGAAATGTTTATTGACTAACTGTAAAATTAAAAGCTTCAAGACTAAAAAGAATAAACTATCATTATTTGAAAAATTCATTTATGTAGAAAAACCATTCTGAAGACAAGGAATAGTGCATAAACATTTCTGAATTTACATTTTTCCAATTAGTCTGTTTGTTACTTGAAATCTTCTTGATACCTAGTTAGTGTAAATTGTTCCAAGTTAAAATCCTAACTCTTTTGGCATCAATAAGGCAGCATTGTCAACCCTGGAGTCAGGAGAACCTGAATTCAAATCCAGCTTCAGACCCTTACTATAATTGTGTGACTTAGTCACTTGCCAAAAAAAAAAAAAAAAAATAAGGCAGCAATGTAAAAAGCATGTAAATAGTTCAATTTTAATAAGTTCCTTATGATTTCTTTTCCCTGTTTACCTTCTCATGCTTCTCTTGCTTCTTGTACTTGAATGTCAAATTTTCTATTCAACTCTGGTTTTTTCATCAAGAATGTTTGAAACTCCTCTTTTTCATTGAATGACCATATTTTCCCCTGAAACATTATACTAAGTTTTGCTGGGTAGGTGGTTCTTGGTTTTAATCCTAGCTCCTTTGACCTCTGGAATATCATATTCCAAGCCCTTCAGTCCCTTAATGTAGAAGCTGCTAGATCTTGTGTTATCCTGATTGTGTTTCCACAATATTCAAATTGTTTCTTCTTGGCTGCTTGAAATATTTTTCTCCTTGATCTGGGAACTCTGGAACCTGGCTATAATATTCCTAGGAGTTTTCTTTTTGGGATCTTTTTCAAGAGGTGATTGGTGAATTCTTTCAAGTTCTATTTTACCTTCTGGCTCTAAAATATCAGGGCAATTTTCCTTGAGAATTTTTTGAAGGATGATTTCTAGGTTCTT
>CM053585.1:419171864-419205746 GCA_028646515.1 Pseudochirops corinnae | reverse complement strand
GTCCTAGCAAACCAAACCCATCCACTTGCAAATCTGGATGGGTACATCTCATTTAATTTTACCTCAAATCTGACCACTGGTTGACCTTATGACATATCAGGGCCAAAACCACACCTATAAACCCTGGCGCCCTGCTGTTTGTCCCAGTGTATTATGGGCAAAACACATGCGCAGTTGATGTCAAGGGTGCATGTCACTTTAAGTATTAACCACTCCCGGGTCCCTCCCTAAGTCCACCTTGTACATCTCATTAGCCTAATGAATCTGTGATTGACAGTTTTGTCTCTTTAAATTCTGTATCACTATCACCTGCCCGGGACAGGATTCTCCTTTCTCCCGGCCACTGACAAGCAAAATAAACTTTAATCTTCCAAGAGACAGCTGAGCCTGTAATTCTTTTCAGACATGAACCTAGAAAGGATTTCTCATTAGAAATCCCCCCAAAACCTATCCCTCATCAATAATACCCTTTATATGATACTTTAAGGTAGGACAGAGGGGGAGGTGTTGTTGTTGAGAGAGCTTGGGAACCAGTAGAGAGGAAGAGATTGAAAATAAATGAAAGAGTGGGGATGAGAAAGGGGGCAATCTGTTGGAGGAGATGGGATGGAATGGGATCCTTTGGACAAGTAGAGCAGTTAAACTTACTAAGGAATAAGGCGATTTCATCATGTGAGACAGAGGTGAAGGAGGAGAGAGTGGCAGTAGGCACTTGAGTGATAGGAGATGAGAAAGAAGGGAAAAAAAGAGAGGTCAGAGAAAATGGTCCCAATTTTTCCCATAAAGTATGGGATAAGGTTCTTAACTGAGAAAGTAGGGGGAGGAGGCATAGGAGGTTTGAGGAATGATGAGAAGATTTGAAAGAATAGCTGTGGAGAGTTGGATAGTAAATTGACAAGGGAGGTATAGTAGGATTGCCTGGCAGCAATGAGGACCCAGTTGAGGTTGTATAATACAGATTTGCGGTGGATCCAGAGAAAACACTGCATGATTTTCTCCACCTTCATTCAGCAGCACTTGTGTAGGACCAAATGGCAGTAGTGATCAAAAACTGAGACTGGCTGAGCATAATCAGCTAAAGGGGCTAAGGATTTGAGAGAGGACAGAATAGAGTTGACTTGGTTTGCATCAACAAGACAAGATGAGAAGAGGAGAGAGAGGCTGATTTAGATGAGATGGCCTAAGAGAGAATTGAGGAGTCAAGGTATTGGAGGTCACTGTGTAAGTAGGGTTATCTAAGTAAAGGCAAAGGGAGAGGTGAAAGGTCAATAGATTGTGGTTGGATAAAGATATTTCAGAAGTCTTGAACAGTGAGGTGGTACATTTGTGGGTGATAACAAGATCAGGGGTATGACTATGTGCCTGAAGTGGAGGGGCAGCTCATGGGTGATGAGTGGGTTGTAGAATTGAGTGGTTTGAGTATTGGAAGGTAGAATCAATAGGTGTGTTGAAGGCCCTTAGTATAAGGGTAGGAATTGGGGAGGAGAGAAAAATTGTAAAGTCAGGCATCAAACTCATTGAAGGAAGAAGGGAAATGACCTGGGGGGGTCTATAGATAACAGCTATCAGGATTTTGATTGGTTTAGCATCAACCTCAAAGGAAGAGATGTTGCTGAGTAATAGAAGAAGGGGTAGAACCTGGAAGTGGCAATATAGAGCAAGGAGTATTCTAACTCCTTGCCTTGACCAGTAGCCAAGGAGAATGAACAAATGTGCAGCTAGTACTGAAAAGAGTAGCCAGGGAAGCTTTGTCATCAGGGAAAAGCAAAGTTTCAATAAGAGCTAGTAGATGGAAGGAGTGGGAGAGGAATAGATTTAAGATGAAAGGAAGTTTATTGTCTATGGAGCAGGCATACCAGAAGGCACAGTGGAAGGGCTGGGTGGAATTAGGATGAAACTTTAGAGTGGGAGGATTGAGGAACTGGGAATAATGAATTGGGTGCTGGGGTTGTGGAATGGCATTTGAATGATGATCTACAAGAGTTCAAAGGCACTGGGGCATGAAGGGTGTTACCATGACTGAGAACATTCATCATTGAGTGACAGGGTGGAGGAGAGACATAGCACCCTTAAAGGATAGGTGCAGCAGAAGATGGGAGACCTGAAGTCTAAGGGAGGGCTGCTCTTCTTTGCACGGATGGTTCTCTACTTCCTAATTTGGAGATTAGGCTAGCAGCAGTAGGAGGTGGCAGATGTCTTGTGCTGGCTACTTTGGGTAGATAGAAGACACCCAGGCTAGCCCCTCATAGCATTACCTCAGGGAATGTGTTGTGCCTAGTGGGAGATGGAAGGCTCAGGGTGTTGGTACACTCAAGGTCTGAGGTCTTCTTACTTGAGGAGTGACACCACACCAGCTCCTGGTTCTTGATAGACCTTTTCTCCCTTTGTGTATCCCCTTAGCTTAGGTGGAGCTCTCTGCTAGGCTCTCCTGAAGCTGCTTTTCCTCAATGTCTCTAGCTTGTTCTTATCTTGTCTCTGGGCTCCCAATATTAATACTAAGTGGAATGTAATAATTTTGGGTTCCAAAAATCAACTGTAAAAGGACAAGATGGACAGTCATATCTGCTTATCTCATATGAATCCCCACCCCACCCCCTGCTTCTTCTTTTTAAACAGGCTGCAAACTTCATGTGAGCCCACAAAGTGACGTAATAGATAAGCTAAAATGAAAAGACCACCACCACCAAGCCGACATTTGTTATCAATGGATCCTGCTGTATTCTATCTTAGTCAGACCACATATGGCTTTTGTTCAATTTTGGATGCCACTTTTTAGAAAGGGTGTTTATAGACTGGAACGTGTCCAGAGAATGGAGATCTGTAATTAATGAATTGGCTCAATTATATGAGGGTTGCTAGAAGGAACTGGGGATATTTAACATGGAGAAGAGAAAAGTTAGTGATGAAAAGGCTGTGTTCAAATATTTGAAGGGATTTCATATAAAAGGATTAGATTTGTTTTGCTTGGCCCTGTTGTGATGATGAGGAAAGGGTGCACAATTAGGAGGAATGGGCAGAAGTTACATTGAGGAGACTAGAACTCTTCAAAAGTAGAATGAATTGCCTTACATGGTTGTCAGTTCCCAGTAACTAGAGCTTTTCAAGTGGATGCTACGTGTCCTCTGAGATTCTTACTAGGAACATCTCTGATTTTGAATATGAGTCATTGATACTTTTTGTGAATTAGTTCAATTAGTTGCTTTCCTGTTAGAACTTAGCTAGCTAATGTCAGGAGTGGGTAGGAGTTTTCTTTGGCCCCAGAGGAAACTAAGAAAGTTTGTATCATGAAGCATTGTGAGAGCACAGACGTTATTTCCTCCAGTAGGAATAGGGTACTATAAGGGCACTCTAATCCCTGGGCACAGTCTCACTGGTCACCTAGCCATCTGGAACAGAGCTCACGCCTTGAAGGACTTTTCATCTCTGGAACTTTAACCCTTTTAGGTCTGGGATCCTAACGTCACAATTGGAGATTACCTCACATGTGGCTGCTATCTCAGGCCAGGCCCTCCAGCTCCCTTGATACCTTGTTCCTGCCCTTCCACTCTCCCGACACCTCCTACGCCTTTCCAGTTTAATACATAATTAAATCAGAAACAGACTACTACTAGTAGTACTATAGTTCAATCACATTATGAGTCTTTTATGGGCTACCTAAGAGTTCTACACGCAATATATATTATCATTTCTAAGGGAATATACATTCTGAGTTTCTATTTATGACCTTGGGGCAGCATAACTTAATTATTGAATTGAACATGGAAATTTCTTTGGTCAAAGTAGATGAGTTACGGGCAGCGAGGTGGTGCAATGAATAGAGCATGAATCCTGGAGTCAGGAGGACCTGAGCTCAAATTCAGCTTCAGACACTTAACACTTACTAGCCGTGTGACCTTGGGCAAGCCACTTAACCCCAATTGCCCTGCCTTCCCTCCTCCAAAAAGCAAAACAACACAAACAAAGTAGATGAGTTAGTCATTATAGATTAATAAAGTTTAGAGCTGGAAGTTTCTGATTTTCAGTATGGCAGTCATTCACACTAGAAAGGGGCCTTAGAGATCATCTAGTATAAGAAACCTAAGTCACAAAAAATTGGTACAACTTTCCTGAGGTCACACAGATAGTAGTTTTCTGTGGAACCAACCAACCAGTGCAGGTGGTCGGGAATGAAGAATGTACTATAGAGTAGGGCCTAAGATCATAGTTTACTGTGATTCTGCTATGACATAGAGACCTTGGGAATAGAGTGATTAGCATTCCATGACAGAAGAGAGGTCAAGGGACATGAAGACAGGGAAAACACCATTTGACTTGACAATTATGTCCATTAAGAGACCAGATCAGTAGAGTGATAAGGCTGTAACTTAGAATATAAGAGCTGAGAATGAGCAATAATTCAGCAAGAGATGTGACAGATTTGGCAGTGAAAGAAAGAAGAGGGAGATGGAATAGTACATAGCTCAAGGGTACAGAAGAATCAAGTAAAGGTTGTAATTTAGGATAGTGGATACTTAAACATGTTTGTAGGCAGATGAGGAGCTTAAAAGTTACTGCAAATGCAAGAGAGAAGGAATGATGGATGTAACAAGGTCATGGAGGAGATAGAAAGGGATGGGGAATCAAGGGTACAGATGGAAAGGCTAGACTTGGAAATGATGGACACATTTCTTTGAGATGGGAAAGAAATAGAAGATAGAGGAACATATAGAGAAATTCTGAAGTAGAGAACAGGTAAATTAAGAGAATTTAGTTTTAATCTCCTTGAAATATGAAGGGAGCAGGGGTGTGGTTGGGGGCTTAGGTTTGGGCAAGTACTATCAGGAACGCAATAGGGAGGGAGTAAACATGAGATGAATAAATGAACTGCAGAGTAACACCTGAGATTAGATAGCATGAATTTACTGTGGAACACATGAGCAAAAACTTCATGCCGTCCTTCAGTAATGTTTAGCAGCCCTAGAGTGGTACCTGAGAGAGCTCTATGTGGGGCATAGCTAAGAATTTATTTATTTATTTATTTTGTCCAAGACCTTTGATTTCATGGGTGTAGGGAACACCTGGATAGGAAATTCCCTCTGTTAATGCAGATCAATGTTTCTGACAACTCTTTAAGATGATGATGAATAAATTAAAGAACAGTTGCTGTTTTCCTTACCAGAAAAATCTTTTTTTTTTTTCTTTAAGCTAAATATCACTAGATCTTTCAGCTCAGTCATGCATGGAATTATTTTTATTCTTCTCATCAAAAAATATGGTACAAAAAATATAACTGACTAGGTTTTTTTTTTGGATGTTTGCACCACTTTATTGCTACATTTCTCCCATTTTATACTTGTGTAATTAGTTTTTTAAAAACATCTGTCAGACTTTACATTTATTGTCATGAAAATCCAACTTGCAGCTTCAACATATCTGTGAAGATGTTTGTGGATTTCAGTTCCATCATAAGAATCACTAGCTATCCCTCTGAATTTTATTTTAACCACAAATTCAGTAGGCATGCTATCTATTTCTTCATTCAGCTCATGAGGGAAATATTGCACAGAACTAGCTCAAGGTCAGAGCTCTGGGACACTGTGCTTTCCTCTTGACATTGACCCATGAACTCTTTGGGTGAAGATAACCAAAGATTTCAGTATCCACATATCTTTATTTTTATAGAGTTCATATCTCTTCATCACAGCTTCTAGTAAATGGTAAAGGATTTTGTCAGATGTCTTGCTGAAATCCAGTATGACGTATCTTTTGGCACATCCTTCTCAGAAAAAAAAAATATATGTATATATATATATATATATATATATATATATATATATATATATATATGAAGGGAAGGTATTCTGGTACGAGTTATTCTTTGTTTTTAAAATCCCATTTTCAGACACAAATTCCTTAAAAAATTTCTTTCGCTCTTTTTTGTTTATATATCACCTTAAATTACAAATATATTCCTTTCCTTTTACTTCCCAATGAGTAATCCCTTGTAGCAAAAAAAAGGGGGGAAAAGCATTTAAGCATAACTAGCCATCATAGGGGCTGAATGTGAGGTTGAGGTGGGCCATTATAAATGTCCAGGGGTGGTTTCATTTTTTCCCCTCAGTTGCATTGTTGCAGTCATTATGTCTACATTTTTCCTAGTTCTATTTATTTAATTTTGTGTTACTTCCTATGGTCTTCCATGCTTCTCTGAATTCTTCATAGGTATTATTCCTTGTGGTACAGTCCTGTTCTTTTACAGTGAAGTTATTAATATTGCACCAGAGTTATAACAAGGCCTTTTCCTAGGGCAAATTTTGGTAAAAGAGTGGGAAATTTCCTCAGAGGTTGTGTATTGAAAGGATATTTGATAACAATTATTCTCTTCTAAGGAAAAAAGGGGGAGAGGTTTTTTTGATGGAAAGGGGGTACATAATTTAGTCTTGGTGGTAAATCACTTGCTAGGGGAGCAGATTGTCTGAAACAAGGTTCCTTGGGCCTAACTTTTTATTTTTTTTTTAAAGTTGCGAGTACTTAATGAATACATCTGAAAGAATATTAGGGCAGTCTATCGAATTACTCAGGGGATTCACAGTACATTTTTCACAATACCCTGAAAGGGGTTTGTGGAACCAAAAGTGTTGGGAACCACAGCATTATACCATGCTGCCTGAGATATACACTGTTTTGCTGTATTAGAATAATTAATTTAAATTAGTGAGAGTATATGGAATGGTTGACAAGGGGCCACCACTTGAGTAGCTCTCTGATTCAACTGTGCTTAGTGCAGTGCCTGAGAGCATATAATAAGGGCTTAATAAATGTTATTTGACTGACTGACTGATTTATAAGGTGTGAGCCTCCCTTTTGAGAGGGAAGAAGCTGCATTCTTTTCTTACCTTTTCCCTCCTTAGACAGAAGAGAGCACAGCAGAACAAGAATTGTGTTGGTAGTGATAGGGGGTAGCCTCTCCATGTACAGTCTTCTCTCTCCAGGAACTGGTCATGGGTGATGTCTTGGGGCAGAAGTTCATGAAAACTAAATGTGTTTACCCACAACTTTCTGAGCACATTTTAGAGACTGGAGATTTGAAAGTTGACATTCCTAGACCAAAATGTGGCACCAGAGAAGGCAGTGATAGAGTTCATGCAGAAGTATATGGGAGAAACAGACCTGTGCTTTCCCACTTGGCCCAAGAGAGGAGTTCATCAACAGTGTTCTTATATACCAACCTCATGTATAGAGAAAGAGGTCTTTTAATTCCCCAGGCAGCATGATACTGTAATCTAGTCTTATAGTCAGAGAATTGAGATTTCCTGGGCAATGCTGGTCTTGGGAATTGCTGTGATTATTTATAAAAATGAAATGTGGGTAGCCTTAAGTTCAGGAGTTTGGAATTCTGGCTTTTTAGAAAGAAGGAATGGGATTTCTTGAACATTGTGCTTCTTGGAGAAGGGAGAAGATCTCCAGTGTTGCTCCTTTGACTTGGAGAAGTTCATTGGAGGGAGACCTGGGACTTGGGGATGAGATGGACCTGGACTTTGCCACCCTATTGTTAATACAGTTAGCAATTTGTACAAAGGAAAGTGTTGCTTATTGAGACACCTCTTTCTGAGAGGAGCTTATGGGCAATTTAAATGCCTTATATGTTTTCTTTATAAGTTTATGGACTCCCATGAGTCCTCTACATTTTCTTTAATATCTGCATAGGGAAATACAGTTTGTCTTTAGGCGATTACTCATATTGTAACCTTGAGTGCTTGTGCTGGAGCTGGGGACCTATTTTATACATATGTATGGAAAGCTAGACAGGAGCTATACCTTAGCTGTATTTGGAAATGAACTGTAATAAGCTCCAAGTGAGAGCATAATAAGCCAAAGAGAGAAAATGACCCTCTTGGGTCAGGCCCCAGGCTTTGTATCTGGTTCACGTGAGCCAGAGTATTGGAAGAGTCCTAGGCCACTATTCACAAAAAACTCCTTTTTTTTTTTCAAGATGATTGAAAACAAAATAAAAAATATTTTCTTAAAAAGTAGTTCAAGTGTGTAAGAAGACATTAGGATTTAGTATCAACTTCTTGTACTTATGATTGAAAATAAACTTCATTCCAAATGAAAATATTCAGATATTCAAATGGAGATATAACTTAATAGTTGTATAGTTCTGTGTTTCATGTCTTCTCATCTTTCTTCTAATATTATGTTGATTTTGACCTTTTGCTCTAAGGCATCAATAGTCTGTTCCCACAGATATAGTTCCTATACCAGTAACTAGTCATTTCCTGTCTCTTAAGATGATCAGTTTCATTTTTGTCATGTTATTCTCACTATGTTCTGTTTCTTTCAACTTTTTCCTTGAAAGAAAAGGTTTATGGTGTATAGGAATTCCATTTCTGAGTAATCTACAAAGCTTGTCCTCAAACCTGAACCATATTTCTCTACGTACTTTTTGCTGCCCTGTATCAGTGCCCAGCCTTCTTTCCTCTTCTTTTCACCTTCCCCTTGCCACCCCAAGTTGAAATCACTGAATATCAGTGTATATGTTGACTTGATTTAGAGCATCTTATCAAGGTCATTGCATATCTATCTTGTTGGGAATGTGTGTGTGTGTGTGTGTGTGTGTGTGTGTGTGTGTGTGTGTGTGTGTGTGTGTAAGGATCACAGATTGAGAGTTAGAAGGAAATTTAGAGATACTTCTTTATTTGTCCTATGAGAAACCCCCAGTGCCTAAGTGATTTACCCAAGGTTTCATCACTAGGAAGTGGCAAGATCAGGATTCAAGCCAACGTTTTCTGATTCCAAATCCATTGCTCTCTTTACTCTATCATCCTGTCTTTATTGTTTGTGATGGATGTTGAATCTTATATTGCGATTATTTTCAGGATAATCCTTTTGCATATCCTAGTCACAGGTTAAAGATTAGATGACCTAGTATCCTAGGAAGTCGTTTCTTTTTATCTTTGGGCATACTATGAAATCAGCTGAGCTGCTTCCTTTGTTAGTACCTGCAAGGAGAAGCTGTGACACATGCATTTCTTTACCTTATAACTTCCCCTGGTTCATTTCTTTGAACAATATGTCAGGTCATTTGTCATTGGACAAAGAACTTATGTTTAAAGTACTGTTAGTTTTTACATATAGTCTAAAAGCTGTGTGGCTTTTAGCATCTTTTGCCCCATCACAGTCATTATAGAAGCAGAAGAATTCTCAAGACAGACTGAGACCCATTAAAAATTGTTTTAAACAGATGTTTCATGGGTTGCTATGACTATAGGATCCTCTCTTTGTGACCAGACTATTGGTGAGGCAACTTTTGTTTTTTTATACCAAGTATAGATTTGGTATGTTCAATTCATTTTTTAAAAATAATCCTTAGATCAGATTTTGGTTAGAATTTATGGACAGAAGGCCTTGCAATAAAAGGTACATTTTTAGAATTGACTTCTTATATATCATGAATTTGTTATGTATTAGTACATTTTAAATCATGTCATAAGATTTTGAATTTATCATAATTGTAATTTAGGGAACAAATCTGTTTTATAGTACCTACATCCTCAAGTGTGGGAGAAAAGGAAGTGGTGAATTTGTTGTCTTGCATTCTGGAATTCCCTGGACAGTTGAAGAAATTAAGAGTAATTAGAAGGCAGATGGACAGAGAGTAGTTTGTTTTCCATTGGGAATTTGAATAAAATGCAGAGCAACACATTATTTTGTGTCCAAGTTATATTACTAATGTACAGTTTGAAAAAGAATCATTCGATACTTGGTATGTGTCACACAAAAATAGTACATTGAAGTATGACTTGGTTTCAAAAGAATACAGTTTTTTAAAGCTTATCTTAATATTGTTGAAGATTCTTTAGCAACATGTCCAAAATAAATTTTCACTATTTCAATTAAATTCTTTACAACATGCTAGTATACTTTTTGGCAGATTATAAGTGTTTGCATCTTGAAACTGAATTTTACATCTTAATTGCACACATTTTCATGTGGGTGATTTGTAAATTATTTGCTTTGGTCATCTGTTTGATAAATATTAGAGTTCATACATCATTCCTAAACCAGTTGCCTGAAGGACTTTGGGAATTTTGGATAAGAAACAACCTTCAATTGCTGTGGTTTTTGAGTTCCAAGATAAAACAAAAGGATCCAAGGAGAACTTTGCCTATCTTACAAACTCTGTTTCTATCATTTGTCTTCTATTTTGGAAAAATACTTTCTCTTTACTTTCAGGAGAGCCTAAGATCTTAAATGTTCCCTTAAATACATATACAAAATTATCAACATCAGCTTTTGATGAGAGATATTTGTCTGAGATAGGTAGGAACATGGCAGTTTATGGCAGTAAGAATACCAGTAAAGTACTTTCACTTGGGGAAATTGGAGGCAATATAATAAGTAGATTCTGAAGGACAGAATGACCCAAACATATGGTTGAGTGCTACTGTACTTCCTTGTCTCCATAATGCCACTTATTTTTGGATATAAAATCTTTTTTATTTTAACAATTTCATTGAAAGGAATAGTTTTTTTTTAAAGCTTATCTTAATACTGTTGAAGATTCTTTAGCAATATGTCCAAAATAGATTTTCTGAAATAAAAACTTGAAAATAAAAATCATGTTATCTTAAGAAGCTAATATGCCCACTAGGGATCTTGAGAATTTCAGTATTGTAGGAATTTAAAAAAAATCTCCAATTTGCTAAGTAGTAACATAGAAATCATTTAATTTTTCTGTGCTTTGGTTTTATCATCTGTGATACTCAAATCTGTTATTAACACTGATCATCTGTGTTATTCAAGCACAGTCTCCTTTAGAATGCATTTGAAGGGATTTTCTGAGAGGAAGCAAGATCACATTTGTAGTGTCTTAAAGAAAACATGCACAAGCAAAATATTATTTATGCTGTACTGTAATAGGTAGTAAGAATCTAGGCTCAAATAATATCATTTCTAATTGAAATAAAGTCTAACATCTGAAAGTTATGGTGTTGAGCTTCACTCTCACATATTAGATGAAGAAGAGCAACTAATATCCATTGCATCAAGTTCATATATTTTATTGGGTTTAAAAAATGCTGAATGTTTTTATTATTCATTTTTTAATTCCTAGGATTCTGCTTGTGGTACTACATGCAATTATTTCAGGGTTCCTGCTGAAATAGAAAATATGTTTTCTGAAACATGAGTTTTCACAAAAGAAAAAGCTTAGAAGAGTCTTAAGAAAAATAATGTATTTATTTCCTAACTGTGACTAGTATCTAAGATAACGAGCAAAAGTACCACATTATTTTGTGCATGTAGAGAAAAAAAATCTAGAGGCTTCAATTGTAGGCCTCATTATGACTCTTTCCTCTGAAGACATGATTTTATATATTTTTTAAAAACTATTCTGACAAGTTTGGTCAGTGTGGAAAACCTGGAATTTCATATGCTTATATACAGAATTGTCTTTAAATAGCTTGGAAGATTTAAGATGTGAATTCCATTTCTTAGCTATTAAGGTGAATAAATAACTTATAGTTAATTTCTTATAGTGAAGCATTGCAATATTTGGAGGGAGCACTGGATTTGGATTTGGATGTAGGTTCAAATTTTGCCCTAATAACTTACAAGGTATACCTTTTCAGGACCTCAATTCTCTCATCTTTAGAATTAGAATGTTGGATTAAATGGCCCCTAAATTACCCTTTAGCTCTTGAGTCAATGATTTTGTGGGGAGAAAGAAAGGAAATATGGTGAATGAATGTATGAATGAAAAAGCATTTGTTAAATGTCTTTTACGTTCAAGGCACTGTGATAAATTCTGGGAATATGAATGCATCAAGCTAGACTGTCCTTGTGCTCAGGGAGCTCGCATTCTAGTAGAGGAAGATAACACATATAGAGGAGTAGTGGCCAATGAAGTCAGAGGGAAAGATGATTGAAATCATATCATAGGACAAATGATTGATCTTTCCAAGCATGGTAGCTTTATTTGATTACTTTTCTGAATTAGTGTTGATGGAGGGGACAGTGGGAAGAATGTATGACATTGCATAGAGAAGTGTATGCTGGGGACTGGATCTGGGTAAGATAAAGTGAATGCTCACCAATCATAGACCACCGGATTAGGGATGGGAATCTGAGTTCTGAATTGGAAATGGAAGCTGGAGAGGCAAAGATGAGCCTAGGAAACTGTTTTCTTCATAATTTGGTTATTTTTTTTTTCCTTTTGGGCTGCTTATTTTTCTGCTGCTATTCCTTTTTTCTTTTCTTTTCTTTCTTCTTTTTTTTTTTTTGAGACAATCAGGTGACCAATGGTTTTTTTGACTGTGTGGGTCTGACTTCTTTCAAACCCAGGGATTCAAGGCCCTCTTTGTTCTCATTCCAACCAAACTTTCCAACTTTATCACTCATTGTTCAATTATGTGTACCCCAGTTCTAGTCAGATTATTTCAGATTTCTCTCTCATTGTACATTTCTATGGACCTAAATTCTAGCTAGACTATTGCAGTTTCCTGAACATGTACTGTTTGGGCAACTTAAAGGGACTTTTCAATATCTATTTAATGAATTATTGCCCTTTCATCTTTCATTACTGTTTAGCCATCCACTAGAGTGTCCATCTTCCTGTTCAAATCACCTATCACAAATCACATTATTATTTGCAACTTATACTTTTGCACACGGATCCCAACCATTTTCCTTTGCTTTATCATTATCATTGCCACATTTCAACTATATTGTCTTTCTAGTCAAGATTAGCAAATGTGAATGAAGAACCCAATGACATTCTTTCATACCAAGATTTTCTACAACACAGCAATGCACTGTGGTATCTAATATGTAGCACCTTGAACATTTTGTAGTTTAGTTGTTCCAGTTGTGACTGACTCTTCATGGTGCCATTTGGGGTTTTCTTGGCAAAGATACTGGGTTGATTTGCCGCTTTCTTCTCCAGCTCACTTTACAGATGAGGAACTGAGGCAAACTAGGCAAACTTGTCCAGGCTCATACAGCTAGCAAGTGTCTGAGGTCAGACTTGATCTTAGGGAGATGAGTCTTCCTGCTTCCAAGGCCAGCCTTCTATCCACTGCACTACCTAGCTGCCCATCTTGCATGCAATGAGCGTGCTTATTGAATTGAATTGTTTGGGAAATCACAATGATATGTAGTATAGGTGAGTCTCATCTGAAGATAATGAGTAATGGAAAGAGGCCACTTAGAGTAAATCTTAAAATAGCATAATATTATAAAAAGTGTGTATGTGCGGGCAAGGTTTAATTTGAACTTTGTCCTAAAAAATAAAACTAAAAATTATGAAAATAAGCTTATCTTATATTTAACAAAATCCAAGGTATAATTGCTATGATGCACTCACTGTTGAAATGAGCAAGAAATGAATCAAGTATTAATTTCAAGGGGACAACATTTTGTTAAAAATTATGGCAGCATGATATGATGTCCTTTACTTTATGTTTATACTTTCATAGCATGATCATAAGGAGGGTCATTCTTACAAAAATGTTCAAAGACATTATCATTTTTCCCAAGAATCCCTTTCTTATGTAAAATTTTTTTTTTTGATGTAAAGAGACCCTTTAATAGTCATATGTGGGAGTGTCTTTTTGATGTAAAATTTTGATGTAATTTTGATGTAAAATTTTGAGTAACATCAGCAATCAGAAAAGACATTGATGATAGAGGTAATGATAGGTGATAGGAAGAGATATTAGTGTTGAGCAATGAGGGATGTTGTCACGGGGATCACCTTTATAAGTGAGCAATTATTTGGTGAAGTTTTCTTTTGTATGATAACTTTTGATTCTATATGCAACCTACTAGAAAGATAGTGTGGTGTACTATATACAGAGGCAGTCTCTGTGTCAGGAAGACTCAGTTAAGTAATACCTCTGACATATGTTATCTGTGTCACCTGGATAAGTCATTTAAACCCTTAAGGCCTCAGACAACTCTCAAGACTAAAATTTTCATTATTGTGCTATGAGAAATGACAAGCAGGATAATTTCAGAAAAAACTAGAAATGACTTACGTGAACTGATGCTAAGTGAAGTGAGCAGAACCAGGAGAACATCGTACATAGTAATAGGAACATTGTATGATGAAGGACTGTGAATGACTTGGCTCGCCTCAGCGATAAAATGATACAAGACAATCCCAAAGGACTAATGATTAAGCATGCTATCTGCCTCCAGAGAAAGAACTAATACCATCTGAATACAGATTGAATCATTCTCTCTCTCTTCCTTCTTTCCTTCCTTCTTTCCTTCCTTCTTTCCTTCCTTCCTTCCTTCCTTCCTTCTTTCCTTCCTTCCTTCCTTCCTTCCTTCCTCCTTCCTTCCTTCCTTCCTCCTTCCT
This sequence comes from Pseudochirops corinnae, assembly GCA_028646515.1. NCBI lineage: Eukaryota > Metazoa > Chordata > Mammalia > Diprotodontia > Pseudocheiridae > Pseudochirops > Pseudochirops corinnae. Next base: position 419,191,402 of record CM053585.1, on the reverse strand, counting down.
TCCTTCCTTCCTTTCCTCCTTCCTTCCTTCCTTCCTTCCTTCCTTCCTTCCTTCCTTCCTTCCTTCCTTTCCAGTTTATGAACAAGGAAACTAAAGTGCAGAAATTAAGTGAAAATATCTAGTATCACACAACCAACAGGTGAAGAAGCAAGGAGGTATCCCCAAGTCTTTTTACTTCATGGGATTTATTTTGCTAATGGATGAGACCAAAGGACCCAACCCATCATGCATTATTTGCAATGTCTTTAAAGAGAGATCAGAGGATTGACAAGGGAGCAAATTGGTAGTACTTATTAGACTGTGCCTGCCCATACACTGAAGGTTGGGCAGGAGGCTAATTTCCTGATTAGGAAGGCTGATTCCTGATTGGAGGCTAATAAACTTATGAGGCAAAGATTTTCATCTGGATTTTGCATAGAAGCTACATATACATATATATGTGTATATGTAGATATATACATTCGTATTTATGTTCATATCCAAATGTAGATGTAGGTATACATACATGTAAACATATGTGTGGATATATCATTATATATTATATCTGTATATATTACACATATCTGTGATCATTTCATTTTGGTTCTTCTCTGGCCAGTCCTTAGTATGTAGCTCACTCTCTGATACTGTTTTTGTTTACACATAGTTAAATGTCCTAGTTTTATCACTTATAGTTAGCATACAATCAGAAACTTTTGGCCACTCACTGTTTAACAAATGATTTTCCACTGGTCATTTCCAGTGCCCTGGTTTGCATTATGTTGGGATCAGTGAGGGTGGTAATATTCATATGCATTTAAGGTGTAATGATGTACACGTGACATGTGGTCCTTTGTTGCCTGTCTTTGCAAACCACCTCCTAGAAATGGGAAGTTGATGAACTGTCTGTGAAGATCATTATAAAGACACACATATAGAGAGAGTTTTAGAGTTTACAAAGTACTTTATTCATAGCACTCCTGTGATCTGAGTAGTGTGTCATAATTATCATTGTTAATTATTATCATCTCTATTTTGTAGTTAAGGAAACAGATTCTATAGCAGTGGTTCTCAACCTGTGAGTCGCGACCCCTTTGGGGTCAAACCACCCTTTCACAGGGGTCACAGGGGTCGCCTAAGATCATAGGAAAACACATATTTCCGATGGTGTTAGGAACCTCCTCTATCTGTCTCCAGGCGGGTCCACCCCACATGCAGACACTCCCACATATGACTATTAAAGGGTCTCGGCATTAGGAAGGTTGAGAACCACTGTTCTAGAGGGTTAATGATTTGCCCAAGGACACACACAGATACTAGGTGACTAATCTGAGATTTGAGTCTAGGTAATCTTGACTCCTTACATGTGGGTTCTTTCCATTACTCCATGCTTTCTCTCAGGGTCTCTTGACTCCTTTTCTCCTTTCTCCTACTTCATTTAAACAGTGGCAGCTAGAATTTTTGAAGGAGGAGGGAAGGAATATTGGATGAATTTTAGAGTGTGTGTGCATGTGTGTGTGTGTGTGTGTGTGTGTGTGTGTGTATAGGGGGTAGTAGTACCAAAAAGGGCTACAAAGATAGTATTTGCTTTGCAATACCATTGTGTGTTGTGTTTTCTTGACATCTCTTGATCAGTTATTACTGTTGTCATTGAATGAAATGAACAATTTACCTTTGTCTCATACCTCTTTTACTTATGTTTATACTGTGCAATACTTTTTGTTGTCAAGTTTCAGGCTGAATTTGGAATTATAGCTTGATTATGCCTTCTCTTGGCCCAATGTGACTTCCTGTTTTATAAAAATAACATCTAAGAACTCTTAAAGGGATCTTTTGCATGTCTGGAAGCTCTTACAAAACCACATTTTAGTAAACCAATGTGAATGCATCAGACCTGTAACTAAGTATGTCTAAAAAAACCAAGGTAGAACCATAGTGCTGTACTAAATAAGCATTTATTTTTGAGGAACTTAGATCATGTAGATGTGGTGACACTTAGGAAATGTCTGCCCAAGGTGACCAAATCAATCTGAAGCCACTATTTTCATTCAGTTTTGGTCAATTACGCTACTTTTCAAAGGGTAATTTTAGTATGAATTGGAATTTACTAGATGACACAGATTGACATTTCTGGTTTTCACACTCTGTTTCAGAGCAAAAGTTTTAATTTGGGTATATCTCTGGTATTATCATTCTTTCCACACCTCTGCCTCCTACAATCATCTGGTTTTCTTTAAAGCTCAGCTCAAAGGCCTACTTGTATATGATGCTTCTCCTAATGCATACAGCTGCTGATTCCTTTTCAGTACATAGTTCGTGAGCAAGGTAGGTGACATGGGGGCAACTAGATAGTACAGTGGACAGAGCACCAGTCTAGAGTTAGGAAAACTCATCTCCCTGAGTTCAAATCTGGCCTCAGACACTTAGTAGCTGTGTGACCCAACCCTGTTTACCTCAGTTTCCTCATCTGTAAAATAGCTGGAGAAGGAAATGGCATACCATTCCAGTATCTTTGCCAGGGAACCTGAAACAGGTTCATGAAGGCTTGGGCATGACTGAAAAAGGTCTCAATAACACCAACAGTAAATATAAGCTTTCCCTGGGCCTGAGTGCCCTCATCTGTAAAACAAGGACTTTGGACTAGACAGCCTCTGAGGACCCTTTCAGTTCTAAATCTATCATTCTGTGTGCGTGTTGTCTCCCCTGAAGTTCTAGCCATTGTTATTTTTATAGGCCTAGTGGATGACTGGATTAAGAAGCATGCACAGTTTACTAACTTTTAGGGCATGGTTTCAAAGTCCTCCCAGGGATAGCTGGACCAGTTCACAGCTCCACCAACAGTGCAGTAATAGGCCCATTTCCCTGCAGCCCCTACAGAATGTCTCATTTTCCTTTTAACCTCAATGTATTTCTTCTTAGTAGCCACATCATACTAACAGTGTAAATATGCTTCTCTTGGTAGGCTAGTGGATGATAGATGTGTGGTGCATCCAGAAGCCGGTGACCTTGCCAACCCTCCCAAGAAATTCAGAGGTAAGTAACAGACATCTTTATGCTTATATTGACTCATCTGAAACAGATGATTTCATTGTGTTAAAATTTTACAATTTCTTCTTCCCTAACGTGCCTTAAAAATCTGTAAAATATCTAGAATGGTCAAAATACCCCTATTGTGTACTGAAAAATTCTTGGATATATAATGTGAAGGAACTGATAACTAAAACAAATTATTTTCTAAAGGTTTTATTTTTTTAATATGTATGGACTATCCCCTGATCCAGTTTTTTTTAGGGGCTGGGATGGAGCTGGATCTGTGATTTCATTGGTATAGGGAAGACATAGAGAAAATGGTCTCTTCTAGAACAAATCATAAACTGTTCTGCACCTTTTGTAGTTGTATATAGTTGGTTGGATACTGCGACCAACACAGTTGGGTGGGCTAGCAACCAGTGAGTAAAGAGACAGGGATGTATTCGATAGTCTGTTTATTCCAGAGCCATTTCATATAGAGCCAAAGGTACAAGGAGCTTACAGGGCTTATATGGCCCTAGCAGAAGAACTTTACAAGGACCCTCCTTTGGCCTTGACCACTCCTTACCACAGCCTAAGACTAGTTTTTCATTAAGACTTCATCCTAGGACCACCTCCAGAGGCATAAACAAACAAGGAGGCATAAACAAGACTTGCAGGTTAACTGCCCTGAATCTTCCGTAGTTATTCATAGGACCATATCCTGGAGGCATCAGTAAACAAGACTGTACTCCTCCTGAATATCTGCCTTGTGACCTTATAGAAGTTATACAAGGAGAGGGGACATTCCATTAGTGGGGCCGGGGGACCCCTGAAAGTCCTCTACAGGCTCTCTACACTGAGAGCCCATGACAGTGTGGAAATCCAGGGTTCTTTCCACTATTCCATATTGTAGTTTGTGCAACACAAGTTTGGAAACATTTTGTTTTGATGTGAGGAAGGATGGCATAGTTGACAGAGGGCTGACCTTTGAGGTAAGAAGATCCGGGTTCAAGTCCTAGTTGTGATTCTGGATGAGGCATTTAGTTTTCTTAAGCCTCATTTTCATCTTTTGTGGAGTGGCCAATACTCATACTTCTAGATTTGATGAAATCAAATTTGTAAACTTTAAAGTACTTTGTCATATGGCGTCATTTCAATAAAATAAAATAAAAATTCACCCTACTTATTAATTACCTCTCATATTTCTCCCTTCACTGTTTCTCCTCCATTGTAAGTTTTTGTTTTTCTTTGCATTTAATTTCCATTCAAAATTAACATTGATTTTTTTCCCCTTAGAATTTCTTTCGACTTTTTTTGTCAGTCCTTCCATTTTCCCTCTCTTGGCCTGTGTGTTTACTTCCAGTTTCTTCTAAAAATCCAAATATAATAGGCTTGAAATGATACATTTTAATATATTTTCTATTTAATAAATCACAATATGAATGGGAGAAAACCACAGCCCTAGAATATTTTTTGGGAAAATATCCTCAGCTAACAAGAGAAAATCTTACTTGCCTGAATCCCAGCAGAAGAGATTTTTGCTGTCTTCTCAGCCATCACAGGTAAAACACTGATATAGGCTCCCAAACAAGCTTGGGGAGTTTCCTTCCTAACAGATCTCTGAGAAAAATCTATGATGGTTCAGACTGGGAATTTCAAGTCTTTGTCCAGCCCTTAACTCATATTGTCTAGCCTTCACCTTGTTCTGTGGAATATGTGAGGAAAGAAAAAAATTTAAATAGTGTTTATGCAAAGATTTCAGTGATAGGAACTTCATATTAAATATATATTTTGAATTTGAAATTACTGGTACAAATGCTGTTCAAATATCATCTGATTTGATCCTTGCAACAACCCTGTCAGGTAGGTGCTATTATCTGTATTTTATAACTGAGGCAACTGAGGCAGAAAGAGGTTAAGTGACTTGCTCAGGGTCACACAGCTAATTAGTGTCTGAGGCTGGATTTGGAACTTAGGTCTTTGTGACTCTAGACCTAGTGCTGTATGCACCGAACTACCTAGTTCATAACTATTCTCTCCCACATTAACTTTAAAAACTTCATGCTAAATTTCATCAGTATTTGATGTAAATTTTTGTTGTTGAAATCTAAAGCTTTTCTAGACTAAATAGTTATAGCTTTAAATGTTGAAAAGTAAAGAGAAGACCTTTGAAAACATTTTGGATTCTTTGTCATTTTGGTTAAAATGGTCTAAAAATATAATTTGAAATAAGGCTGATTGGGAAAAGCCTTCTCCTGCCCGAAAATTTATTAAAGTATTTATTTTTAGTTTTCAATATTCACTTCCATAAGTTTTAAATTTTTTCCACCTCCCTCCCCAAGATGGCTTGCAATCTTATATGGGCTCTACACATACATTCCTATTAAACACATATTCACATTACTTATGTTGCATAGAAGAATTACAACAAATGTGAAAAACCATGAGAAAGAGAAAAAAACCAAAACAAAATGAAACCAAAATAGTCTGCTTTGTTCTTCATTCTGACTCTCTAGTTCTTTCTTTGGATGTGGCTGGCATTTTCCATCATGTGTCCTTTGGAATTATTTTAGGTCCTTGCATTATTACTGAGAAGGAGTAAGTCTATCAAAATCAGGCCTTGCACACTGTGGCTGTTACTGTGTATGATGTTCTCCTGGTTCTGCTCCCCTCAGTCGGCATCAGTTCATATAAGTCTTTCCAGGTTTCTCTGAAGTTTGCCTGTTCATCATTTCTTATAGCACAGTAGTATTCCATTGCATTCTTATACCATTCCCCAATTGATGGGCATCCCTTCAATTTCCAATTCTTGGCCTACACTACAAAAAGACCTGCTATAAATATTTTTGTACATGTGAGTGTAGCAGCAAGCACCCTAGCATATCCAGGATGGCTGCTAGCACAGGTTCTTTGCTGCTTTTCTAAAGGAAAACAACTCAAAATGGGTTAACAATCTTACTTTAATAAAATATATGTGTGTGTGTGTGTGTGTATGTACACACACACACACACACACACACACTTCACTTAGTTCAGCAGAAAAAGTCAGCATCCTGAACTTCAGAAAATACAAACAAATTACAAGCAGGCAAAAAATACAGAGAAAATAACACAATTCAACAATCCAACAGACAAGGCTTCTAGTTGTCTGACCGTTAGATACATACAGTGTTAGTTACCAGAGAGAGAAGCACCAACATCTGGGTTTTCAAAGCCTGGGAGCTCAGCAACTACCCAGAGACTCATCTGGCCAAATCACACAGTTCTTCCCATAAATGAACCTTAAAGCAAAACCTGACATCAGGGTATATATATATATAATATTTATATATAGAATATATAAATATAATATATTTATACATATATAAATATATTATATTTATATATAATATAGATTATATATATATATATATAATATACCTAATTACAAAGTAACAAAACTTGTGCCTTTCTGAAAAATAAGCTTCCCCTATGCGAGCTTCTCTTGTTGGGTTCCAAGTGATGCCCATTAAAGGGCAGGGAAGATCTTCAAATTCTCTAGGCCTATTAAGGGGCAAGGAAGATCTTCAATTTCCCTTATTATTACTGTGGGTCCTTTTTCCATTTTTATGATCTCTTTGGGATACAGTCCTAGAAGTGGTATTGCTGGGTCGAAGGGTATGCACATTTTTATAGACCTTTGGGCATAGTTCCTAATTGCTCTCCAGAGTGGTTGGATCAGTTCACAGCTCTACCAACAGTGCATTAGTGTTCCAATTTTTCCACATCCTCTCCAACATATATCATTTTCCTGTTTTGCCATGTTAGCCAATATGATAGGTGTGATTACCTCAGAGTTGTTTTGATTTGCATCTCTCTAATCAATAGTGATTTAGAACATTTTTAAATTTTTTTAATATGACTATAGATAGCTTTAATTTCTGAGAGAAGACTTTTTATGAGACTTTTAGCTGGCAAAAACGATTGCTAGTATAAAAGCCAAAAATAAAACAACAAACCCCAAACCTGCAGTACTTTTCACGTACTACTGTAGTGATATTCTTAATAATATTAAACTATCAGTAGGGAAGAACAATTTATAGAAAATATGGTGATAGATTCGACTAAGTCAAATTATCCTAAGAGTATTCAAGAAAAAAAAACTGGAAGGGTAATAAAAAAATGGAAAAAAAGTGGAAAGATCTGCAGATAGTTCTATGACAAATTTTTTTCTTCATGAATAATAGTGGAAGTGCCATATTTAGATGTTAACATCACAGTATTTGATGTACTTGCATGAGAAAGTAGAAATGTATTTTTAACAAAACCCAAAGCAGGAGTATACACAAAGTAGGTTAATGTGGTAGGTGACACAATTTTATGTGTTCCAGGCTTCATTCTCCAGATATTTCAAAGAAGGAATGATAACAAAAATGTGGAAAAACACCATCAGTATTGTCATTATTATCATTATTATCATTATTATTATTATTATTATCATCATCAAAGAAAAAAGTTTTTAGGAAAACATATATAAGTACTGATGCATATATCTACTTGTCCATCTCTAGAAAGTCTTTGAGAGAATAATTTACGCATGCTTTGAGGACATTTTTGATCAAACTTTGAGAAAGGACGAGACAGGTTTTGAAAATTATATTTTCTAGCATGTTACATGTTTACATCATGCAGTTATAGGTAGGATACAGAAAGGTAAAAAGAATATAAGGTCCCATTGCATTATTCCTTGTTGACAGTTTTTTTTGACAGTTTTTAAAAAAGCATTTACTTTGGTTGAGCAAAACACCACCTTAAAGGCTCTCCTCTCAAAATAATGGTCCCTGCATATTTTAAAATCATACAAAGTCCTCTTTTTAAAAAATTGGACATTTAACTATCTGATACATCAGATGTGTGTCTGTATATGCATATGGGGATGAGTATGTTTATATGTATGCGTGTGTGTTTATTTTTAAATAATTCCCAAATTACTGGTGATGCAGTAGATACAACACTGGGCCTGGAATCAGGAATACCTGAGTTCAAATCTGGCCTCAGATACTTAACTAGCTATGACCTTAGACAAATCACTCAACCTATGTTTGTCTCTGTTGCCCCAGCTATGAAATGGAGATAATAACAGCATCTACATCATGGGGTCGGTGTAAGGATCAAATGAGATAATATTTGCAAAAATTGAATAATCCAATGCCTGGCACAGCAAATGCTTTATCAATGCTTATTCCTTTCTCTTTCCCTTCCAGAGGGAAGGGAATTTCAATAGCAGTTTTGCAGTCTCATTTTCACGTTCCCTTAATTCCTTGTGATATAATTCATCTGTGTCAGGAGGCTTGAAATCATGTAAATAGCTAGGTTCTTTTTGACATCTCTACCTATCTTGGGTTTCAGCTTCCTCTTAATCACATTTATTTTTACACTTGCATTTCAAAGTTTATTTTCCTTTGCAGAGAAGAGAGAAACGCAATAGGAGCCAAGTACTGTTTTTTCTCTGTCCTCTCTGAACGTTCTCCCTCATGAGCATGTTAGGGCCTGTTGAAATACATTTCCGATGCCAGATAAATTTGCATTTGGAGCTGTTAGACCTGAGAACACAATAAGTTAAAGACATAAAAGTCAAACTGGAAATAACAGAAGATGAAGAGTTCTCCCTGTATTTTTTTTAAAGGAATGTTTTTATGTCATAGCATTTTGGGGTTTGCTGCTACCCACAGATAGCTTAGGAAATTGCACTGAATCTTCTTTTCAGTTTACAATTAGATTGTTTATTCACCATTACATTATATCTAGCTTATGCTTCTTGAGCTCTTCCACAAGAATAGCATGAGAGACTTGCTAGATGCTTCACTGAAATCCAAGTCAATTACAAATACACATGTCTGTCTTTCTAACTTTCTATCTATCTATCTCTCTGTCTGTCTGTCTATCTGTCTATCTATCTTGGGGCAGCTAGGCAGCACAGTGGATAGAGCGCTGGGTCTTGGAGTCAGGAAGACTATTTCTGAGTTTAAATCTGACTTCAGACACTTACTAGCTGTGGGACCCATGGCAAGTTCCTTATCCCTGTTTGCCTCAGTTTCCTAATCTGTAAAATTATTTGGAGAAGGAAATGGCAAGTTGCTCCAGTATCCTTGCTAAGAAAACCCTGAATGAGGTCATGAGGAGTCAGAAATGACTGAAAAATGACTAAACAACAAACCTGTCTATCTCTGTATCTGTCTATTATTTTTCTGATCTATCAGACTAGTGATTTTGTCAAAAAAAGGTTTTTCTTTTATGACCTTCTCTTGATGAAGCCATGCTAGCATTTTTGTGATTGCTTCTTCCTTTTCTAGATGCTCAATAACCATCCTTTTAGTAATACATTCTAGAATTTTTCTAGGAATCAGAATTAAGGTCACTGACCTATTATACTTTGTAGATTGCATTCCTTTCCTTTTCTGTTTTTTAAATTGAAAATCAAGTCAACACTTGTTCTTCTCTAGTATTGTGGAATCCTATGATTTTCCAAAATATTTCAAATGACTTGGTATCACCTACTTCAGTTCCTTCAGTACTCTGGGATCTATAGTACACTTCAGTCTGCTCACTTGAACTCATCAGACTCAGCCAGGATCAATCTTGATCAATCAACCTCTCTACTTAGCTCAGGTTTTAATTCCCTATTAGCCATTCTTATTATGTGCTTTTCATTCCAAGAATCTTCTCCTTGGCAAAGAAAGCAGAAGCATAATGAGTCGATTTTTCCTTCTTTTGTATCTTTTGGTTATTCCTCTTTTCCCAGGTTAGCTTAAAAAAAGAAAAAAGAAAAAACGAAAGGCTGAATATTTTCTTTTATTTGCTCATCAACCTCCACTCCATCTGAATTTTAGCTTTCATGACAGTCACTATTTCAGACAACTGGATCATACTTCCATATCCATTCTGGTGTAGTGGAAATTATAGTGGAATTGGAAGTAAGAGGACATGGATTCCAATTCCATCTCTGGTATTTGGGAGCTGTGTTCTAAGTTACTTAACCTCGATGAGCATCAGTTTTCTTATCTCTAAAATGGGAATAATATAAGCTGTAGTATTTTAAGCATTTCTGTGAAGATTGAATGAAATATAATGTATGCAAAATTGTAAACCTTTAAGGTGCTATAAAACGGTCAGTTGTTATTATTAATCTTAGCTTGTCAGCTGCCTTTCTTTCCATTTTTTTGCATGTCTTTTAAATATCAAGGTTAGTTAATAAATTCCTTATGAAACCACAGGCAGTTTCCATTATTTTCCTGTTGGGCAACTCGAGCAGGATGTCTAGGAGCCATCTTCAGATTGACATGTCCAAAACTGAATTCATTCTCTTTCCCCCCAAATGGTCTCCTCTTGCTAACTTCCCTCTCACTGTTGAGGGCACTTCCATTCCCCCCAGTCTCCTAGGTCATGTGCTTAATTATCGGTTCCTTTTAAATTTCATCTCCTGGGAATTTCTGAATATTATTAAGGCTTTTCTTCTTCCAGTTCTCTTCTTTCTTCCATAACTACTTGATATGGTATCTAGCTTGATTGATTTAGGTAGTAGCAGTTTTTTTCTTTCCTTGATGTGTCTAAAATTCATTATTTTAGAAGCTTTTAACTGTTTCCTTGAATGTACTTTAGGGAAAGCAGAGACTATCTGTTTATAGAATTGGACCCCAACACCAGAACCATTGAAAACATACCCTATTTGAATATCCCACATGGAATTAAATAGGAGTTATTTAAAGATGAACCACCTCTAGATGTCTCTAATCTTTTTTCAAAATAAAACTTATTGATATCTTTGCTTTTTATATCACTTACATTTCTCAGTGTAGTCCTCTTCCCACTCTCATAGAATAATCCCATATAGGAAAAAATTTAAAAAGAGGAAAAACAATTCAGCAAAACTAACCAACATATAGAAAAAATCTAACATCGTATGGAGTGTTGCACACCGATAATCCCTCACCTCTGTGAAGAAAGTGGGAAGATAACATGACTATTATGGATATTTTTTGCATGACTATACATATATGGCCTATATCTAATTGTTTGCCTTCTTAATGGGGGTGGGGGTGGGGAGGGAGGAAGGGAGAGAATTTGGAACTCAGTGTTTATAAAACAATGTTAAAAATTGTTTTTACATATAGCTGGGTAAAAATAAAATACTAACTACAAAAAAATTTTTAAAAAAAGAAAGTGGGAAAATGAGATGGCTCTAATAGTACAATGTAATGTGTTATTCCTTAGGATAATAGAAACAATAAAAAGGTCAAATGATTTTTTCCGTTCTTAAAAATCTTAAGTAAAATATCTTAAGACTAAATGAGTACCTAGATATAGTGCTTTTTGATTTTTATATCTGTTGGCTTGCAACTTTCACTTCCTTTACTCTTTTCTAAGAAACCAGTTAGCAAAAGTTTTAGTACTCTATACAAAATTAATTTTGAATGCCTGTATTCTAAAGACCTAGCTTGCTTATTCAAGTTTATTTAACACCCGTGCTTTTAGATTTAAGGTTTATTTGTGCAAATATTCTATTTGTAAATGCAGACAAACTGCCTTTGCTTTTCAGGTGTTGATTCAGTGGGTTAGTATTGTCAAAAGACCTTCAAACAGTCATCATGTGCCTTAGTTAATAGTATGTGGTTCTTTGGGTAAATATTCCAACTTCTAACTACAAACACTGCTCGAGGTTGGCAGAGTTTGCTTTACAAATGCTTTGAAACTATTTCTTATAAAGAATACTCATCAGGAGGTATGAAATGTAGCAAAAAAGTCAATGTCACCTCAGCCAGAGTCCTGAAAGAACTCCCATTTGTTCCTATTGTCCAGAGACCTATGTCTTTCCTGAGATTTGCATTTTGCTTGGTATTCAGTGCTATGGATGAATCAAGCCATGAAATAGAGGTGATAAAACCCCATTCCTTTTTGTAGCTTTGTCCAGAAGGGTCATAGGAGGTATGGTTGTAGGTGAGGGGATGCTTTGATAGAGCATTGATAGATTCAAGTTTAATACTAATCTCTGTATATATTATAGAGTGGGAATAACATAGGAACCAGGGCCCCAAGTATATGAGGAACTTGGGGAGAATGAGATCATCCCTACAATGGTCCTTGGAAGGAGGGGAGAATATGAACATGTCCAGGGTGGGATATTTTAGAGGACAAAAGTCATGTTATAATTTCTGATTCATGTTCTGATTATATTCCTAGTATCACGTGGTGCCACATAAAGATAGAGGAGGGTGTCGATAAACCTTTTGATTGAAAAGCCTTTACCAGCATTCTATATAGCGATCCATTGGTGAATATAGGGATAGTTGGACTGAAACGAGAGCAAAGGAGTTGGAAGCTGGTATTCACCCATTAACATAGTTCCTCTTTTTAAAGATTCTTTGTCCATCCATTCTTATAAAGTCATTTTTTATGACTTTTCCTCTCATATGGCCATAGTTAGTTGTATTTCATTCTTATACCTACACTTTTTCAGTTTGTGTTATTTTGAAAAGTCTGAATTTCTTTTTCTATTTTTCCTTCTTATCTATCTTATTTGTATTATAATATTTCATTATGTGAACACTACAATTTATTTGGCTATGCCCATCTTGTTGAACATTGCTTCCAGGTTTTCCCCTCTTGTATTGTTATATAATCCTGTTGTGAAAGTCATCAAACAGATAGTTCTCTTTTTTTTTTTTTTTTTTAACATTCTAAAGATATAATCCAACTTTGGAATTACTGAGTCAAAGACTAGGATTATCTAAGTAAATTTTACTATGTACTGTTAGAGTCTTCTCCAAAAAGATTTCACAAATTTGCACTAAATATAGCAATAAGTATATATACTTATTTCTTCATATCCTTGACGCCATGGAGTTTTATTGCTTTTAAATTATTTTGATAGTTTGATGAGTATGAGATGGTACCTCAAAGATGTTTTAATTTGTATTTCTCCATTTATTAGTAAGGTCAAGAATTTTTTCAAGTGATTATCAGCAATTTATGTTTCCTCTTTTTAAAATTGCTCATTCTCATTTTCTTTCATTTCTTTTTTGACATGGTTGCTAGACAGGTCAGAGAAATGTGCTAGACACATTATCAGAAGAGCATTTGATAAAGCCTTCCTTATCCTTATGGATAAAATGGAGATAATATGGGAGAGGATAGTTTTAGTAAGGTGACCTTGGATGCTTCTTGAGTGATTGGGTCTAACAGTATTGATTACTGGATTGATGTTAATTTGAGGCACATCTTTGGTGAGACAGATCAAAGATTAAAAGCTGGAAAGAAAGATTAGGTCTAGCCCAATCCCAGTATTTTATAGATGAAGAAATTGAAGCCCAGAGAGTTGAAGGCACTTGTCCAAGGTCACAGAAAAAGTAAATTGTAGATCTGAGGTGCAGGGAAGAAGTGGAGGGAAAATTTAAGGCCCTAACTCCACATGTAGGAGTCTTTCTACTGTACTATGCTGTCTGTAGGCAGTACCCTACTGCTTTAGGTTGCTGTGCTTGGCACTTTTTTGGTTGTCATTTTTATCTGACTTGGATGAGAATGCATGATTTGCATGCTTATCACACTTTAGGATGGCATGAAGCTGGGAAGGTAGCTGCTGTGTTGGATGGTAGAATCAGGATGCAAGAAAGATCTCAACTGGCTAGCATGATGAGTGAGTTCTAGTAAAATCTAGAGAGATAGCATGGTAGTTATAATAGAAAAGAGCATGGTATTTGGGGTTAGAAGATGAAGGTTTAAGATCCAACTTTGTTATTATCTGTCTGACCTTGGGTAAGTCACTTAACTTCTCTGGGCCTCAGTTTCCTTTACTATAAAATGAAGGACTTGGGCTGGATGACATTTAAGGTATTTTCAAGTCTTCAGTGTAATGAAGCTATGACAACCATTTAATAAGGATAAATTCAAACTCTTGAACTCACAGTAATAAAAAAAAATCACCTATAAAGAACAGAGGAGATGTGGCCTGGTAACAGTGGGAAATTTTTGAGGAAATTTCAGATCAAAACCAAATATGCCAATCTGCCAAATGTTTCACAAATGAGGTAATGTATTAAAAGTGCTTTGTAAACCCTGTAACCTATGATTTTACTATTCAAGTAATAAATTTTCTTTAAGATTTAACTTTTTAAAAAAAAAATTAAAAACTTTTTTAAAAAATAAAACTTCCTTTAAAATTTTAAAAAAAATTACTTGAAACAATTCAGCCAAATAAACACTCATTTATAACTACTTGCACTTAAGAATCAATGTCTAGATTCATGTACATAATAACATAATTATTACTCTCTTTGTATCTTCTATCTGTCTCTGTCATCATCTATATTTGTAGATGATGAATTTTTAGTGTGGAATTTTTTTAGTGTGGAATTCATTTTTATGATTTCTGTTCTTAAAGACAGGGTTCTAGTGGAGTTTTTGTCATGCAAATATTATTCATTTAATCAGGGTGTAGGTAACCAACTCATGCTTTGGATCACTCTGGCACTTCCCTTTATTCGTTATGTCTAAAGTCTTATATGACAATTTTTGAGAGACATGTGATTCAGAGATATTGTCATATGTGAGACAAGCTCTTCACAGCTTATCCTCTGTGTAGAAAGGGCAGAGGGCAGTAGAACCTTCTCCTCCGTTTCCCTTCATCCATCCATGCTTGGAGTATTCCTTGTCCATTTTTGTTTTACCACTCATCATCTCACTCTATCTCTGTCTACCAGACATTGTACACACTCATGCCTTACTCACCATTCATTTTTTTAAAGATTACATTATCAGATCTCTTCCATGCTGTGTACCTGTACAACCACTGAATCTACCTTCCATTCTATATCAACTCATTAATTTCCAAGCACTCAACACAAATAGTTGCTTTCAATTTTTTTCCTAGACCAAAGCCAGTTTTTAGGCTCTACAAGAAACGTCACTATATTCGAAGTTGCTTTCTGACACCCTGAACTCATCTTGGACCATAAAACTCTTTCTACATCTCAAGGTCTTCAAGGTTCCCCCTTTACAACATTCTCCAACTAAATTTATTGCAATGAATGCTCTGATAAGGAAGGACTTCAGCTTGTAGAAGAATAATTCTGTATCATTTTCCAGGTTGTCAAAGTATGCATGAATTTATGCCCCAAATTAACTTCTTTGTCTGTAATGCAAAGGAATTCCTTTACATTTTTAGATGAATTCAACACACAGAATAGAAATGACACAATGTAATGATTAGAAAAGAGGTTAAATTGTACATTAGTGAGACCCATTGATATTAGTGGTAGCTCATCATCTTTCTGTTTTCTATTTTTGTCCAAGAAAGAAAGAAAAGAAAGCCTCAACATCTAGTGTCATTTGATATATTCATCTTTGAAGGATGGAGGAAAGAACATACTATCCCATTTCTCATCCCTGAATATTATCCAAGAATGTTCTATAAGAGTAGTGACTAATCTTTTGGTAGAAGAGTCCATCATATCTATTTTGGACAGATTTATAAGTCTTGTAATTTGACATATTCCCTTATTTTCACAAAGCATTTAATTTGTAGCAGATACCACTCTTCATCACCAAGTAAGACAACACTGAATGGAAGATTTCTTCAAAAATATATTTTCACCAATATATATTTTTTAATTTATAAAATTCTATTTTTATCTACCACAATTTTTCACTTTTTTTCTTTTTAAAATCCACAGCTAGTCCTTATACTTTAATGAAGATAAATGGATTAGAAGATAGTAATAGAGATATTTTCTATGTGTGTGAGTTTCTCTGTTTAATTACATTCTAAATGGAATATCATTGAATTGTATGTTCCTTGAAGAAAAAGGTTGTTTTGTTTTTGTGTCTCCAGCACATATCACAGTGCTTTGCACATAGTAGGTATGTAATTCTTGTTGAAGGAATGAACTGAAGTCAGAAGACCTGGGTTCAAATCTTTGCTCTATGACAAGTCACTAACCATCTCTGAGCCTATTGATTTAACTATAATCTCTATGCATATTAGTCTAAAAATCTACCTTATCTTTTTCTTGAGTTTCACGCTCACATCTTCAGATATCTGCTGGATGTCACCTTCTGGATATTTCATAGGTATCTCCAACTCAGTATGTCCAAAACCAAATTTATTCTCTTTCCCCCTAAACTAATCCTTCCTCCTAACTTCCCATATGTTTATTAAGAACTCCATCATTCTTCCTGTCACCCAGGTTTACAATCTAGGAATTAGCCCCTCACTCACCCTTCTTCTCTATATTTAATCTATTGCTAAGTCTTGTCTATCTCCATAACATTTCTTACATACCACACCTTCTCTCTCTTTTCACTTTTGTTTTCATTCAGTCATTCAGGCATGTATGACTCTGAGTAACCTCATGGACCCCAGCATACCAGGCCCTTCTATCCTCCACTATCTCCCAAAGTCTGTCCAAATTCTTACTCATTGCTACCATGACACTATCCATCCATCTCATCTTCTGCTGTCTCTTCATTTGCCTTTAGTCTTTCCCAGCATCAGAATCTTTTTCAATGAATCCTGTCTTCTCATGATATGGCCAAAATATTTAAGCATCAGCTTCAGCATTTGTCCTTCCAATGAATAGTCAGAGTTAATTTCTTTAAATAATGACTGATTTGATATCTTTGTTTTCCAAAAGATTCTCTCAAAAGTCTTCTCCAGCACCACAATTCGAAAGCATCGATTCTGCGGCACTCAAAGCTGTATGTTACTACTGGAAAAAAACATATCTTTGACTATATGATTCTTCATCACCAAAGTGACGGCTCTACTTTTTAGTATGTTGTCTATATTTGCCATAGTTTTCCTTCCAAGGAGCAAGTGTCTTTTAATTTCATGTTTGCAGTCATTGTATGCAGTGATCTTTGAGCCCAAGAATATAAAATCTGACACTTTCATTTTTTCTCACTCTATTTTCCAGGAAGTGATGGAACCAGATGCCATGATCTTAGTTATTTTTAATGTTAAGCTTCAAGCCAGCTTTTACACTCTATTCTTTCACCTTCATCAAGAGGCTTCCTAATTTTTCTTTCTGCCACCAAAGTGGTATTCTCTGCATAGCTGAGATTGTTGATATTTTCCCCAGCAACCTTAATTTTGGCTTTTGCTTTGTCTGGCCTGGCATTTTGCATGATTCACTCTGCATATAAATTAAATAAGGTGACAGTATATAGCTTTGTCATACTCCTTTCCCAAACTTGAACCAATCAGTTGTTCCATGGTCTGTTGTAACTATTGCTTCTTGACCAGCACACTAGTTTTACAGGAGACAGGTAAGATGATCTGAAACTCCCATCTCTTTGAGTACTTGTCACAATTTGCGTTGATCCACATATTCAGAGTGTGTGGGTTAGAAACCTCACTTACCCAAATCAAAGGAATATAGAAGAGAGCTTTGGGTGGACAGGAGTTTTTATTCTTTTAAAAATACCCCAGGTGGGGAGAAACCCCTCCCCACCGCATGTCCGAAGGAAAAGAGAAAGCACCCCTCCAGGAGCCCTCTTTTAAAAAACCTGAGAGTCATAAAAAGTCATAAAAAAAGTACATTCTTCAGTCATACTTAAGTTCTATTGAGTGAGAGTGAGGGTACGGATTCCACGCAGGGGAAGTAAAAGGGTCTCTGACTTCTCATTGGAGGAGGGGCGGAGTCCCGTTTCGGCACGAATTTAAACAAAGAAAGATTTCTCTCGCTGTCCTCTCCTTCTGCTTGCGCAAAAAGGTGGGCGCACAGTCTTACATAGTAAAGCAACTCCCATGGGAGTTTGTCCTCACCCCGAGCCCACAACAAAAAGGTTCCGTCTGCATTCCAGCAGTCAAATGAGACCGGTCTACTTCTAGCCCACCCTAAACAAAAGTTCCGATTTGCATTCTAATACTGCCTTTGGAGAATCTCAACTTTAAAGGCTTTCCATTCAAGAGGTTTTATTGTAGTCAATGAAGAAGCAGCAGATGTTTTTCTGGAACTCCACTCCTTTCTCCATAATCCAGCGAATATTGGCAATTTGGTCTCTAGTTCCTCTCTCTCTTAGAAAACCAGCCTGCCCTTCTGGTAATTCTTGGTTCACATATTACTGAAGCTTAGCAGGCAGAATCTTAAATCTAACCTTGCTGGCATGTGAAATAAGTGCAATTGCTCAGTAGTTTAAACATTCTTTGGTATTGCCATTCTTTAGGTTTAGAATGTAAACTGACATTTTCCAATCCAGAGGCTACTGTTGAATTTTCCAAGTTTGATGGCATATTGAATGCAATACTTTAACAGCATCATCTTTTAGGATTTTAAATAGCTCAGCTGGAATTCCATCACTTCCACTAGTCTTATTGTTAGCAATGGTTCCTAAGGGCCCACTTGACTTTAGCCTCTGGGATATATGGCTCTAGGTCAGTAACCACATCATTGTGGTTATTGGTGATATTAAGATCTTTATTGTATAGTAGTTTTGTGTCTTCTTGACACTTCTTCTTAATGTCTTCTACTTCTGTGAAGTCCCAACTGTTTGTTTTTTTTTTCAATTTTCACTACAACTATCCTAATTCAGGCTCTCATCATCTTTTACCTGGACTGTCTTAATAGCTTCCTAATTGCTCTTCCTGCATCCAATTTCTCTCCTTCTCTAATTCCACAGCTGCCAAATTGATATTTCTAAAGCTCATGTCTGATGAGGAAAGCTTCAGTAGATCCTCATTACCTCTAGGATAAGATATAAACTCTTCTGTCATTTGAAGTCCTGACTCCAGCCTAATTTTCTAGGCTGATTTTTCATTACTCATTCTCACACGTTCTGTGTGCTTCAGACAAATTGACTGTTGTAGTTTTCCATACATAAAATTCCATCCCTGACTTTGTGTCTATATACAAGTTATTGAGAATGATTGACATATGATAGTGCCTGACACATAATAGACACTTAATTAATGTTTATTGGCTGTGGCTTATGCTTGATACACTTTTTCTCTACACCTGTACCTCTTGGAAACTTGGGTTCCCTTTAAGGTTTAGGTCAGCTGCCACATCTGGGAGTCCTTTCTTGATTAATTCCATTGCTTATCTACCCAGCCTCCCAACTAGCCTCTAGAAAAGTCACTTTATATTTATTTTGCATGCATCCTTTATTAAATTTTCCCCAGAATTTGTTTATTTATTTTTAGTTTTCAACATTCATTTAACAAGATTTTGAGTTCTAAATTTTTCTACCCATCTCTCTCCTACCCCCACCCCAAGATGACATGCGTACTGATTACCCCTTCCCCTAATCTGCCCTCTCTTCTATCCCCCCATTTTCCCCTCCCCCTCTGTTATGGGAATCTGAAGATCTTCCCTGCCCCTAGGCCCTTTGATAGGCTTAAGTGGCTCTGAGAATCTTCCCTGATTTGAAAATATACTCTGCCCCCTAATAGGCGGAATGTGGTCACATGGAGCCTGTGGTGGGAGGCTTGTTTTTCAGGAATGCCCACCGCCTTGTTACTTTGTGATTGGGCAGTGGGTCAAGAGGGCTGTGACATTCTCCCATCCAGGAGAAGG